>JAUTXW010004738.1:37500-119138 GCA_030620095.1 Kuschelorhynchus macadamiae
TTTATGCCCGTTTGAAATAAGCAAACTCAGTATTTGTGTTTACTCAATTTTCTCAAATAGAAAGGAGGTACTTCCCGAGGTTTTTATAAAAATACCTCTTTCTTCCTAACAGTTTAATACCACACACTCTAATATTACATGAACTCTTTCTCCTCAAAAAGTCAAAATATGTATTGTTACTACATACATACCTAATAAGTCCGCATCATCTAGTCATCCATGATTCAACCAGTTGACGGAGTGTCTATGGCTACAGTGGGAAATGTAAATAAAATATAAATAAACTGATAGTTTGGAAAAGAGTATTTCAAATACGCGAAAAAATGTTAATTCTTGCACCCTAAAAATGTGCATTCTTTATAATAAATGGACATTTAATTAAACGCAGTAGGCTATGACCGAGACGGTACGAAACAAACGTATTAAGGCCGCTTTGAAAACAAAGCACTGTTAACAATTTTGACAATCGTCTTTATTATTATGCCCATTTTTACCTAACCGAATTTTTTTTAGTGGTTTGTTAAAAACTGATTTAAAGTTTTCTATTAAAACATGGAAAATTACACAAGGAGTGAAAAATTGACATGTTTCTAGTTTTTGCTGAATGCAGGCAGAATTCGGTTCCAGCTGCTCAAATGTATGCACAGAGATATCCCGAACGTCGTCATCCCACCCGGCATTATTATTACATATATTTGGTTAAAATAATTAAAAATATTTCCGGTCAAACCAGAAGTGGCTAAAAACAACCGAATATGTCCAAAAATCCAAATGTATGTCTATTCACATACCAAATTTCAAAAATGTATCTCAAAAAACCAAAAGTTCTGAGGGACACCCGGTATATATATATATATATATATATATATATATATATATATATATATATATATATATATCGTGTGTTAAAAATTCGAAGTGATAGCATTGGCATCTCAAAACCCGTAAAAGATAAAAATTTTGTTAAATTAAGCCAAAGTTTTGCCATTTAATTTCGAATAATACGCCGTTGACAAAGTTGCAGAATTCCGACTACTTCTGGAAATATTCGTAAAAAACCGAAAAATTCTTATTTTTGCTTTTTATTATTTTGAGGTGGCAATTGAAAATAAATATTACGTTATTATAGCCACTTTTCTTCATCTATAAGATGGGGCACTGAACTTCCTTTTTTTAAATATGAACACACTGTAAAAATTAAAAATGTTTCTCATAAGACATAATGTGTTAGAGAGAGATGAAAAAGCAGAATCATGCCAAATTCATAAAGGAGAATTTTAAAAACTCCAAATATAGGAGTGCATTATAGCGTTGGTTTTGGGAGATCAAGGGCTTGTTAAAATTAAATAAAAAATCCAGGTGCGTATTTAAAAAATTAAGTTGATGATGAGATCTCGAAGACGAAATACAGGATTTTAAATCTGAGTACAGCACCTTGCAGAAGAGGAAGTGGCTATAAAGATGTAAGTAGTCCGAATTTTCCAACTTTATCAGCCACATATTATTTTACAATCAATTGCGCAACTGTGCCTTAATTTAGATAACTGATGAACGCCATAAAATAGTCAAAACGTCTTGCCATTAAAACAAATTTTAAAGAATAATATCATCGTAAATATTTTGGAGAATATTATTACAAGCAGTGCGGTGGTGACTTGCGTTGTTCCAATTTCGGACAATAGTTAAAGTAAAGCATCACCGCGCGCGAATGGTAGAAAATCTAGAGACGAACAACTAACAATAATAGGCAGTAGTTGTTGTAGATACAATAACGACCGTGGCAGTACTGCCTCGTTCTCTAGCCCTGTAATGCAGGGCACGGGTCGCCAAGTCACTTTATTTTGTTTTTTTTTGGTGGCATAGTTTCATGTATAAAAAATAAATCACTAAATATTCATGTCATAGTTAAGAATTAAAACGTAAAAATGATTTTTAAACTAATATGGAATAGGGAAAAATGCTAGGTATAGATTTGTCCTATTACTTGGTGGCTATGTCCAAATCCGATGATTAAGAGACTGATTAATTAACTAAGTAATATTATCAAGACTTTGTGAACGGAATTGTATCACTGTGCAACATTTTATTTCAGTAGTAAGTATATTTTATATAATTTAATTGATTATCATTTAGTAGAGTACATTTTAATATTAATTGCTTTATGTATTCAATTTATGATTTTAAAATTATTTTTTATTTCCAGAAGATTTGTTTTTGAGTGACTGTTATATTTCTAACGCAATCACACAACATTCTATATAAACATCAAAATTAATGTCAAAGAAAGCTAGACTAGCAATCGCGTATATGTCATAGACATGATAGGATAACGGACTGGGCTTTACGACTTTTCATTGACTCCACCGCAGTGCGAGAGAGATGAAGCTAATTAGGGGGGAAATCCCATTAGTTGCACGAGAGATGAAGCTAATAAAGGCATAAATAAATTAATCCCTCTTGCAACTAGTAGGATTTTCTCAATTATTAGCTCCATCTCTCTTAAGCGTTGGCGTCAAGCAAAAACATTGAGGATTTGTGACAGAGTTAGTCCATATTATCTAAGTGAAGCTACGGGAGCTGCAACGCCAAACTCCCTTGTAACCAGGAGCACCAGCACAGAGCTCGCGCGATGTTTTACTATCGAATAGACGAAGGATCTACATGTGGTGTGGCCCCCCCGGGGGACAAACAGTTTATGTATTGAATTACAGATCAGAGGGCCAAAGGGCACCAAAAACTTCAAGCCTAATAATGTTTCTTTTGAGTCATCATTTATTTATTTCTAAAGGGCACTCTCGCAAAACCCTGGGCGTTGAAAGGCCTATTTAATATTTATAGCCGCCCCATAACCGCTTAATCCAGCCTTGGCATTGAGAAGCAAACGTACGACGCCGATGTTGGGAATATAGATGTCAGCTGCCTTACTCGTACAAATTTGTATTTTTGTATGTATTAAGTTCGTTTAATATATTTCAAATATTTACTTCGGGGGAAAAATGCACAATAAATAACTTATATTACAATCACTTTGAAAATCTTGACTAGTTCTATCTTACGCAAGTAATGACGTCATTTCCCTTTTCTCCGTTTTGCTTCGTTCGTTACTTTTAATATCTATTATGTGCCCAAAATTATGCCGCACGTTAAAAATATACAGACGGTAGTACTCTTCAATAAATTACTTTAGAAAATCCGAAGCATAAACAAAGAAAAAATACTATTCATTCGACTTGTTATTCTTACCATTGGTTTTTAGCTATAGAAGCAGGCCACTTTGCTAACCTGTATTCCTTGTCAATACTGTTCTCTATATGAACATTCGGCTCGAGAATTTATTATTTAATTCATGTAATTCAAAACTTCTTTGAACTATATATTGTCTTGACGTGTTTATTTCAGGGGCGTGCAGTCCATGGAAGCAAGGGAAGCAGTGCTTCCCCAAAAAAAATTACGAAACATCTTCTAAAATGTAATTTTTGAAATTGGAAACCATTAGTTTATATTGAATATTATCTTAATTATCAAGTTGTGTGATAAGTACGCCGCGTCGTGCATGGTGCGATATGGAAGACGTCTGTGTGAATGTGTGGTATGTGTCCTAATAATAAAGGGTTTTTCAACATTAAACTTCGCTGATAAGCTTCAAATAATTTCCAAAGGAAGGGCAAAACCGCCTATCAAAAATTTAACGACAAAAATGAAAAACTGTATTAGACATTTTTATCCGGAATACAATACGAACAACTTAAATGGCTAACAGGGTGTGAAATTATAAGTAAATTATTTTGTTGGTTATGTTTACTTTTTGAAAATGAAAAAGGTCTCTGGAATAAAACTGGTTTTTCCGATTTAAACAATTTCCATAAAGCTGTAAAAATACACATTATGTCCAAAACGCATTTGCAGGCCGTCATAAAAGAAAAAGTCTTCGGCAAAACCAGAATTGAACACGCCCTTAATAAACAGTTTGAAATTAGTCACCGCCAACACAACGAACTAGTCGATAAAAATAGGAAATATTAAGAAGACTTATCGATGTTGTGTGTTTTCTCGGGCAGCACGAATTGAGATTTAGAGGTCATGACGAAACAAGGGTTTCTTCAAATAAAGGAAATTTTAGTTTAATGGCTAAATATGATGATTGCTTAAAAAATCATTTAGAACAGTCTAGCGTTTTTTGCGGAACGTCGAATTGAATCCAGAATGATTTAATTTCCGCTGTTGCAACCATTATTCTAAAAAGAATTAAGCAGGAGATTGGCGAGGCGGGGTTCATTGCTATTGTTCTGGACGAAACAACTGATATCACTAATTTTAGCCAATTATCTGTAGTAATACGCTATGTTAAAACAGACGGAAGTATTCAAGTGCGATTTTTAGGTTTTAAGAATGTGTCCGAAAATCGTACAGCAGATGCATTATATACCGTAGTTTATAACGTTACTAAAGAAATTAATTGAGTGAAAAAATTAGTTTATTTACCTATAATTATAATGCAATATTTTAGTTCTTTAAATCTGTTGTTTTGTTTTATTTAGCTTACAACATTCCTTATTGGTGCATTCCTGTATAAGAGCAAAGTTCCGTAACATCCGGGAAATCTCCACTTGTTTTGTTAACTTATAACGCCAGTCGGGGCGCCTTTCTGACCCCTCTTCTCTCCAGATTATTAAGCTGAAGGCATATGCATGCATATAGGACAGCTTGGCTTTTGAACAGCGCGCTTTATTTTTTTTCGGATTCTGTCGACATTATTTTGCATCCTCGATTAAAATAGTTTTTTCTTTTAATCATTTTAAAACAAGAAATTTAAAATAAGTTTTCTCTAAGTAAAATAAAAATTTTAAATATTGTTTTATTAATCGCTTCATTGTACCTACGCCATCAAAACCTTATATCATGCATAGTGTCATAAAACAAATGAGATAATAAAGCGAAATGCATAGCCACCGTGTTTAATGTAATGTTAAATCGCAGATAACTAATTAGTAACCGATATTTTAGAAACTATCAAGTTTCGATATACGAATTTATAAACAAATAATACACTAATATCCCCTAATACGGGTAGAAATCTATCACGCACTAATAGTATATTATCGAACGAGCATATAATGATGCATATAATAACAGCCATTATGTGGGAGTAGAAGACTTAACCACGATTATTAAATTTTAATAAGCAAATATCTTTTTAATGTATGAAAATGATATTGAAGTTTATTTTAATTATTCATATTTGTGACAGGTCATCGTTTTGGCACTACTTGGTAAAATTTAAAAATCTGTGGCTGTGTTTAATATCAGTAAAGACCAGATTTTATGCATTTTGCACGTATATTCATTTTTGCATATTTTTGTGATTTTGAAGGAGATATGTATATTTTAAGAACTATTGCATACCGTTTCGATTTCTAGCGGAACAAAAGTTCAAAAAATGAACCTAATAATTGACACGAAACAACAAATAAAATCGCCGGTGACTGCATCAAGGTATCCTGTGAAAAACAAATGAAGCACAAAATGGCTGCCGTGTCGTTACCGTAGCGACCCAAAAATGACAGTGTCAACATTTAAAGTTCTCACATAAAATTTTAGTTATATAAAACGAGTATTGCTCAATTAACTGTTCAAATTGTATAATGTTTTTTTGCTGGTATATTTTAAAAGTATCTGTCCATTATAATATATTTGTAATAAATTACGGAAAATGTGTAAAATAAAGAAAAACTCTCAATCACTCCCGCTAAAATTGCAATGCCATTTAACAAATACCCTATTTCTTGTAATATTTGCTATTACAGTTACTGTGTATTTCGCAAAAAAGTCATATTTACTTCGTCTTGTTATAAAATTTGATGTAATAGCCATATCATATCATAAGCCAACCTGTAAAAATCCAATTATGTTGTTGAATGACATGTTATTATACGGGGTGGTACATTGACCATACTACACATTTTTAGGTTGTGTAATTATAAGTTTTTATAAACATGGGTTCGTAGATGTTTCGTTTTCGATATTCTTTTGCAAGAAATAACACTTAAACAAAATTGGTTTATCCGGGTATTTTATGGTGTGAGAAATCATAATTTGGTATTAATTTTTATGTAGTGCCCAGAGGGCGCTGCGTACGCTTTCAATAGGTATTCAGTTTAATTTGTGCAAAAACTTTTTTGACCTAAGACGTCTAGAACTTTTTATGGATACATTTTCTTTTTACACCTTTTCTAAGCAAAAAAGGCATACTTGCGGCACAACCCTATAGAAATATCTGCATTGATGTTTATTGCTGAGTACCTTAGGCGCTAGATTATGTTGCTGAGAAATTTATAATAACTGAGTATGTGACAAATTTCATCAATATAATTGTTTTTATAGTGTGTTGAAAGCTATTTGTTACAGAAATACAGGGTGCTCCATCTCAAAAACCAAACAACTGCAGCCCAATGTTTATATAAACTTTTTTGTCTTATTTCGTGCGTCCTTTATAACCTAGAGTTAATAATGTGGTCAGATTGCCACAAACAGCTAAATATATGTTATATGTAATATAATATATTATCATTTTTAATTAAAACATGTAATTGTTTGCTTTTATTTTAGATAATCGATAACCAGGAAAATAATAATATTCTAATTAATATTATGGATATGCACAACATAATTAGAAATAAAGAAGCAACTAAGGAAAATTTAATTAATTTTGTCATTTCGCCTCAGCTACTGATGACGATTAATTAATCACTCGTTCGAGATGACGTAAACACTTTCAAAAATGTTATCTGTTCTAAGCTGTTTTACAGAAATACCATAGACCATACCATAAGCCTTGGTATTTGTTTACTAGGTAGGACGACTTCCAAAAAAATACAAAGAACTTAGGGTCTTCTTTTTATAATTTGTAGAGTTCATTTTAAAAAATTGTCAGTACAAGTTTCTTTGTATAAATTCTATGTTTTTAAAATTGAAATAAGTAACGTCATATATATGATAAGATTATTAAATGTTTTATACAAGGAGAGTATTTGGGAATTGGAATTTCTCTGTATTTCAAGACTTGAACATAGATTTTGCAGAAATTGTATTTCAATTATTATAATTAAATGTCACTAAGAATTCTCTAATAAAGAACTAAATTGTCTATTCTGAGTAGTGTTAATGTCAATATTTTTAAATAGCAGAATTTTAATAGTTAAATGTAAAACTATACGGCAAGATACATTAAATAAGTTAAAAGATGTATTCGAATTTTCATCCTGCATAAACACACTCATGTTAAAACACTGTTGAAAAATCATACTAGCAGAGTTAGGTAAAAACATTTTTTATGTCGTGTGCGAAAAATAAATAGCAATTGTCAATTTATTTAATCATGCCATGTATAGGAAATAAAGAAACTTTATGTTTTATAGCTTATATTGTTATTAAAATATTTTAAAAAAATAATGGAGTAATTATTTTCGCTACATATATCCTAAAAATAATTGTTCAACTAGAATTGGGTTTGGAATTACTGTGCACCGCACACTGGTGTAGGACTTAATATTACCGGGCGAAAATTGAAAAAAATAAATGCTGCTTTCTTGAACAAAAAATGTATAAATGTTCCCTGAAAACACTCTTTGTGTCCAATCTGAGTTTATTTTTTTTTACTTTTTATTTTTTTTTGGATTAGGTCATGGTTTCAAAATTAGAAATTTTTGTTGATTTTTAGACAGTTTTAAGCGTATGACAAATGTTTCCCCTTCATATGATAAGATTTTGGTTTTTAAAACCTCTTGGTACAGCCTTACAAAATTGACTAATTTGATGAAAAATGCATAATTTGTGTAGATAAAAATTGTATTATATTTAGCAATATTTAAACACGGATCTGCTGTGCGATCAAGTCTGAACCTTCTTCTTCTAGCCTATGAAGAAATTGGCTGCTACAACCTGCTACAACTTATGCAGTTCAAAAAAATTACACAACACTAATTCATAAATTGAATATTTTTTGTCGTTCTGTTAAATGTTGTATATATATAATAATAATAATAATTTTTGTATTTTTTTTATTTTTATTTTTTGTACTGACTCGATATAATCCCGTCAGTATAAAATACAACCACAGGAATACTGTGAGACAAGTCATAAAAATAATAATAATAATAATAATAATAATAATACTAATAACCCTTGTGCTGATGCTGGAACTGCCATAGGTAGCCGCTCCTGGCGATGGAGACACTCGTCAGTCATTGCACTAAGTCTGAAGCGTTCTGGGGAAATAAAACACCCAGGGTGGACAAAAAAACCCGTTAAACATGGAGGATACAAACAAAACTGCCTCGGACATGAACGAAGTAAACGGAGTTCGGCACCTGTCGAAAGCCGCGTCCAGCAGGAGACGGAGGGGTACGACGCGACGTATCAGGTCGTCATCAAGCGAAGCGCACCCAAAAAAAGGAGAGAAAGATCAATCAAGCAAGCAAGGCAATAGGAAAATATTTTTCAGATCTGAAATAATCGGTGATCTGCTCGGAAGCTGTCTATTTAGAGCAGTTAGCTTATATCTCCATGGTCACCAGAATTGCCATCAAGAACTCAGACAGGAATCAGTAGAATACATACGAGAAAACTGGTCTGATTTTCAAACATATGCTTTAATCGAAGATGATGAAATGGAGAATGTTGTGATATACTGCAGGCATATGGAAAAAATAGACACTTACGGAACAAGCCTCGAAATACTAGCCCTTTCCGAGATATACAAATTAAACTCCCATGTATACTCAACCCGCAGCAAAACACGCGAAAAACAAATAAAAATAAACAGCGATCCTCTGGTTATCAGCAGGCATAACCACAATGAAAGTATATACCTGCTTTTAATTGGCAACATACAGAAGCAATCCAACGACAAAGAACAACGAGAAAGGAGAACGGAAAACTATGCCATGGCTGAAAATCCAAAGCCAATCCCAAAACCTGTCGGAAGTGCTTTGCAGGAACAACCTGCGACCACCAAGGCAGGATTACTTAGGCAACGTATGACATGGACAGATAAAATGAACCGCACGGTCAAGCGCTGCTATTTCCTTGCTACACAATTAGAAAACATTCAAACAGGATACCGATTTGAATTATTCAGGCTCTTTACTACACACTACCCACAACTAGCTGCAACTATTACAGAACAGAGAATTGTGGACCAAAAACGAGTTATCATAAAAAACAATGGACTAAGAGCTCACGAAATCCAAAAAATTAAAGATGAAGTATCAAAAGAAGTAGGGAACAGAGAAAATACCACAATTATCACAAACACAGAAGAAGGTCTCAGAAACAACAACAATAATAATAATGATGATAATAATGATGACGATGATGATAATAGCAATAATAAAAACTCTCAAATAAAATATAACCTAAATGACCAGCCATCTTGCTCGGAAAAATAAATTCTGAATCTAATTACGCAACACCGAAAGAAAAACACTATGACATGAATGAAAATGATGAACAAATACAAAAAATAACAAATGAAATGGAATCCAATGTAACCATCTGGACACATACTAACCCAAGCAAGAGACCAGTTCTACCCAGATTGCAGTTCACAGCAGATACCCAACGACTAATAAAGATATTGAATGAGAAAATAATAACAACGTACATAAATGATTCAAGTAACCTAGAAGACATACAAACCATAATCTATGCTGCAGCAACAACGATAATAATCTGCAATAAACAAAAAATAAATGAAC
The DNA here is from genome assembly GCA_030620095.1 of Kuschelorhynchus macadamiae. Classification (NCBI taxonomy): domain Eukaryota; kingdom Metazoa; phylum Arthropoda; class Insecta; order Coleoptera; family Curculionidae; genus Kuschelorhynchus; species Kuschelorhynchus macadamiae. The sequence goes on from JAUTXW010004738.1 coordinate 47,256, forward strand.
GCCAATCACATAACATAAAGAGACTTAATATGCCCCGATGGCAAAGACGATTGGAAAACCATATAAACAAAATACGAGTTAACATAGGCAGACTAACACAATATATGAAAGGAAATAGGTCCGCGACATTAACAAAACATATAGAAACCTGCTTAAAGGGTAAGGCACAAACAGCCCTAGAGATGCTAGACACGTACAAATAAAAACTAGCAGTTTATTCAGCTCGTCTCCGCAGATATAAAAAATCTAATGAAAGAAAAACAGATAATTCCCTCTTCAAACGGAACGAAATATTGTTCTATAGGAGACTAACAAACAGAAAAGAGAATATCTCACCACCACCAAGTAAAGAAGACTTTTGGAAAGAAATATGGTGGAACAACACAGAACACCAGCAATCAGCTACATGGATTAAGGAAAAAAAGAATCGTCAAAACAATTTACCAGAAAAGGACGAGTATGAAGTGACACCAGAAGAACTCTCCGATGTAACAAGGAAAACGCAAAACTGGAAAAGTCCAGGCACTGACCAGATACATAACTTCTGGTATAAACAATTCGCCACAACCCATTGCCATTTAACAACACAGATAAACAGAATACTAAAAGAACCACATCTCCTTCCACCATTTCTGACTGAAGGAAAAATATACATCCTGTCGGAAGGTCATGAAACTAGAGATTCAGCAAACTACCGGCCTATAACCCGTAATAACCAATCATACGAAACTTTCTTGCTGCAATCATGGAGACTTGGAAAACAATAATACAAATGACAAATACATACAAACAGAAGAAATTAACATTAAACGTGGTATATTCCAGGGGGATTCACTGAGTGCCCTCTGGTTTTGCCTCTGCTTGAACCCCCTGTCGAATGAACTAAATAATACAACATATGGATTCCATATCAAAAAAGAAAAAGAACAAAACATACAATCAACCATTTGATGTACATGGATGACATAAAACTGTACGGTACCACAAAGACACAAATTAAAGGACTACTGAAGATAATAGAACACATAACAACAGACACCAACATGGAATTTGGCGTCAGCAAATGTAAACGGTTAACAATTGAAAAAGGAAAGACGTAATAACAACAGAGACATTAAACAATCAAAAACTAGAAAACATACAAATTGATGAAACCTACAAGTGTCTAGGATTTCAACAAAACACAAGGATAGAACATTCCGTAATAAAAAAACATCTCACACAAGAATATAAACATCGTTTAACCCACATCTTAAAAATCAAGCTGAATTCAAAAAATGTGTGCAAAGCGATAAATACATGGGTCATACCGCTACTTACATACTCTTTTGGAATCATAAATTGGGCCAAAACTGATATAGAAAAAATAAACACAATCACAAGTACAGAACTAACAAAACATAGGAAACATCATCTCAACTCAAGTGAAGAAAGGTTAACAGTAGATAGAAGAAAAGAAGGAAAAGGGTTAATAGACATCCATGCACTTCGTGCAAAACTGATAAATGCACTCTGAAACTACTTTTATAATAAGGATGCGTCACTCCACAAAGCAATCAATCAAGCAGATAAAGGATATACGCCACTTAACGTAGCGCAGACTGAGCAACAGCAAATCTACATGCAAACTGAAGAAGAAAAAATAAAGCAATGGGCCGAGGAAAAGATACACGGAAAACATTTATACATAATGGAAAACGAAAACATCAGCAAACAAGACACGTATAAATGGTTACAAAAAGGCAAATTATTTCTAGAAACTGAGCGCTTCCTTATCGCCACTCAAGACCAAGTGATAGCAACGCGAACATACATACAGAAAATGTCATTTACAGCAAGAGACCATAGATCACATTACAGGAGGTTGCAAAATGTTAGCGGCAACAGTCTATACTGAAAGGCACAATATCGCTGCAAAAATTGTGCGTCAGGCCATAGCCTGGAAATATAGACTCACAACAGATGGTATACCTTACTACAACTACACGTCAGAAACTGTACTGGAAAACGAACTGTATAAACTGTACTAGATCTCGCAATACACACAGATAAAACTATCATATGCAACAGACCAGACATAACATTGCTAGATAAAAACAATAAAACAACGTACTTAATTGATATAACATAAAAAAGTACACCGAAAAAATAGAAAAATATACGCCCCTTGCAATGGAAGTTAAAAGAATATGGAAACAGAAAGATGTATTTATAGTCCCACTTATAGTGTCCGCAACGGGTATAACACACGCTAAATTCACACATCTTGAATATCTCCAGCTAGATCCACTTAATCATGAGCAAATTCAAAAAGGAGTCATACTTAAAACATGCAACATAGTACGCATATTTCTAAAATAATACACTAGGTAAACTTGGTACAAACCCGTCTATCTAGAGAGGAAAACCGGTAAAACCGAAAAAATAATAATAATAATATACTTATTATCGCTAAATAAAAAACAAATTTACGAATTCAGAAAATTCTTCCACACCAAACAAACTAACCTCCACAAGGCAATAGTGAAGGCAGACAAGAATTATACACCGCTCGACTTGTCTCAAACGAGCCACGCAGCAGACACACACAGTCACATCCAATCACGACTAGAAAGGATGAACACCTGGTCTGAGAAAACACTTCACGGAAGACACAGATACCACATAAAACAAGGCCATATACATAAAAAGCTTTCATATACGTAGTTACAAGAAGGGCAGCTGTTTCCTGAAACAGAAGGCTTCCTGCTTGCCATCCAGAACAAAGTCATAGCAACCAGAAATTACCGAAAGCACATCATCAAGGACACAACCATTGAAACGAGAGGTGTAGGAGATGTCACCAGCAGAGAGAACCGATCGACCACATAACGAGTGGATGTAGAATAATGGCCGGAACTGAATACACCGCGAGGCACAACTCAGCAGCGAAGGTCGTTCATCAAGCATTAGCCACAACATACAAACTAACAGAGAACACAGACCCTTACTACCATTATACACCAACATCTATACTTGAAGTCCTAACACTGGAATCTGTGGTGGAAGATAAATCAAAATACAAGAGTTCTAACCACACTACACCACAACTTGTTACGTTCTGTTTTTTTTTTGACGCGCGTTTCGCTAACCAAGTTAGCATCATCAGCAGATGATAAAAACTAAAGTAACTTATCCTAACCGAGACTATTTATAGGTAAATGTGGTCACACTTGGTTGCACCGACTGCACCGTTGTCAAGTAAACAAAAAGGACTATAGGGAATAGGCCCTCTGTCTTTATTTAGTGCTTTCTTACCACATTTAACTATTTCTATACTCTCAAATGCATCCAATAATCTATTATTAGATACATTTTTAATCAACTTAAGATTATTTATTCCTATTCGGTGATTGTTTTCCAAAGCATGTTAGGCAACGCTTGACTTTTCTGTTCTTCCGTATCTTAAATCTGCCATGTGTTCTTTAAACCGAATGTTTATGGAGTGTTTAGTTTGCCCAACATATTTTAGATCACAGTCATTACAGCAAATTTCATAGATGCCACTCTTCTCCCTCAAGTCGACTTTGTCTTTGGGGTTTCCAAGGAGATTTTTCAAACTATTCTCCGTTTTGTAGGCTACTCTAAAACCTACGTTTTTAAATACTTTTTCTAGACCTCTCGTATATCTGGGATCATATGGGATTACTATGAATTTATTGGAAGCCTCAGGTATTTGAAGAGAAGTGGCATCTTTTAACATTTTCTTATGCTTATGTCTATTTACTGAAATGAGTCGGATGTTATATATCTATCAGTATTAGTAAATTTCCTATAAATATCAAATTCTAATTTATCGTTATTTCTAATAACTAACATGTCGAGAAAAGATAATTGCCCATTGTTCTCCTTTTCGTACGTAAAGTTAATGGAAGGATGTTTATTGTTTAATGTTTCTAAGAAAGTGTCCAAATTTTCTGTTTTAGTATCAAAAATAGCAAATATATCGTCTACGTATCTATACCACACCCTTGGGAAATACTTGAGTTCTTTTTTATATTGGGTTTCTAATCTGCCCATAAACAAATTTGCAAGGAACGGAGATAAGCAATTGCCCATCGCAGTTCCCTCTAGTTGTTTATAATATTTATTGTTGTACTGAAAAAAATTTTGATTCATACATAATTTTGTGAGAAGTAAATACTCATCAATAATTTCTTTCTTCAAATTACTGATTTCAAGTAGTTCCTTTAGGTACTCTAAAGCTAGTGGTATGGGTACACTAGGAAACAATGAGCTTACATCTAAAGATATTAAAATTTCACCTTCTTTTAAGTGAACATTCTTAATTTTATCTAAGAATTCTAACGAGTTAGTAACCTCAAAGTTATCATACGAGATATTTAATTTGCCGAATTCTTCTACTAACCATTTTGAAATATTGTACGTTGGTGATCCAACGGCTGAAACAATAGGTCTCATAGATTCATAGATATAATAATAATATATTAAAAAATATCATTCAGTGTAAGTGACAAAACTAGCGTGTCATTTTGGATTTGGGTATCGTGGATGGTAAGTTGTTTTCATTATTTTTTCTGCAAACATAATATTACAATAGATCGCATAGATATCTGTCCAGCCTTTTGTTTAAAGCTTCCTCGTTTTTTAACCCACGCGAATGCTAACAAAAAAAAGATTATGAGTTTTGACCCCTTTGTCATTGTGGGTGCGCTTTTTTTATACAAATCATGGCTTGCGAAGTATCAAATCAAAGATAATTTTATTTAGATAATAAAAACGATAAGTAAAAACGTCCTCGCAATTAAAAATTAAATTAATTTTACATATCTATAAGGTGCTTAAATACGACATATTACTTGTATTCTAGATCTGCCAGAACCGCTCACCAACTCAACTCTTTATAACTTGGTTAAAGGCCATGGTAAAACTCAAAAAAATTTCACCAACCACATCTTGTAATTTCCAAGATTTTTAAATATTTCTAACAATCTTAAACTAAAAGTAATGAAACAAAAAAATAATTTCTACACCAGTTTTAAGGCTAAATAGTTGAGGTCGTGCAGAAATCACAATCGCTTTGATACTTTTTACCGAAACTGGTTAAATACCCCATTTTTAATTAAAAGTGATGATAAACCTCATCAAAGAAAGGAACCAAAACCATTTCGAGAAAATTGAAACGATCCAAGGTAAAAAAAGGATAGAATATTATCGCTGAAAACGATTCTGAGCAGATTGTGTACGCTGCCAAAGTCTCCCTCAATATCTCCGGAAAGAGAAATACCGCATTTGTTTTGGGATAGATATTGGAATCAAATGAAAATGCCTCTAAACTTAAGAAGGTTTTATTTATAACACACGCGTTCCAAAGCAGTTATTCCGTATACTAAGGAGAAAGCTCTAGCGATATTCGTTAATGCTAGATTAACTAAGCATTCTTACAATGTCATCAGAATGCAAGCTAAATTACAAAACGTAGATATTTACCCTGCTTATAATCATATTCTGCAAGACAAGAAAGAGTGCTACCCTCCAAATATTACGATACATATCAACGAGTATTCTAGTACTATCCAGCTGCAAGCATTGTTGGATCGTACAATCAATCGTTTGACTACATTCCAAGCAGAAGTTTTGAAACAGAATGTTCTGATCGGAGATTGTATAGAGATGACATTTAAATGGGTGTATGATGCATCCAGCAATCAAAAACAGTACAAGCAAACTTTTCCGGAGAACTGATTCTGACCTATTTGCTGTATCTCTAGTTCCCATTCAATTAACAGCATCAAGTAAAAGATTCGAAAAGATTTTGTGAAACAACCCAGCACCCTCCTCAATCCGATTTTGTCGACCAATCAGATTTGTCATGAAAAAGGGAAGCATCGAGTTAACAGAAGAAGAGGTTAAGAATGTAAACAACAAGTAGCAGCACTAAGACGTACAAAATTACAATAGATGGAAATCAGCATGAAGTAACTCAGAAGCTTCATATGACTATGGTTGATGGAAAAGCATGTGCTTCGTTGCGTGACATTTCAGCCCAAAGATGTTTCATATGTGGTGCTCTGCCTTCTGAGATGAATAAACCCAACCTTAACTGTTATTAATTCGCATCTACCATTAAGTCCCGAAAATTTTCATGATGGTACAATAGAAATTCGAAACCTTTATCTTTCTCTTTATTCATGGTACTGTATGTCTTTCACTGAACACAATATGCTCCTGCGCGGTGCTGAAGTAATAAAGCGCCAATTGGAGTTTTTTCTTTAGAGGCCTATGAAAAGAGAAACAAAGATTTTCGGAGGTAAACTTTTGTTTTAGGTACTTTACTTTTTGACTCATGCTTATTGTCTCGCTTCAATACTCGGCACCCGCACCACATCCTTATTCTTTCTTTCTAACGTTTTTCAGTCTTGAAGTCCAGCATGTCTTTGTCAGAAGGTGTTTAGCGGGGATAAGCTTCTCAATTAGTTTTTTTTTGTCACACACTATTCCTGGGCTACAGATATAATTCTTCCTAAATACTTATATCCACTACATCTTTTGATTTCATGTACATGTAACAATGGATTTTCGATTGATCCTTCTTCTACCTTCAATCATTTAAAGATTTTCTGTACTTTATCTCAAGTTCCCATCCATTTTTATCCCCTATCCTTATGTTCCTCGCAAACAAATTAATAGCACTGCTATTTTAAGTATCGTGAAAATAATACCCGTAAGATTTCATGGACCCAAATGAACGAAAATCTGCTCCATATGCTATTTATTTCGTCTGACCCAATCATCTCGCAATTGATACCACCTATTAGACCTAAAAAAGAAATATTCTCGAAAGGACTTATTTACTACCTCGCTGAACCAAATATAAACACAGTAGATGTACCAGAGAGTAGCAGTGAGGAGGAAGACTGATTAGTATAAGTATAGGTTAATTATAATATTTTATGACAATACAGGTAATTAGAAATTCATTAATATAAAACACTTGGCTAACATATATTAATCCATAGTTTAAAGTTTACCTAATGGCACGAACCCACAATCGTTTGTACTTGAATTCCCAAAATAACGTATACAAATTTTTGAAGAACTTAAATAACAACTCCTTGTAATGATTGTAAACACTAATATTTTGGTTATTCATGATCTCTGCACAACTGAGAAATAAGTGGAGGGAGGGTAGTCAGAATTAATTTCATATCACTTGAAATAATTTGGATGTCATATGAAATATGTTTCATTCGCGTCTAATAAGTAATTAAATTTCCGCGCGGTAATATCAAGACCTGGACCAGTGTGCGCCGTGCCGCCTGAACGTTGCGGCGCCCCAACTCGATTTAGATTGGGTTTTCCCTAAGAGGGCAATAAAGTAATAAACCATTCTCCTACTAAGAAATTGCATTAGTTTGTGTTTTTTTTTCGGGCCGATGTTTAAATTAGAATTTCTTTACCTACACCCTACACCCCTGTAAATTATTTATTTTTGTTTACATTTGATACCTTGTACCAGTATTATTGTCGTTTGTCGTAGCCGCAGTTCAAGCGATCAAGATGATGCGCCGTTTTCCTTTTTTGCAAAGACTCTTGGCTGCACCATCGGTACTTCTATAAATAAATCCCGCAACAATCAACACGTGAATTCTACAAAAAATGTTAGTTTTGAAAATCAATATTCATATTATTATATTGGAGAATGCGAGTTTTGTTTTTGATATGGTGGCGCGCCGCTATGTTAATATTTCTTTGTGGATAATGAGAGTTTTGCAACTCAACCCAATATTTTCATACGAATTAATATGGGAAAATGTTAGTTTTGTCGCCGTTTTATAGCTTAAATACCTAGATACATCCTTTGTATAGAAGATGGCACTCCTAACTCGATTTCCCAAAAATTGGAGAATGTTAGTTTTGATTCTAGACCCCTCATTTCATTATCGTCAAGACAGACTTTATAAGTGTAAGCAGTAAGCATGGTCTTTTTTTCTGTCAGGGTCATCTGTTCTTGCTCGCTTTCTTGCAATAAAATAAATAGCTATTAAACCACAGAGATTTGAGTCTTGCAAGTATTTTGTAGCCAGGTTATTAAAATCTTCCAAAATCTGTTGTCGTTTGGCTGTATCTATTTTGTCAAAACAGTGAAATCTCGAGCACCTAAAACAAAACAAATTAGAAGAAACGACTTTTTTCCCATTCAGAATATTAAAGATTTAAAAGCGACAAGAAGGTAGGCAAATTTAATACGAATATCTTAATAGTCCAGGAGGGAGTGAATTTTTTAAACATTTTTCAGCCAGACTTACTTTCCTCCATTTAAGATAAGTCATACTGCTATTTTCATAAAGTTCATGTTCTATTTGTTCATATACACCGACTGGAAAAATAAGTACTAAAAAATTCACTGCTTTCTGGACTATAAGCAAATAATCTTACCTGCAATTCTCACCAGTGATGCGCTTTGAAACAAGCTTTCCTACGTGATTTACATGTTCCTCACCGTGCAGTTTTGCATATCTTTATTTGGGTTTTTAGCCCTCCTTTTCTGCCACTCGTCAGGAATATTCATGTTTATGCCCTTAAACACACGTTGAAATAATATCAGAGTACAAACTGCACCTCCAAACTCATTAAAATAAGTAAACAAAACCAGGGTAAACCCATTTAAACGATGCCGACGTAGACAGTTGGCGCACGTTGCCAAATGTTTCTTGCAAAAACCAAACAAATATTGTACTAATCTGATTTTTGCTGGAAAGAATATGGACTTTTATTTTTGCAGAATTAGATGTATTTATTATCTTTCGCGATATTTAGAAACCAGTCTGGTATTTATAGAAATGAATACGTCAGTTAAAATGGTTTTAAATATTATATATGGGCAGTATCGCAGACGATTACATGTTTGGACTAATCTGGTTTTTATGAAGAACACTTCAACTAATGTGCTTTATAATTTTTCAAAATATGATTAATATAAGTTTGATGTAAATTCATATGGAAAAAATGTAATGGGTGATTTAATAAAATATATACAACTTTAATTTATTTTCATTAAATACTGAATCCCTAATCTAGTGAAAATTTAGTTCAGAAAATCAAAATTTAGTTGTATTATTGCTGCATATATAATATATATATATATATATATATTATATATATATATATAATATATATATATATTATATATATATATATATATATATATATATATATATATATATATATATATATATATATATATATATATATATATATATATATATATATATATATATATATATATATATATATATATATATATATATATATATATATATATATATATTCTAAATATATATATATATATATATATATATATATATATATATATATATGTGTGTATATACATATATATATATATATATATATATATATATACCCGTATTCAGTGTTCGTCCTGTATAACACCCTTTTTTAGCATATCGGCGATCTGATTAATCATTTCCCTTATTTTTTGCTTAAAAATATTGTTAATTGTTAAAAAATCGATTTCTAAATGAAAAGCATCCGCGTACTTAGCGCAAATTTTGACTATAGAAGCTTTTTCTTCCACATTTAATCGTATCAACTCTGACATAAGAGATTTTATTTCTTGCGAAGGAATAAATATTGTATTTTGATAATGTTTCAATTTTAAGCTGAACATTTCGCAATTTTGTTTCCCTTTTATTCACATTTAACAGTCCTAAAACCATATTACTTTCTTTCGGTCTCATAATGTTATTTTTCATCAAAATTTATTCGCAAAATTAATCATTTAAAATGAAACATTCATCTGTGTTGCTGGTACAGCAATATGTAATTATTTCGCATCGGGGTGGAATAAAAGTTATTTTTAGACTACATAGTATTTGCTTATTTTGATTAAGCCAAAATAGAAATAAAAACTTCTACCAAATTTGGAGCTAAAAGTCTGTTTTTGAGGCGCGAGAATTAAATTAAATTTACCTAAATATATACTCATTAGGTCAGATTTAGGTACGACGTAAAAACAAATAGTAAATTTGAAAGATGTAGAGAACAGATTCAGATTTTCAAACCTGGTTAGTTTTTTTTAAAAACCTAAATAGCATCTTTTATATTTATGTTCAAAGTAAGAATATCGTATCAAATATCCAAAAAAAATGTAACTTTTAGTTTTCATCCGATAGTTTCAGTTTTTAGCAGGACCTCGAAGTATCAATATAGTATTAGAAAAAAAATACCGTATAACCTCATGAAGTAAGGCTGATTTATAATAATATAGAGAATTTCTATATACATGTCCTAACATTATAGTTAGTAAAGTTATAGTCAAGGTTTACTCTTAGCAATTTTATATCATTGATTTGTTGTATGATTTTGCCATATGGAGTTCTGCTTTCATTTACGATCTTGTTTTTTGGAAAAAATGAAACTGAATATGACTTATGAATATGTTTTTTTTAATCATAACACCCTAACACAATTGTGTAAATGCTTTCAAAAGTTCAAGATTTAGGCCATTCCAACAGCAAAAGCTTGTGTGCGGAAAGGTAAGCCCTGTTTTACAAAATGTATAAACGCCCAACTGTTTGGTACTAACATATGGTTATACATTTAATTTGTCGGCACACAGGCACTAAAATTTATGAAAGTCAGTTTACAAAAGCAAACATAATTGATATATTTATATTCGAATTGATGATATTTAAAACTACTGATTTACCCTAAAAAATAATGTTGCTTCAAACTACAAAAAGAAATCATCTATGATATTTTTGAGCTCGTTATCCGGAATTTCCAATACGAACATGGCCAAAAAGAAAACAGTTTAGATTAATGCTATAAGAAAGAAAATACAATAAAGACTAACGAACTGTTATTACAGGCAATCAGAAAATATATCCCCCTGGCGGACACAATTTTATTTCCTCGGTGTAACAAACAACCTATACCTTAAGTACTTAAATACTAATTTACTTCGGATTCTTTGACACTAGGTATTTTGTGACTGAATCCGTTGTTTCCTTTAGTGATATTCAAATATCTTATGAATAGTTGGTAGCACGCTTTTCTTGTAACAGATAATTAAACGTATTTAATTAAAGTTGGTTTAGATCGAGGTTTAAACGTCCATGAAGTGTAGGGCACCTTTTCGTATGTACAAACTTGCAAAAGCAGATTTTATGCCGTGTAATAACAATGAGTGGTATATTAGATTCTAATCGAAAAATGCAGATTAGTAATTCTTATGCCGATAAGACAGCAGTCGGGCTTTCCCTGAAGTTATCGAAATTTGTACAACTGCGAAACTTTTATTTATACCCCCACTTTCGGCCTCAGGTTATATCTGAGCAGTCGCTCGTCGTTGCTTATTGATTGTTGCCTGCCATACTCTCAATAGTTTTGATATTTCTTCCTTTAATTTAAAAGGCGGTATTATTCAGGGTCTACGTTTTCTGAAAAAATTACGATCTTGTATTCCCATTCTCCTTACACTTTTAAAAATTTATTTTGATAACTGTTTTCTCTCAATAGAAAAATTATTTATTTCGTTCTGATGCTGCATTTCTAGTTTTACTGACTACCTCCACTTTTTTACCATCGTAGAACTTCACAGTCCTGACACGGCTTGCTATAAATTACGTGGTTTTGGAAATTAATTTGGTCTTTTGGGTTTCTAAGCAGTTAATCTTTTATAATCCATATAAATTATCTTTTCTAAGCATTCTGTTGGGATGCCATTCACGCAAGTTAAATATCTCGTTGGGATTCTCAGTTCATATTTCTCCAGTTTGTTGATGGTTTTCTTTTGATTGGTGAGTCCATTTTTCTTCACAGCACCAAATATTATATTCAATTCCTTATGCCCTATCTTGTGGATGTTAAAGTTATGGATTTAGATCTGGTACAAATTAACATCTACCATTTAAATATATTTTTATATTAGTGTAGATTTCAGTAAAATTTGTGAAAATTCATCATCAATAGAAAATTTGTTTCATTCATTTGTTCTTAAAAACACAATATTTGAATACACTCGTGTACAAATTGGATCTAAAACAACTGTTGACAATATTTTCTCTTCAGTGGATCCAGCATTGATAGCATCACTAATTATTTACGCTGATATTCCACATCATTATATGCAGGTAATATTCTTCCTTTCAGAACCCCAAAGAAGCTATCGTGCCGGTGCATCTGTATTTGTGGGCAAAGATCTTGACAGTGAGTAGTTTATATTTTAATGTAATTTTAGAAAATTTTAAATTCGAATTTCCTCTGGGGCTGTGTAAAAATAAAAAGAAAGTAAACATAAAGCCGGGGTTCTCCGCTGATATTATTGATGAAGGCAGTTTCTTGCGAGGCAGATCCCGGACTATTGGTGCATTACAACATTTTAAAAAAGAGACACCAGACACGAATCTCTTTAGCCAAAAAACATATAACAACAATCTACGTATAAACTCGAACAACAAATCCAAAACAGCTTGGCATATTATAAAAAATAAAACAAATATAAACAAGGTCACTGATCTACCTGAATCTTTTGTAGAAAATAGCAGAGGTCAAAACACCTAAAAGTTTCAACCGTAAAGACCAATAGTAAAGTAAAAAATTGTTTATTTTTAGCACCTTACGCCCGTGAAGAGATCCAGAATATAATATTATCAGTTTCAAAAAAGAATTCTTGCGGCTTTGATGAAATACCACGTTCGCTTTTAAAGCATGTTCTTGAATATGTTCCTAAATCTCTAAAATATTTAATAAATCAATCATTTTGTGAGGGCTGTCTCCCTAATATCTTGACATGCAATTATTTAACCTATTTTCAAGAAAGGAAACCGAAATGATATTACAAACTATAAAGGTATTTCTCTCCATTCCATTTTTTCAAAAAATTTTGAAAAAGCTTATCATAAAAGATTTCTTGCATCCTTGGAAAATAAAAACTTCGTTAATTCTGAACAATTCGGATTTAGAAGGGGCGTATCTACTTAGGACGCTATTCTGTTTTTTATAGAATACAATTCTGAGGAATATTGATAACAATGATTATACCGCTTGTCTTTTTTTCGATTTAAAAAGAGCATTTGAAATGACTGATATTGAACTGTTGCTTTCTAAACTAAATAACTATGGTATTCATGGAAAATCTTAGTATATGTGCCAATGCAGAATTACTGTCAGGAAAATGGCTTATTATTGAACGAGGATGAAACCGAATTGGTTCATTTCTCATTGAGAGACTTGCACAGGAGTCGTTTGGTTAAAGTTACCGATAAAACTATTCAGCAAAATCCAGTTGCCAAATTTTTTGGCGTATTTATGGACTCCCGGCTTTCTTGGTCAAATCAAATTAACCGTGTTATGAAAAAAACTACCTATTTATTCATTTGTCATCTGGCAACATCGCTCTAAAGTGGATATAGCTCTCTTAAAACTTTATCATTCATTTGTACAATCTTGGCTCACTTATGCAATTTTAGCCTGGAGAAATTGCAGTAGAGCAAATGAAGTATTCAATCAACAAAAAAAGATTATAAGACCAATGCTTTTTAAACCTCCTCAATACTCCTTTAGGCCATTGTTCAAAAATTCCATTGTTAAGGGTGAACATACGCCTGAAATTTAACAGAATTTTGGTCGATTTTCTGGAACAAAATATAACCGCACATGTTTTTTTTCTAAGAAAATCCCAAACCAGTCTATAGTCATGTTTCTAAACTAGTCAATTATTATATTTTTTTCTTTTTAAAAAACATACAACACGTATTTAGAAATAATAAAGGAACGTCAAAATTTCATAAAAATGTGAAGATTTAATCCACTTTTTTTAATACTTAGATTACTAACATATAATTATAAATATACCACAAGTCAATAATCAACTTTTTTCTAGGTGATTTCCAAAACCATTTCCTAATTGGTTTAAAAACAACCTCAGGATTTCTTCTACAAAATGATCCTACAAGTGAAATAATTCCACCTTATTTTCTGAACAGCCAATAACGTATCTCAGTCTTTTGGTACTGCTATCCTTGTTTCTTGAAATCCGCATATTTTATATCGGCATTGGGAGTACAAAGAATTTGTGTTAAAACATTTGCGAGCAGGGGTGGATTCAAAGATTTGGTGACGTTTTGCAAGTCAAATAGTAGTTCTTTTCTTTTCAACTTTTACAGGTTATATAGTTATAGTATTTGGTTTTAAAAGTTAATTAATATTTTAAATATAGGATGAATGTCAAAAAAATTATTATTAGAAAACTACCGTCAAACGGGGCTACTTTGACACCACGGGGTAACTTTGACACTGCGAACATTTTTTTTCAATTTTTATTTTTTTGATTTTGCCTCTTTGTAAATTTTATTCTAATATTAGATTCATTTGTTACAGGTACTAACTAATTAGAAATGGTGAGACATTACGAAAAAGATCCGGGAACGCGGAGTTACCGCAATTATTCGAACGAAGGCTTAAGAAATGCACTTGAAGCTATTGAAAGAGGCATGCCTGTCCAAAGGGCGGCAATAGTTTATAAAATTCCTCGTATAACACTTCGTAATAAGTCCCTTGGTATACACAACCAGTCGGTAGGTCATCCAAGTGTCCTTAGTAGCGGTGAACAGGAAGTGATTCGTAACACTTTACTACAAGTGGCAAAGTGGGGTTTTCCATTAACGAAGTGTGATATTCGTGCCGTTGTGAAGAAATTCTTACATAAACAGGGGAAAACAGTGCGTGAATTCAAAGACAATTATCCCGGACCCGATTTTGTCGAAAACTTTATTAAGAAACACAACCTCTCCACACGAATCGCAACAAATATTAAAAAATCGCGATCGTACGTAGATAGAAACGACATTATTCAGTTTTTTGACAACATAAAAGAAGTATTAGGTGATGTTGATAATAAAAACTTATACAATTACGACGAAACTAACATCGCTGATGATCCTGGGGCGAAGAAAGTTATTGTTCCCAGAAACTTCCATAGAGTAGAACGAGTACAAAACTATTCGCGGTCCTGTGTGAGCATAATGGTCTGTGGTAATGCAGCTGGAGAACTCCTGCCCCCTATGGTAGTGTACAAGAGCTCCAATTTATATGAAAACTGGTGTACTGGAGGACCCCCCCCCCCCACGTTTATGGGAACAGCCCTTCCGGATGGTTCGACATGAACCTTTTTAAAAGTTCTTTCACCCCACATAATAGCAACCAAGGAACCAGAAACACCAGCAGTTGTAGTTGGCGATAATCTGGCTAGCCATTTTTCACCACAGGTTATAAAAGCAAGCCTAGAAAATAATATATACATGTGCCCTTTTCCAGCCAACGCCACACATTTGATGCAGCCACTAGGTGAGTCTGTATTTGCACCCTTCAAGAGGAAGTGGCGCGAAATATTAGAAAAATGGCGAAAGGAGAGGAGATATTCTGGGACCTTACCCAAAGAACACTTCCCGTCCTTACTTTTACTTCTGTGGAACAAAGTTTCAGATACTGTAGAGACCAATTTAAAATCAGGATTTAGAACCACCGGACTGTACCCAATGAATGTTGATCAAGTCTTAAGGAAGATTCCTGGAGGATTGCTTGAAAACTTGGAAGAAACTGAGCGAGTTCTTGATTCATCATTGGTAAAGTTTTTCAAAGAAATGAGGAGAACAAGCGAAGACCAAAAAAAAAGTAAAAGGGGAAAGAAGTTTGAAGCTGGAAAACAGATGACTATCAAAGACCAAGCAATTCCCAGTGAGCAAATCGATAATGAAGTAGGATCTCCACCCCAGACAATTCCATACAACAGCGACCAAGAGTTGCCTTGTTTCTCCGACACCCTTCCAGGGCCATCAGGAATACGAACGAAAAAGGTCAAAGTCAAAGCCAAGAAACCCGAGAATGAACCTAAAGTGCGTCCTCCTATTAATATAACAAAAGCAAGTTTAAGGGGTGAGAACGATTCAAATTCAAAATGTGCCTTATGCCGCATGCTTTTTAAAAACTACAGAGGGCCGAATGGATTGAATGTGTTCAATGCAAGAAGTGGATTTGCGGACTTTGTAATTCAGAAAGCACTGATCCATTTTATGTGCCCAGTTTGCGAAGACTCAGATGACGAACCGGAAGAACCATTTGCCGATGACAGCGATGAGGATAGAACCTTTAACCCTGAAACCGAAAAGGATCGAAAATTAAAAAAGCTTAGATTTAAGTTTTAATTTTTTATGCTTATGCCAAAAGATTTTAGGTTAAGACATGATTTCTTAGTTTTTTATGTTTAATCTTTCGTTCCTACATGCCAAAGAATTTTTTTCTTGCTGTTTTAGACTGAAATGTTTTTTATTTTATTTTTATAGGTAATGTAAACCGTAGATTGTCATGTTTTCTCGAGTTTTTTGCTTAAGTTTGAAACTAATAATAAAATATTATAATTAAAAGGTTTTATTTTAATAAAGTGCCTTAAATAATCGCTTTTTTAAAAAAAAACTGTTTTTCTTAACAAAAAAAAAACAAACAAAAAATTAGGAGTGGTTTTTAATTCTACATCCATTACCGGGGCTTCTTTGACACTGTGGTGCTTTAAAATGCATTTTATATTGAAATTAAAATGTGTGTCAAAGTAGCCCCAAACTCAGGGTAATATTGACATACCCTTTTTCATTTTTTATTTTGGTTTCTATTGTGTTTAGAGCTATTTGGAGTGCATCAATCGATTCAGCAGGCTAGATTTGTTATAATCCAACTTATTTCACAGAGCTAAGTTGATAAATAACTACGTGATATTGAAAAATGTCCTAAAAACATGTCAAAGTAGCCCCGTTTGACGGTACTCATCCAATTTATCTCAAATTTTGCAAAATTATCAAGTATTATGTTGGAATCAACTGGTAACATTTTGGTACCAATCCAAGAAGGCAGAACAAAATGGGGGCCAAATAAAATGTTTGTAATCGCGAAAAAAATCACCCTCTCAAGTTTTATACATCCTTATGTTTTAGGGTCTCTAGATGCCAAAAAAATATGTTTTATCAACTCCATCGTTCTGTCTGTCTGTCTGGCTGTCTGTCTGCCATTTCGCGGCATATCTTAAACACTACTTAACCGAATGACTTCAAATTTTGGTCAAAAATTAAGGGTCATATGGGGATGACCTGGTATGGGAAAACAAAACGGCGGTGTTGTGATGTGTTAAAAAAATTATTATTAAAAAACTTCTCATCCAGTTTATTTCAAATTTGGCCAACAGTCAAGTATTATGTTTAATAATTCAGCCTGAATAAACTGCTTAATGGTTTGAGTTCAAATTGTGTGCCATAACTAATTGTGGTATAGTGAACAACTAGTGAAATAGTGGTACTTATTCAAGATGGCCAAACAAAATGGCGGCCAAATAAAATGTTTGTAATCGTGAAAAAATCACCCTGTCAGGTTTAACACATCTTTACGTTTTAGCTTCCCTAGATGCGAGAAATAATGTCTTATCAATTCCGTCGGTTTGTCTGTTCTGGCATAGCTTAAAGACTATTGACTTCAAACCTTGTTCAAAAATTAAGGGTCATATGGACATGACCTAGAAACATTTTGGTAAAAATCCCATATGGCGAAACAAAATGGCGGCCTGGCGAATTGTTAAAAAATTATTAAAAAACTACTCATCCAATTTATCTCAAATTTTGCAAAAAATATCAAGTATTATGTTGGAATCAACTGGTAATATTTTGGTACGAATCCAAGATGGCCGAACAAAATGGCGGTTTAATAAAATATTGAAAAACTGTTTTGTATAGGGATCAACTAGTAAAATTATGGTACTAATTCAAGATGGCGGCCAAATAAATTGTTTGTAATCGTGAAAAAATCACCCTCTCAGGTTTTACACATCTTTACATTTTAGCGTTTCGAGATGCCAAAAAATATGTTTCATCAGTTACGTCGGTGCGTCTGTCTGTCTGTCAGCTCGAGGCATAGCTTAAAGACTAGTTACCCGATTGACTTAAAATGTTTATCAAAAATTAACGGTCATATAAGGATGACCAGGTAATATTTTGGTAAAAATCCAAAATGGCAAAACAAAATTACGGCCTAATGAAATGTTAAATTATTATGAAAAAACTGCTTATTCAATTTACTTCAAATTTTGCATACACATCAAATATTATGTTGGAATTAACTGGTAAAGTTTTGGTACGGGTCTAAGAAGGCGGAACAAAATGGCGGTATAATAAAATATTTAAAAATTCAGTCTGAAAAAACTACTTAATGCATTGATTTCAAATTGTGTGCCATAACTAATTGTGGTCTAGGGTTCAACTAGTAAAGCTGTGTTACTAATTCAAGATGGCGGAACAAAATTTCGGCCAAATAAAACTTTTGTAATCGTGAAAAATCACCCTCTCTGATTTTACATATCTTTATATTTTGACGTCCCTAGGTGCCAAAAAACATGTTTTTTCAATTCCGTCAGTCCATCTGTCAGTTCGCGACATAGCTTAAACAGTACTTACCCGATTGACTTCAAATTTTGACCAAAAATTAAGAGTGGTATTGGGATGACCTGGTAATCTTTTGGTTAAATCCAATATGGCGGAACAATGATTAAAAACTTTTCTTAGAGTGTCTTTTTTCAAATTGTCGACGTTTTGCAACTTAATTGTTGTATCCTCAGGACACATATAGATCCTATATCCTGCATGTAACCCATACAATCAGTCTTTTGCCTACTCCGTTAGTCTTCATATATTTCCCAGATATTAAGTTTCTAAATGATTTTCGTTAATAATCCTCTTGTTATTTTGTTATGGTGGTGTATTATTTGGGGTCCAGTAAAAAAAAACAAAAGTCTATTAAATAAAGTTTTTTCATAAACATTTTTTTAACATTTCACTAGGCCGCCATTTTGTTTTGCCTCATTGAATTTTTACCAAAATATTAAACGATCATCCCTATGTGACTCGTAATTTTTGGTAAAAATTTCAAGACAATCGGGTAAATAAACTTTAATCTACGGCGCGGATTGTCAGACAGACGGACAGACAGACCGACAGACGGACCGACGGAATTGATAAAACATATTTTTTGGCATCTAGGAACGCTAAAACGTAAAGAAGTGTAAAACTTGAGAGGGTGATCTTTTCTTGATTACAAACATTTTATTTGGCCGCCATTTTGTTCGGCCATCTAGAATTAGGACCACAATTTTACTAGTTGATACCCATGCCACAATTAGTTTTGGCACACAATTTAAAATCAAACTATTAAGTAGTTTTTTTCAGGCTGAATTTTTAAATATTTTAATGAGCCGCCATTTTGTTCCGCCGGAATTGTACCAAAATGCTACCAGTTGATTCCAACATAATACTTGACGTTTTTACAAAATTTGAGATAAATTGGATGAGTATTTTTTTAATAATAATTCTTTAAACATTTCACTAGGCCGCCATTTGGTTTCGCCATATTGGATTTTTACCAAAATTTTACCAGGTCATCCCCATATAACCCTTAACTTTTGACCAAAATTTGAAGTCAATGGGGTAAATATGCTTTATGCTATTCCGCGAAATGTTAGACAGCCAAACAGACAGACGGATTGGCGAGATTGATAAAACATATTTTTTTGCATGTACCGACGCTAAAACGTAAAGATGTATGAAGCCTTAGAGGGTGATTTATCACAATTACAAACATTTTATTTGGCCGCAATTTTGTTCGGCCATCTTGAATTTGTACCACTATTTTACTAGTTGATCCCTTTACCACAGTTAATTATGGCACACAATTTGATTCGTACCAAAATGTTACCAGTTGATTCCAACATACTACTAGATGTTTTGCAAAATTTGAGATAAATTGGAAGAGTAGTTTTTTAATAACAAATGTTTTAATATTTTATTAGCCTGCCATTTTGTTTCGCCATATTGGACTTTTACCAAACTGTTACTAGGTCATTCCCATATGACCCTTAATTGTTGACTACAATTTAAACTCAATCGGGAGCGTAGTTTTTTAGCTGCGTAGCGAACAGACAGACGGAATTGAGAAAACATGTTTTTCGTCATCTAGGGCCCATGAAACGTGAGAATCGGATAAGATCTCGTAGAGTGATTTTTTCAGGATGACAATACTTCCCTTTTAGAAGGGAAGTAAAAAGGTAATTATGTCAATGAATTCCTTTGACATAATTACCTTTTTATTTATATATCCTTGACCCCAACCCTGTATATTTGCTAATAATATCAACGAAAACTGGGCACCCTGTAGAATGTAATTATTATAAAACTTTGTAGCCCTGTTTACCAGGTAATATAATACATGTGTGGCAAACATATTTCAAAACTGGCCATTAAATACCTGATCTAATTTATTTTGAAAATATTTAATTTTGGATTTTGATTTAAAATTTGCATGGGCCACTTAAAATCTGAGTTTTGACAATTCAGAAAAAAAAACAAAAAAATTGTCATAATAGAAGATTTGTACTCAACAATACCGGTCCCGCCTAGCTGCTTCGAAATAAAAGAAATTACATTGCGTTTAGTCGTTTAGAAGCAGGCGTATGTCTGGGTCGTTCGGTGCTTTTAGCCAGACAAGGACAGCCGTAGTTTACTGACGTGAAATCCTTGCAGACGTAATCTGACGTAATACAAAGCTAAATGAAATACTCTAGATTATTGATATTTTCTGTTGCGGTTTTTTATTCTTAAACATACCTACATTTCCATGTGTATATATGTATAACTCTATAAAATACGCAAAAGTAATTATCATAATATCGGCTTGTCTCGGAATACCATTGAAAATTGGGATTTAAGAAAGAATTTTATCTAGCTGTTCCACAACATCGACTATCGATTGTATCAAGGAGCCCCATGGTTTTACACATTATAATAAATTACCTGTACATATCAAACAAGCATCAAATACAGACAACTTCAATAAGTCGGTTAAGCAACTTTTCTATAACCGGAAGTTCTATTCAGTTGCAGAGTACTTAGATTGTGACAAGCTATAATGTGATATGAACTGTTATTTATATAGTAAACTTTATGTATATATGTATACTTTTTAAGTGTTTAAATGTGGTTTGTCAAACTATATTCATGTGTTTATATTTATTATTTTTTTATGGCAATATCCCATACTTACTTTGAGTCTATAGGAAATAAAAAATATTTATTTATTTATTTATTTAATACCTACCAGCGTGTGTATTTAATATGTCTGCTGTTTCGTTTTGTGACCAGAATATCTAAACAGGGCAGTTTGTTGTTTTTCTGTAATTTTATCGTAAATTAGGTCCTAAAATGAATCGAATTCATGTGAGTTGTGAGCCGCATAACAAACACATTACCACGTAATGAAGCTGTATTCAATTCAGGGGGCTTTGTACTTTTCTTAGTGCAAAATGGTCGTCGGTTCATTTTTCTAAATTTGACATGTTGTTATTCTAGTTGTCCTGGTCAAGGGCGTTAAATATTGTTCAAATATTCTATGAAATTCAGGGTGTTCAGTTAAGGAAGTTCACTATTCATAACTCGAAACTCTTTATCTTAGCGCCTTGAGAAAAAAGTAGTATGACCGAGGGAATATAAACTCCTGGCCACTTGAAACAGTTCACCTGCATTTTTTGGTAAAATTTAAGTTCGTATATTTAAAACGAGACGAGATACTGAGGTGCGGTTTTCAGCTGTATCTTGCAAATTTTATTACATATAACCGATGTTAGACGTAAAACTTATCTAAGCTAAAAAGTTATTTATACAGGGAGCTAAACAAGACTCTGCAAATTTTTCAATTTTTGATTTGTTCCCAAAATATACAAGAACAATTTCTTAGTTCTAATTGTTAGATTAGCGTAATCCCTGGTGATATTGTAAAAAACAAATTCAAACTTTTTTCTAAATTTTTGATATTTTTTGAGATATGATTTTTTTTTGTCAAACAATTTAATTTTTCTACATAATAAGTTGTAACTTTTTATTAGCCATTTGATGTAAAATTTTCTTGCTAGAGGGCCCTTAAGTCGTATTTTTTTATAATGTGCACGGTCTGCACTACCCAGAAAATATACAGGGGTGTGAAAAAAATGTGGCAAGGTTAGATAAAACCTAGCGATCGTAAAGACCATGTACGCATATTTCAACAAACTGTATCATAAAACAGAATTTAAATTTAAAAGTTTTGACTAAAGTTTTTATCCAAACAGTTTTTTAATTTTCTCTCTAACTTTATTATTTTAAAAAATACAGGTGTTGATTTTACAGCCAAAGTTACCAACATCGGGTAACACAAGAGACATGTAACAGGCTGCCACCTTTTTAGTTTTCCAAATATAAAACAAATTAAACTTAATACGTTTCTGTAATTCGAGTTATAAGCAGCCATATTTCGAAAATTGAACTTTGCTGCTTTATACAAAAAATACAGTCACTGCATAAATATAAAATACTTGTTTTAAACGGTCTAAAATAAACTTATTTATAATTTTTTAATTTTCTTCATTTCTCGTTTAACTCAAAAGAGCATTTTTGTCCAATATTTTAATGGCACATTTTTTTTTCAAACTGATTTTCACTGTAAAATTGCCTTTTTGAGAATGTGTCGTATACTAACTTTTATTTTCAAGATGGCGTTATGCCAGCCATTTTTCGCAAATCGGGAGAGTTTTTGTTTAAAATAACTGGCTAATTTATAGTTATTTTAAAAATGAAACTGACCATTTGACTCCACATTTCATACATTTGTAAAAAGACAATTTTACAACGAAAATGGCGAAATGGCTCTTTCGGTAAAACAAAAAGTGAAACAAATAAAAAATATATTATTTGCCAAAGGATGTTTAAATCGAAGTGTTCTAAAAAATAAAAATTAAGTTTATTTTGAACTGCCTAAAACAAATATTATTTAAAAGTGACTGCATTTTTATCATGACAGGCCAATGTTGAATTTTGAAAAAATGGCTGTCCAGCCGCCATTTTGAAAACAAAACTTAACTTGTAATATATCGTTAAAAATCTAATTTTAAGCTGAATACGATAGTCCGTAAAATATACAGGGTTCTATTTAAAATAAAAAAGTAGGGGTTACTTCCGGTTAAAGCGGAAGTAACTTAATTATTTTTTTATAGAAAAATTTTTTTTATGGAGTTATAGAGACATTTCAAATTTCAAGTCGATATTTTTAAAACTAAACAGGTGACGGCCTATTACATGTCTCTTGTGTTATCCGATATTCGTAAATTTGGCTGTAAAATCAACACCTGTATTTCAAATTCAAAATTAATTTCAAAACTATTTTATTAGTCAGTTAAATACAATAAATACCATGTAAATTATAATTTAAAATAAGATTAGTTCTGACGAATAAGGACAACACTGCGACTATAAAACCGTTCCACCGACATAAGGATATATGCCGGAGTAGCCCTGCCCTAGAAAGGTATATTACCTAATTTTAATATTAATAATGGAACTTAAATGCGAGCATAAATACATATTTGTATATAGTTAAACTTTATAATTTCCACAAAAGGCGGAGTTCACGAACAGGCAAAGCAGCGATAAACAAATACGAGTGGTGCAGAACTGGCGCAAACAAGGAACAACAAAAAATGATAAAAAAAATGAGATTTTTATTGAAAAGTCGGCACACCAGCGGATTAAATTAAAAAATTATTTATATATAGATTTATTTAACTGACTGTATGAGTTTTGTTTAAAAGCGTTGCTCATTTAAAAGTAAATTCTTAATGTATTCATTAAATTTAAAAATTGAAAAATCTCTGATGTGATTAGGAAGATTATTCCATAATTGGATTGCTACAAAACTAAACGATTTTTGAAAATTTGCTGTCTTGTGGGGTGGTATAGTAAAATTATTTACATTTCTAGTAAGATGAGAGTGATTATGTATATTAAATAGGGCTCTTAAATATGGGGCTGACCGGTTTTCAAGACTTTATAAATTAGAGACAGTAAATGACATTTACGTCGGTCTAGCATTGATAAAATTGAATTATTGTTAAGATATGGAGTAATGTGATTTCTAAAAAGAATATTAAAGGAAAAACGCATACAAGCATTCTGAAGTTTTTGGATAGATCTGATAACACTTCCATTTATTGAGCTGTGATATACAACGTCACCATAATCTAGAAGCGTTAACACAAGCATATTACATAAATAATATTTAGCCTTTTGGGGTAAATACTTTTTAAAATTTGTTAATCTTTTTAAGCGCATATATGCAACGTTAAGTTTATTTTTTACATGCGATTGAAAAGTAAGACCAATATCAAAATTAACTCCCAGGTTCTTGGCTTCAGCAACCACTGGTAAATACGTGTTATTTATTTGTACTTTAAAGTTAGACGTGGCATGTGTTATAATAGACTTATTGTTCCCAAAAAATAGTATAGCAGATTTGGATGCATTTAATTTTAAGTTATGGTCCTGGGCAAATTCGTTTAATTTTCGTAAATCACTGTTAAAATTTATTAGAGATGTTTGCAGTTTATCGAGTGAAAATGACATATACAGCTGAGAATCATCAGCATATTGTTGCAGTTTAGTATATTCTAATACATTATTCATATCCGCAAAATATAGTGAAAAAAGAAGTGGCCCAAGTATTGAGCCTTGTGGGACACCTGTTGTATATATGACGATTTAAAATTGGTAGATTGCCTCTTACCGGATACACAGTGATATCTATTTGAGAGATATGATCTGAGAAATTTAACAGCATTCTCCGAAAATCCAAAATAATGAAGCTTAGCTAGTAACATTGTGTGATTCAAAGTATCAAATGCTTTACCAAAATCGAGTAAACACAAACAAGTCGCTTCCTTTTTTTCTTCGTTAATTCTTATGTCATTTATAAGGTTAATAAGGCAAGTGGATGTACTAAAGTACTTACGAAATCCAGACTGACAGTCTGGTATAATTTTCAAGGGAAAGGAAAAAGAAGAAATTTGGCTGTAGATATGTTTCTTAATAATTTTTGATATAACTGACAATATACATATAGGTCTTAAATCTTTAGAACTTTTGGGAATAGCAATCTTAGGTAAAGGTTTAATAATACCTTTTTTCGAGATATCTGGAAAAACATTTTCCAATATACAATGCTTAATTATATTTAAAAGAGGTTTTATACAAAAAGGCAAACACAACTTTATATCCTTTAAAGAAATTTCGTCTTCACCCACGGCATTACTACTCATCTGATTAATTATTTTATATACTGATATTTCGTCCATTAATTTAAAATTGAGGTCATGGGTTACGTTTGGATGAATATTCTGTTCATAAAATTTTATTTTATCGTTTGATGTTTCATCTGCAAGTTCACGGGGCAGTTCATGAGTTTCAGTATGTGTTAAATTTAGTTTTTTCGCACTTGCCCAAAAATCTTTACCTGTTTTGTTAGACATCTGATTAAAATATGCAACTTTCTCTCGTGCTATCGCATGTTTCGTATGGTTCCTAAGTTCTCGATAATATAATAGACTCCCCTGTGTTCTATTTTTTAATTATTTACGATGAGATTTGTCTCTTAATTTTATTAATAATTTTATATTGTCTGTTATCCAGGGGATAAAAGGTCGATCGTGAATTAATTTACTCTGTAAGGGAGCCTGCTTGTTAATCAAAGATAAAATATTGTTATTAAAAATACCTAATTTTTGGTTAATATCATTAGCTAAATATAATGAATGCCATTGGAGTAAGAAGGCATCCCGTTCCAAGTCATCATAAATAATACTATTATAATCCCTGTACTCTATGTATTTTTCTTCATAAGGTTTTCTAATTAGTTTGAATATAGTATAGATTAAAAAATGGTCAGATATAGGAATGACGTCCCTCTTTTGAATGGCAATATTTTCATTTGATATTATAACATCGATAAGACTATTTGTATTTGCAATCATATTTACCCGTGTTGGCTTGGTTATATGTTGTTTAAGATTAAACGTGTCAAACAATTTTAAAATTTTTGTTCTTTTAGGAGAATTCTGTAAAAAATCAATATTAAAGTCACCTGAAAAAATTACGTAGTCGTAGGATGGCACTGTGAGACTCATTATATCCTCCATGCATTCAATAAAGTTATCAACATTTGTAGAGGGCGGGCGGTATATATTTGTAAACAATATACTTTTTTGTTAAGTGTTAATTTTAAAGTTAAGAATTCGCAGCTATCCTTTAGATAAACCCCTATGCCTCCCCCTCTGCCTACCCTATCTTTTCGGATGAAGTTATACCCATTTATACTACGCTGCTTTCGTAACTAGATGTTAACCATGTTTCTGACAGACCTAATACATCAAACTTATACTGATTCACATAATTGACAAATTCATCAAAACCTGTGTTAAGAGACCTAATATTAAGATGAGCTATCATTAAATTTTTTGGTTTTAATGGATTATTTGGATTATTTCTAACCCGAGTGCCCGCGTTTAGTAAACTATCATCAATTGTTCATTAGGCTCCCGTCACACACGCCCGTACATGCACCCCCGCTCCGCCAACATTCGCTAACCCACGACCCTCCGCTACAATACAAAAATACTAACATTATAAACATATTTTTTAAAAGCATGTACTCTCTTTAAAAATTCCACCTTAGAAGAAAGTTGGTCCGTATTAATATTTATTTTAGATTTTTATTCTTATATTTCGGATATTTATCCCTAAAAATAAAAAATGGAATAGGATGTTTAAAAATAAAAATAAACTAAGTAACCTAGAATTTTGCTCAGTATAGGCAACAATATAGGATTAGCGATTTTTTCTGCCTCAAAAAAAAATGTAGGATCCAAATAGAGTATAGCAGTAAATTTAAGAAAAAAAACCATTTGATGTTTATATCAGATAATTATACGAAAAACACAGTATGTACGATTACATTAAATTTTAGATACCTACACTTTTCCCTCCATAAAACAAAACAAAACGAATATAGCCCAATTAAGCCAATAACTGAAATAAATCTTTACAATAACAGTCTTAGTGCAAAAAAAAATGTTATTCTAACATACAAACATTTGTCTCTAATATAAAATGTAGGAATTAGACAAAACGTACTTTTTTCGGCTTCTAAGATTACGCTTTACACATGTAAATGTCAAGTGTTTATGTACAGTCACATGAAATAAGAAAACATACCTGATATTATGAAATAGCATGATTAATCCGAATCGTCCTCACTTTGATTTGTATTTTTTTTCAAATCATCCACCGACTTTTAAAACACTTTTGAACCTTCACTCAAAACAACTACTTTACTCCCTACAGTCCAGCACGAATTTTGAAACTGACTTCTAACTTCCTTAAAGAGGGACAAATTGTTTGCCGTCAGTAGTTCCGTCAACAACAAAGATGTTGTTAAAATCATAAAGAAAATTAAAAAACCATTTGGAGAAAATATTCAGTACCACTTAAAACTTAAGTAAAAACTTTTAAATTTGAATTCTTTTTTATGCTACAGGGTGTTGAAATATACGAACATGATCTTTAGGATTGCTAGGTTTTTTACCAACCTTTCACATTTTTTTCGCACCATGTATATTTTCTGGGTAGTGCAGACCATGCGCATTATTATTAAAAAAATTATATCTCAAAAATTTTAAAAAAAGTTTGAAATTGTTTTTTACAATTTCACCAAGGATTACGCTGATCTAACAATTAGAACTAAGAAATTGTTGTTGTAGATTTTCAGACCAAATAAAAAATTGAAAAATTTGCAGTCTTTTTTAACTCTCTGTATAAATAACTTTTTAGCTTAGGTAAGTTTTACTCCTAACATAGGTTATATGTAATAAAATTTTAGCAAGATACAACTTAAAACCGCACCTCAGTATCTCGTCTCGTTTTAAAAATATTCGAACTTAAATCTTATTCAAAAATGCAGGTGAACTGTTTCAAGTGGCCAGTAGTTTATTTAAGTTTCTAAGTTGACGGCATGGTGTGATCCAATGACGTCAAAAAGAAATAGACCCCGCATTTCATTCATAAAAATGAAATAAATAGAATCAAACATCAATTTGTTGTTGTGTGTGAGTGGAAAAAAGACGGACTGATCGCATAAAGAATAGTTTGCGGCGAAAATTGCAACGCTGTCAGATATCTTCGCGAGGCTTACCAGTTGCGTAGCTATTTTTGAGATAATGTCTTATTTGCTATATTTTTTTGAGCCCAAATATTAGTATTGTGGATACGACAGTTTTTTGTTCTAAGATGAACAGGAACGACTTCACATTGCAAAAGTGAGAGTTTTAATAATAACTTGAAAACAATTAATTTAGATATTATGTCGTGGAAAAGGCTGCACTAAATGGGAAACTTTTTTGTTATCAATTTCTCGTAAAACTTTCTTCTTGATAAAACTTGTGTGTTTGTCGAAAAAATAGTTTTCACAATATTCAACTTTAAGTCAGATATACAGGACATTCAAAAAAATACGAAAAAGTGTATTTTTTTTGTGACTGCCGCGGCCGTAAAAAATCGTAAATAAAGGTTTAGTATTAGTTATGTCATATTAGTAATAGCTAAGGAAAGATTTAAATAGAAAAATGTTATTTTGCTGTTTGACATTAAATATCTCCATAACTATAATATAAAAAAATTTACTCAGTTTATATTTACGATGTTTTATGGTCCTTAAAACCACCGTAAGAAAAATTTTATTTTTTCAAATTGTTAGTGAAAGTTTATTACTATCAAAAATATTTTTTTTTGAACCACCAACTTTTATCAAGAAATCAATAATAAAAAAGTAAATAAATGCATTAAACTGCAAGATGTTTAAAAATAAAATCATCGAAACTTTTTGGTGACTCTGAAGCACCCTGTATATTTTACACTATATTTGAAACTTATTTTTTTTTATAAAAATTTAAATAACAAGGATGAAAGTGGTGCTGCATTTTATAAATTTTCACCCGGACACGTGGTTTATAAAAATAAAACAAAGTTTAAAAGTTTGGTATAATTTATTTATAAACGGTAAAACAAAAGTCGCCAACGTCCTATTTGCTCAAGATATACCTATAATTTTTTACATTTTTATAATTGTTTTACCTGCAACGTTTTAATAGATATTGGTAAATAACTAGCTTTTTGCAACTTATTTTCATATTTTGTTGCACTTTGGGAGGGACTAGCAACAAGTGAAAAAAAAGCATTCTTGTTAATAATTTTTTTGTCATTGAATTGGTTTTGACAGGGTTGGATCCCCCTAGAACTGAAATCCTGGCTACGTGCCTGCAAAAGACATATTTATGTAATGGTTCATGTGGCAATATTTATTATTAGCAATAAGCTTAGTTATTAAAGAACAAGCATTTCCATGACAAAATACAACCAATAACAGGGTGAGTTCTTATTACTGTTGTTACTAATGATGAAGATAAAACTAAATTTTGTTACATAGACCCACTTTGTGTTTTGATGTCTATACCAAGAGTATAATGCTTATTTAATACCTTTCTTTATCAGCTTATCACCGACTTCATAGGAAATATGTAATAAAATATAATTTATCACTTTTTAATGCAACCTATTTTTTGAAATCGGGTTTGTTTTTCAAAACATTTTGATTTCACCCTTTTTCCAACACATTTTAGTTCTATTTACGCGAAGTTGGGTAAAAACTTGGATCCACTACTTTTAAAAGTTTGCCAGGCTCGCGGCAAGTAATATTATATAAAAATGCACCACCTTTACATGTATTGGATCTATTCATATTTACAGAAAATCAGCAATAAACATGGCCCAATATTAATATGAATACAAAATTGAACTTCGTGTCCTTAAAAACCACAAAAACCATATTATGAAAAACAATATCTTTACAGTATTTCTCCCTCAATTTACCCCTTTTTTCCCAACCATCCACCTTCGCCGCTATACATTTCACTTATTGACAAGATAGATATAGATATTTTGTGCCAAGATGTTTAATATTTGTAACATTCATTAGAATATATTATATTATTATTTATATTACCGAAATCACCTGATAAAAACAGATTCTCCGTAGTTGGGATAACCTCAGGATGGTATTTATTTACTTTATTGATTACTTACTTTTAAAAACCAAATTTTTAGGCAATAAATTAAAGCTTTTCAAATGCATTAAAGAAAATTTATAGTAAATGAAAAACTGAGAAGTAACGCTATCAAGCTATTTTCATTTTTTGTATATGCTTGCTATATGAGAACTCAGACACTACCCTAAATATCCTTTGAAAATTTCATCCAAAATGCAAACCATCCTGGAGTAATTAATGACAACATAAAACAGTGGGTCTTACAGCTTACTCAATTAAAATTTAGTACCTATGCTTTACCAAATAGTATATTTATGTTGTTTATTAACCCCTCAAAAAAGGTGGTTTGAAAAATTTTAGAGGAATATTTGAGACTTTTCACAAATATATAAATTAGCAAAACACTGTACTCCGTTTATCATCAGTGTCTTCGACTTTATAGATAAGTTGAAGTTATAAAAAATTAATTTTAGCCCAACGGAAATGTGCATTACAAAAACAATACCTCATTTGCAAATATAAGAACGCTATTAGACGGTGATTTTACCCTTCAACTACAGCACTGGTATGACATAACCTTACTTACCTTCGAAAACAAACTTCTGGGTTTAAATCGTTTCTTTTTCTTCAAATAAAGCAAGTTCGCACCATTTTCTTAAAGTTTTTTAAACAGATTCTTAAAAATAGCCACACAAAACACTTGAATTTCTGAAAAACACTTATTTCATCAACTAGAACAATTACAACGCCGCGCATCAAATAGGTCGAAATCATGAATGACTACGACCGTCTTCAGTGTTTTCCGAATGATCCCGAAAGAAATCTTTAGGGAATAATAATTACAGAAGATTTAAATTACATTTAAAACAGATTCGGTTTGAGTTATTTATAATAAGCTATTTAATTATCAGTTTTAAAACATTCTATATGGAAATTCATACTGGGAATTCCTTGTTTATTTACGTAATAGTATAAAAGATAATATCCGTTATAATCTGGCCACAGTAACGGTTTGGCAAACCAGGGTTAATGTTGGATTCCTCCAAAATGTAAACAACTGGGTCTATGTTATTTCCATGTCGATGGTGTGATCAATAAATTTCAAAAATGTTCCAAGAGCTCCCAGAGCTAGATATAACTTTTAGTAACTCATTGGAAAGCTGAGAAAATTCTCTTTCACTTTGGTTCTAAACAATCTAAACGTACTGTCCGATCACTACTAGTGACGGTGGGGGGAGCTGTTGACGTACGAAATATTTTAACCATTATATTCTCTGGAACCCTTATCCAAATTGTATGAACTTGTGCTTATTTAAATGGAAATTTCAAGCTGTTTTGGATTCTGTCACAAATTGGATAGATGGCTTTGCTTGTAATGCTTATATTTTTTCCAATTATCTTAAAATTTCTAATGGAAGGGTATACTTCTCTCACGATCGGAAGAGTATCGATATCACGGTATCTTTAATCGTTTTCAAGCTATTACCAAATATGTGATTTAATACGTGTTCTCTGTGCAAAATGAATAATAACATTAAAAAACGGTATTAGGTTTGGTCGAATGGGCCGTGGAATAGCTTATTTTTATAACGCAGAATATTACCTACCTGTCAACAACTGCGAACAAATCGCTAGTGAAACATGAAACAAAGCCATCAAAAGCGATAGTGTCGGCACTATAGTAAGACTTCAAATAAATTTTCATCTTGCGAATAAAACGTTTGTGTATCAGCTATGCTGTGGACAAATCAGGAAATTTTCGATATGTTAGCTGTCTATTTTGGGGCCTCAAGAGAATACGCTTTATCCGGTTAGAATACACCATACAAGGAAAGTATTTAGTCACCTAATAAATTAAATAAAATTAGAGGTTAAAAAATACTACTTACACTTAGGCTATAGTATGATCTTACCGTCAGAAACTCCTTCAGTTTTCTTTTGAAAGTATGAATTTTGTTTTAGTTTTGGGTTCCTTTTAATGTGTTACTTAGACGACACTGAGGTATATTTATATTATATTTTTATCGTATATTGTATGCATTTGCCCTCTAAAATCGAATTCTTTGATACTGTTTTTTTACCTATGTTGTAAAATGTATATAGACAGTCACAACCGTTAAAATGTTCAAATTAGTAAAATGAAGCTTACATGATTCACGACGTGAGATGTCTGTTATTTGACAAATAATATTTTTTCTACAAGCATGCGGAAAATCTAATTTTCAACACATATTTCAGTGTGGAAAATTTGTTTTTCAGCACTAGTGCGGAAAATTTTATCAACAACCTAGAAAAACATAACAACCAAGTTAAATTTGTTGTGATTAACAACCCGTTGAATAACATCGCGACCCACAGCAGTTTGGTTAATTTGTAGTTCGCGAACGGAAGATGCGGGTCTGGTACGATTTAATACATCTCGATTTTTACCTTTTTTGGTTTTGTTAGGAAGCTTTCCCTAAATTTACTATATTTAAGCAAAAAAAAGCGTGGATGAAGCGTTTTTTTTATTTAAAAAAATCACAAAACTTTTCATAGATAACCAAGAAACTTCAGAAATATCACTACTTTTCCAATACTAAACTGTCAATTACGAAGTTTTTAACAAAATACAGATTCTAAATTATATGCACTGTTGCCAAACTTACTTGGTTTTCTTCAAATATACATCAAATAGTATTCTTAAATTTAAACAAAACGGTTTAACGATTGTTTTATTAAAAACCTGGTGCTAACCTAACCCAGTATGAATTACAGAACCTTAAATCGCTATCGTTAATCACGCTACTTTAGAGAGCGCGCATATTTCAGATATGATTTTATGGCTTTAATGATGATTTTATCGACGAACCTGGTCTAACCTAACGGAACACATCCACCTAACAGTTATGTTAAAGAAAAACAGTGTTTTAATGCAGACCCCGAATTTTGTTGGTGCGTTACCACGCGCTTTCTTTACAGGGGCCCTAACCAATCCTAACTTAACCTAAAGCGCATTTTTTTAGATTATAAGTCAAAAGTCAAACTTAAATTATTAACGATAATAAAACCAAATAAATGCCCAATTTCCCTTCCGACACAATATGTGTACAACTGGTTGCCTAACTAATCTGAAACTGAATTCATTTCCACTATGACTTGCACCAACCCATCTATCTAAAAAAAATATTACCGGCACATCCAAAAAATATAACAAAATTTACTTTGGCAACAGCGCTTACCGTCTGACTAAATGACATGCAGTTAAGTTAGCAGCGTTTAGATACAAAACAAACTTCATTTGTTAGATATTCTGTTAGAGAATTATACATATTCCTAATTTAAAAAAAAAGAATTCTAATTTAATAAATATATACTAAAAATAAACAAATCTCTCAAAATACACATATATTAACTTACAAAAACAGTTACATGCAGAAAATGTAACGGAATTTCAAATAAAATATGTTAAAAGTGCCGTAGCGCGACTTGACAAATCAATGCTAATTTGTATTATTTTGTGGAAAATTGTAACACATCCACGCTTTTTTTGCTTAAATGTAGTAAATTTGAGGTGAGCTTCTTAACAAAACTCAAACAAGGTCAAAAATTGAGATGTATTAAATCCTACAAGAACCGGAAGATGCATTAATTGACATTCAAATTAAAGATAACATTATTTTTTGAGTATTTATATTCTTTCTCCGTGGACGCGGTCAGCATACATATTATTATAATTTTCCATTAATTAATTAATTACCTTATAAAACTTACCTATATAATTACTACCTGTGTATCCAAGTCATGCTATTTTGTCTATTATCAAAAATGACGACGTCAAACATTTTCTATATATGAGAACTCAATTTAAGTCCGAATTTTTTTTGTAAGGTTTATAGTCCATATCACAAAAAATGGATGTAGTTGAAACCTTAATAAAAGGAGTCCCAGAGGAGATTATTAAGGCCGCAAAAAATGTTAATTCGTTTCGAAGATACTACAAAGAATATGAAATATTTAGCCAATGATGGCTGCAAAAGAAAATAAGCAACTACGAAAAGGAGGAGGTGATTTTAGTTTATTTATCTGAGCTTTCAGAACCTAGCACGTCGACAGAAACCGACATTCAAACAATGGAATCTGAAGAAATTAAAATAACGCCAATTAGGGTCAATAGGGATAATATGATGCCAAGCAGAAGCAACCAGTTGGAATCGGCCATCAATGTGGTCAATGCAACTAATTGCACTTTTGTTACAAATTATTGTATTGTAAGATGTCAGGAACTAAGTTTTTGGAAGTTATTTAGATTCTTTGACTATTTTCATTATTATAAGTACTTAATATTGTATAACTGACAGCTTGGTATATTATATACATTTTATGTTTTATATTTACAGATGCTGAGGGTCTGGTTGTTGAAGCTTTCTTTAATGCCCACATATAAAAGGGCCATATTTTTATAAGAATTTCATTATTAGATGTTCATTCACCTATAGTTTTTCTATTATCTTACCTTGACATAATTTTGATCAGAAACAAATCCGTTATAAAAAACCTAGTTGGGTATGAGCTGTTGTGATACAAACTAAACAAGATATTTCCAATATTTCCATTGTAGCCTGGTAACGCTACATAAATTAGAAACATTTGGTATATACCTCCGATTTCGTTTGTCGCCTTTTAAATCTCGTTCAGTTCATTAAATGATTTGTCCTTTTGATAAAATGTAGTTTATGATGTTACCTATATTGTTAAATGTCCGGTAAACACATGTCAGGGGTTCATTAAACAAGGGTTTGTGTTATTTATTTAAGTAGTTCTCCAAATGGTTGGTTTAAAAAGCCTTGTTTATTTTCGTTTTATAAATTGGGTTAAGTGACAACAAAGTTTGACGTTTTACTGTGTGCGGCGACGCTAAAATCCTTGCTTTGGCCTTTTCCATGAATGACTAAAAGCCATACGATTCCGTCCGACCACTTTACTTTCATTTTTATAAAAACCTAACATTTTAAAGATTTAATTATTTAGGACGAGGCTTACGTAAAAATTAGAGGGAAATATTAAAAAACAACAACATAAATTATTCAAAAATAAATATTTAAATTGAATGTATATTAAGATTTATTGTAATAAATAATGTATTCTGAGTTGCCTATCTTTATAAAAATCTTTTATTTTTGTCAAATAAATAAGGGGGAAAGAGACAAAATATAGGGACATTAAAATCAAGTTTTGCATGGAGCACTTTCAACAGTTTAGTTTTTTCGCCAAATTCCTACCTTTTTTTTAAACCTTTTTTCTTACTAAACCTTAGCTGAAAATCGTCTTGGAACGAGTTCGAGCTATTTCGTTTTGACTGTGGCCGTAAAACTACCTTTAAAAAGGCTGGTCCTGTTTTATAGTTATTTTAAATTTTGTCTTAAACAGTGGTCAAATAACAGCCAGGTAATTATTATTTTAATTTATTTAGCAAGGTTCTTTCATTTAATTTTAATTTAAACAATAGGTTACAATGGATTTTTTCTCTTTTTTACAGCTCAGCGGCCACATAGCAAATAGCACATTTTAGTGCACATTGAACTTATTAGCAAATAGCACATTGCTATTAAAACCTTGCATCTTAGTGCACGTTTGCTTTTTATAGCCTTTAAAGCATTTTGAACATTTTTGCACCCACATGATTATGAGGTACTTTTCACGAGAAACAATTGGTTGAGGCAAATAACCCTAAAGGTTGGGGTTACCTTTGAAGTTGAAGCAGTAATTCTACATTAAGAAAGAGCCTTCTCTTTACCGAAGAGGTGTTGGAATTTTACCTCTAGCCCAACAACCAGGCCCCAGTAACTCCAGTTTTCCTGCCAGTTGGTGAGATTTTTAAAAAAGCTTTATATTACAGTAGTACATTTTATTGATCAATTTATCTTTTTCAAATTACCACACATATTTCTATTTATAAACAATTTAAACTACATTCTCTCATAAACAGGTATTTTTTTTTAAATAAAGCAAATCATAATATTAAATAGTGTTTTACTGGTTGTTTCAGTACCTTTACGAACACACGGGTAAGGGGTGTATGAAGGCGGTGCAGTAAGTTCTGTTTTACGTGTATTGGCGCCCTTCTTTCATATTTATAATTTTCACTTGCCTCCTTACACCAAGGAAAAGGATTGAAAATTTTGAACTCCCCCAAAGCCGAACTACCGTATAAGCTAGCCAACGGGTCATAAGTGCAAACTTTTATTATTGCACTTACGTAAGAACTCTTTATAAGGTGTCTTTTATAGCACCAGAGTTTACGTTATAATATAAATAAGCAATAAAATGCAAAACTTTAAATAAAAATTTTAATATGACTGTTGGACATTGGTTATTTGCACACGCTTGTAATAAAATAAATGTTCCTAAAGCATGTGGAAAATGGGTTTTCCGCATTCAACTTCTTATCAACGGCAGTCTCGTGCATTTTCACACACTTGTTAGGAAAAATACTATTTTTGGGATATTAGAACTGCTGACTCTATAAATGAGGCATTGCCCCAACATATTTTACTATAGCAGAGTTTCGTAAATAGCTGCTTGTAACATAATGTCAGTAGGGTATCTTCACTAACGACAAGCCTTAAATGTTGAAATAAGTAAAAAATGAAGTTTATCTGTTACAGAGAATTTCTATATGCATGCGTTCTCAGACAGTTATAGTCAAGGTTTACTATTAGGGATTTTATATTGTTAAAATGTTCCAATGTTCAATTTAAAATGAGGTTTATGTGCTTCACGACGCAAGATGCCTATTAAGTGACGAATAATATTTTTTTTAGAATATTAGAACTGCTGACTCTATAAATGAGGCATTGCCCTAACATATACCATAGCAGAGTTTCGTATATAGCTGGCTATAATATAATATCATTAGGGTATCTTCACTAACACAAGCCGTAAGTGTTGAAATAAGAAAGATATGGAATTTATCTGTTAGAGAGAATTTCTATATGCATGTTCTAAGGTAGTTATAATCAATGCTTAGGAATTTTAGATCGTTGATTCGTTGTATTATTTTCCCATCGGGAGTTCTTACGAGAATGCTAATATTTACAATTTTGTTTTTGGAACAAATGTCTTTGAGCCTGACTGATGCATATTGTTCTTTTTAAATTGTAACATTCTAAAAGAACTGTGCAAGAAAAATCAAAAGTTCAAGATTTAGGACATTCCAACAGCAAATGTTTATGTGCGAAAAGATAACCACTATCTACAAGGCTAGAGAAAATACAATAAAGACTAACAAACAGTTATTACAGGCAATCAGAAAATATACTCCCTGGCGAACACAATTTTATCGATGTAATAAACAACCTATACATTAAGTACTTAAATACTAATTTACTTCGAATTCTTTGATACTAGGTAACTTGTGATTGTGTCCGACGTTACCTTTAGTGATATTCAAATAGATAGTTGGTAGCGCGCCTTTCTTATAACAAAATTAAACCTATTTGATTAAAGCGGGTTCAGATGGAGGTTTAAACGTCCAGGCACTTGCTCTGTTTTGTGTAGTAGGTAGTTTTCACATGTATATAAAAACTTTCAAAAGCAGATATGTCATATAATAACAATGCGTAGTATATTATATTCTAATTCACTCACGGCCTCTTCCTTTTGATTAAAATGCGGTGTTAACCAATGTCTACGTTTTCTGGAAAAAATATGATTTTGTGTTACCATTCTCCTTGCACCCATCAAAATGTATTTTTATTCCTGTTTTTTCTCAATATAGAAATTATTTATTTATTTCCGATACTGAGTTTCTACTTTTGCCAGTTTTTTTGCCCATCGTAGAATCATAGACCTGTTATGGAATGCTATAAATTACATGGTTTTGCAAATTAATTCGATCTTTGGAGTTCCTAAGCAGTTAATCTTGTATATTCAATTTAAATTATCTGTTCTAAGAATACTGTATGGGATGCCGTTAAAAGTTAAAAATCTCGGAATTCTCATTTCTCAAATTCCCTGGTGTTTATTTTTCGAGAATCTAGTTTATTTATGGTTTTTTTCGTAGTATGATTGGTGAGTTCGTTTTTCTTCACAGCACTATATGTTATATTCAGTTCGTTATGCCCTGTTTTGTGGATATTACAGTTATGGATATAGATCTGGTACAGATCTACCTCTATCATTGAAATGCCTACCAGCTCGTACATTTAACATATTCGTTTTGTGACCCGAACATCTAAACATGGCAGTTTTTTGTTTTTCTCTAATTCTATCGTAAATTATGCCTTAAAATGAATTGAATTCATGTGAGTTGTGAGCCGTATCATAATAATAAAACACATTACCACGTAACGAAGCTGTATTCGATTGCCGGGGGGCTCGACTTTTCTTAGTGAAAAATGGTCTTCGGTTCATTTTCCTAAATTTGATATGTTGTTATTCTAGTTGTCCTGCTCAAGGGCGTTAAACATTCTTAAAATTTTCCATGAAATTCGGGGTGTTTCGTTAAGGAGCGCTCACTGTTCATATTTCGAAAGTCTTCCTCTTAGCGCCTTGAGAAAAAACTAGTAGTATGCCGAAGAGAAATTGAATGACAATATATTTAAGTTTCTAAGTTGACGGCCAGGTGTGATCAATACATTACAAAAATGTTCCAGAAACTCCCAGAGCTAGGTATAACTTTCAGTAGTTCATTAGAAAGCTGAGTAAATTTTCTATCAGTTTGGTTCTAAACATACTGTCCTATCAGACTTAGGAATAGTGAGGGGAGTTGTTGACTTACGAAAGATTTAAATTGCTATATCCTCTGGAATCCTTATCCGAACTTAATGAACTTGTTTTTATTTAAATGGGAATTTCAAGCTGTTCTAGTATTCGGATCGGGTGACATTCCTTAGTTCTACATAAATTGGTTAGATGGCTTTGTTTGAAATTATTATATTTTTTCCAATTTTATTAAAATTTTTATTAGGATGGTATTCTTCACTCACGATCGAAAGGGTAATAAAAAGTAGAAGTTTTTGCGAAAACTTCCCATTGGTATTTTATTCGTTTTCAAGCTATTGGCAAATATGTAATTTAATACGTATTCTCCGGACAAATGAATAATAACATTAAAAAACTGTATCAAACAACTCTTAGGTTTGGTCAAATGGGCCGTGGAATAGCTAATTTTTATAACGACGAATATTACCTACATGTCAATTTTTTGAACATAACTTTGATATGGGACGACGTTGCTTTAGTAAGTTCGATTACAATAAGGATGTATGAGCCTCAATAAACGTAACTTGGAACAAATCGCCCACGAAGCATGAAACAAGCAGAATGTCCTGTAACAAGAATGCGTATTATACTAAATTCTAATCCAAAAATGCAGATCTTTGATTCGGATGCTGATAAAACAGCAGAAGAACGATTGGTGAGCCCACAACATCAAGTTGTTGGACGCACCTTGGAAACATGTGTTATCTCAAAACATTCGTAAAAGTAACATCTTTCCAAGGTGCGTACTACGTATAATATTAATATTGTTTTAAAATGTATTTTTCTTTTTATGGTCATTGTTCATTTTAAATGTAATGTTTTTTGAGTGATATGTTTTGGGTAATGTTTTTAACCATTTTAAATTTTACATATTAATCTCTATATATATATATATATATATATATATATATATATATATATATATATATATATATATATATATATATATATATATATATATATATATATATATATATATATATATATATATATATATATATATATATATATATATATATATATATATATATATATATATATATATATATATATAATATATATATATAACCATTTATATATTTTATATATATATATATATATATATATATATATATATATATATATATATATATATATATATATATATATATATATATATATATATATATATATATATATATATATATATATATATATATATATATATATATATATATATATATATAATAGATCCTTATTGTTCAATTGATCAATATACGTACCTCATGTTCATTGTACAAAGTCTTTTAGCTGACTAAACGCTAAACTCGTTCCAGTCCTCTACATATACATTTTCATTCAGTAAATCACAGCTCCAAATAGCTACTTTAGAAATGGGGTAATCGAAATTGTCGAGCTGGACAGCGCTTTAATAGATACAAATTACTCTATCAGGATTTTGACACATTCATTTGTAAAAGAAATTTTATAAATTATGTACTAATTTAAAGACCGGACTTTTTTATTATTTGGAATATAATTTAAATTTTTTTCAGTTTATTTTATTGACTTAAAATATTAATATTCTAATACAAAATTGAACAGTGAGCTCTGAGAGTCTTCTACATTATTTTGACCTCTATTTTAACGACTTAACGCAAACCAGGTTGAATTGTATTAATTTATTAATAAGAATGATTAACAGAAGTTCTTAGGTTATACATTTTAATAATAATAATATTAAAATAATCTTTAACTTAACATAGCTTTTTAGGGAAAATCTTGGTACTGTTTTATAAAAACAAGGGATTATATTAAAATAAAAATAGCCGATAATCCAATTTTGAAATCACATTTTGAACACCCAGTTCTAAAACTCCAATTCAAAAAAATTACACATAATCCAGTGTGCATTGAATCTCGATACTGACTGTTGCTAAATGCTGCAATTGGTTTAAATCTGCATAATAAAATATTTCGATTATTTTACCTGTAATTTTCTGTAGACATTTTCAGGTTACCATACCGTATTTGCATTTACATTTTTACGTATATTCATGTTATCTGTTACCATGTTAATCTGATTGATTTACATCTACCAATTTTTATTTTCTATTATAGGTTTTACGGGTAAGGAAAATAATTATATGTTGATTATTTTGTAAATAGTAAAAAAGGATGGCTAAATAAAATAGAGCCAATAGAAAGACCCTACAGTTAAAGATATTAATAAACTTTCCTTTTTGTTTTAAAATGTATTCGACTTCGAGAAAAATTAGGGAAAAAGTGGGATTTTATTTTCTATATAATCCAAATTTGATCAAAGTGTCAAAGGGATAACCGGGTTTGATGAAACAGTGTCCATTGGAAAATACAAATCAGGAGGACAGGAATTGCGAGATGTACAGTATATCGTATACGTATATAAAAGTGAGGATTTTCATCTATGTAGTTGTGCAGGGTGAGTCAAGGATAGTAATTTTCGCCTTGAAGATAGTATCTGTCAATAATGTGCTTTTGTATCATATAATTTATTTTGTATTTGTGGTTAGAGATTCTCCATATTTCAAAAATATTTTGAAATATACGAGATTGATTCACAAAATGGGGCGCCACAAAGATACATTCTTTAAATGGATCACCCTGGGTTCAAGTCGATTTTTGAATATTACGTGTACTTCCAAGACTCCTTTATTATATGTTTAATAGTCTTATAGTTTTAGAGATAATTCGAATTCAAATAAAAAATTATGTTTTTGCAAAAGGCACTATAAAATTAATATCCGCATTAAAGTAAAAGCCAAATAAATATAATTACTATGAAATATTTCAAAATGTATTTACAGGGTGTTTTCTCTAGAGGCCCAACGATACAAAACTTTTAATAAAAAATAGCACTTTATTTAAATGGAACACTCTGTATATTATTTTCCTATTTTATACCTCACCTAAAACAAATTTTAATAATAATTCCATATACCTGTCTCTAA
Organism: Kuschelorhynchus macadamiae; assembly: GCA_030620095.1. Taxonomy (NCBI): domain Eukaryota; kingdom Metazoa; phylum Arthropoda; class Insecta; order Coleoptera; family Curculionidae; genus Kuschelorhynchus; species Kuschelorhynchus macadamiae. The sequence continues at coordinate 89,037 of JAUTXW010004738.1, forward strand.
CAGTTTTCGAAAAATCTTGATTTTCCTAATGTATAATGCTCTTGTGGTACAAACAACTTGACCATAGAAAATTAATAAACATAATAAAACAATTACAGTTTATATCATCTGCTGATGATGCTAACCTGGCTAGCGAAACGCGCGTCTAGAATGTACCAATTTGTGGTGTAGTGTGGTTAGAACTCTTGTATTTTGATCTATCTTCCACCACAGGTTCCAGTGTTAGGACATAATAAAACAAAAAATAGTAAAACTGCATATTCCATTTAGACTAAAACTCAAGGAAGACACTAATTTTGTAATCTAAAATAATCGGTTTCTTCTTAATAAATGTTCGAAAATATGTCCTTGTTCAATGCACATGTCAATTCTTTTAACAAGATTTTCCAGACATTGGCTAACATGATTGGTGGTATTGTTTGACATACCTCCTTAAATATATTAATCGTGTCTTGTCTTGTCGTAGGGTTTGTGACATACACTCTATCTTTTACGTAGCCCCATAGAAAAGAATCCAACGGTGTAAAATTACAAGACCTTGGCGGCCACACTACAAAACCATCCAAAAGGATGTAATTTTGCTGAAGCCACACAGTTTGACGTTTGTTAAGATTCACTTCTTCCAATAGTAATGGCAACTGCTGTTACAAGAAAAGTAAATAAGTACATGCGTTAAAGGTTCATTAAAAAAATATGGACTGATAATTCGGTTGTAGAGAATACCTCACCACACATTAATTGACCAATGATTTTGAAATTAAATTTCACGGACCTAGTGGGGGTTCTCCATTGCATAATAACCGGGTTGCAACAATTTAAATCGCTATTTAAATGAACTAATTTTTTTTTCAATTTAAATCATAATTTAAATCAAAGTATAAATCGTTATAAAAATACAAAGTTTTGGTTTACTTTAATTTTAACACGTAACTATTGGAAGTAAAATCTTCAACGTTAAGTTCTTGATGAAGATTAGTATGGTATGGGTGTCGGTTTGCTGTCGATTGTTGCGTATCACACAGTAAAGCTAATGTAAAGCTACTAACTTGGCATACTCCTGAACTTATAATAATATTCCGAGTTATTTTTCATCATTAACTATTTTATTGACAACTTTACGTTTTGGACTTTGCACACTGCCCGTTGAATTAAAACTTTCCATTACAATTTGAAAATTCCGGGGATGAGGTGGTCGCTGTTCTGGATATTTTGTTTTGTATAACCTTTAGGCTAAAAGGAGAAATCTGACTGTCCCAAAACATAAACCATATCGATTAATTCATTTCAACAACTTGAAAATAAACTTGACAGTAAAATCGTTTCACTTCAAAATTAACCTAATTAAGTAGATTCCTAATGCCATCCAGTAGGTGTCACTGTTTTTATTTATTTTCCGTGGCTACTTCGTTCTATTAACAACTTATTTTAAACAGGAACATGAATAAGTAGAAAAATCAAAATATTTCGAAAACTGTTAGAGATAGGTACAGGACATTATTTAGAAAATTTGAAGAGTTTTAGGTATGATATGAAATGGCAGAAAAATATACACCGTTTAATAAAATTTGAAATATTTCATAGTAATTATAATAATTTGGCTTATACTTTAATCCGGAAACTAATTTTATAGGGTCTGGGATGAAAATTTAGGAAGTATCTTGACAATAAAAAGAAGCTTGCAAATGCCAAGATTTTCGAATATTAAACATAATAAAAAATCTTGTAATTATATGTAGAATTCAAATACAACTGAGTGCAACCTGAATAATCCAAAATATTTTTAAAATGTGGAGAATTTTTAACATATGATACAAAAGCACATTATTGATAAATATCATATTTAAGATAGAATATTACTCCGTTACTTATCGTTGACTCATCCTGTACAGTGTATTACAACTTTGCTGCTGCCCTACAGCGGAGGCGCTAATGTTGGTATTTCGCAAATGATATTTATCGGCATTCAAGTTGGTGTACATCAGTGTTGCCAATCGGCGGATAAAAATTCTATTTACGGATTTTTTTAGAGGTCGCCGGATATTTTTTGTATTTGAAAATATTACGGTTAATTTCGGATATTTTAATAAAAAAAAACGAATAAAAATTACCGATTTTTCCAGTCTATTGGGTTTAAAAGTAACATTTGATGTGACCAAAGAAAAGTACACAACCACCTACGTCAGGTATGGTAAATCGAGCAACAATTAGATTGACATTTGACAATTGAAATAATCAAAATTAGTCACTGTTAGCTGGCTTGGGCACGATCGAATAATATTGGATCTTTTTTGGAGGAGAAATGGATACTTCACTCCCGTAGGATTGACAACACTGCTCCATACAGTGAGAATTTGTTATTTACTCGGGTTTCGAACAAAATATAGCTCATTCCACACAAGATTCTTTTAAAGATCCGAGTCTTATTGTTTTTATTGATATTAACTTACACCTTTGCACTTAAAATCAAAGACTAAACTTAGATAAAATATTCAATGAGAAGAAAATGTAACTTCCCTAGCATGAACAGAACCAACCGGTACTTGATGGAAATCAATTTAAACTAAGAAAACCAAAACACTTATTTAAAAGTTCTGCTTAATTAATTTTACAAAAAGCAGGTGACAATTGTTTCTCCAACAATGTGGTTTCATCAGGTGATAGACCTTAAATAAAAATGTAACACAAACTGAATTGGCATTAATTAAAAGTTTAAGAAATTGGAATAATCTTTATGCTTTCTGTAATTTAATTTACGCTAACTAATTTTTTTTTAGTTTTGCCTGTTTGTCAAATATAAAATGTTAAACATGTTTCACAATTTAATTTGTAAACACCGGATATATTCTGTTTTTTGGTTATCATCTTATTATTTTTAATATATCCACCAAGGCCGTTGTTGGTCCGAAAAGCAACAGAGACACTTATATTTAAAAAAAAAGCTAAAGAAAAGTACCATTTGGTGCTATTTCTTTTATTTGTAAAACTATGAAACTTATTATTTTTCTTTAAACATATTACTAGAACATACTAAATTTAGTGCTTTTTATATGGTTTCTTTTTTACTATTTTGTTATAAGTATAACTTTCGGTACTGAGAGGTATTTTGATCAATTTATGAACAAAGCTACTATATGCCAATATTTTACGTGAAATTTGATTGGGGGTATTGTGTATGGTATATAGTTTCCCATCTTTGGTTTATAACGAAATTTTCAAGCATTTTACATGTATAGTATCCGCAATTATAAAAACGGATTCAGGTATTTAATACCGACCTAAGTTTGTGTTACATTTTTATTTAAAATCTATTAACTAGTGAAGCCACAGTGTTGGCGAAACATTGCCATGTGCTTTTTGTACAATAAATTAAGTATACATTTTAAAGATGTGTTTTCGTTTAGTTAGTTAAAATGGATTTTCATCGGCTAGTTTTGTTCAATACTTGTTAAAAGCTTCACCGAGCTTTTTATCCTTTGGGCATTTTAAATTTCTACGTAAATCAAAAGCGTGTACATAAACATTTGGTATTTCAATCAATGCTTCCGTTTCAGTATTTTTCCTAGATACATGAAGTTAAAAACTGTCAACAAAAACCAGTCAGCTAAAACAGTTCAATCCTATGGACTAAGGAAGTGGATTTGTGAAGGCCAAAAAACTAAATACAATAACAAAGACATTCACAACGTTTATCTCGAAGTAATGCATGGCGAACTTAGTTATAAGCTCTCTAGTTTAGAGTTTGGCATTTTTGATACGTCGGCAAGAGATCACGTAGATAGTATTGTTCATAAAATGTTTTGGGGCAACTAAATAAATTAAGTAGTATATAAGATAATTTAATTAATATTGAAGATACTAAAAGCAATATTCAACAATTAGGAGATTATTGATAATTAGCAGCACTTATTATCAGATAATATAGTTAACTAAAAATTCAAAAATAAGGGCCATTTCTCTAATGATTGTTCAGATCATGGAAAAAGCTATTATAGCTATGAACAAAGTTTAATATATATATAAAACACTTCACCTCTTAAGTTCCGATAAGTTTTAAAAAATTAATTTTGTTCAAACAGAACTTTTCCAAAACCTAGTAAAAATGTAATCAAAGATCGTACCATATTTACCGAACAAGAGAAGTATCAAATATCATTAATAAATCCTCAAACCGAACATTGTTTACTTTTTGATACTGAACGCTTTAAATATTTTATTTTGCTTTTAAAAGGGCAACTTCTTGGTAAGCACGCTACCTTTAACGGCTTACACTTAAATGACCCCTTACTGATACTCTTACAAACGGTTAGGCGCTCAAGAGCATTGGTACGCTTTAAAAAAATGTGAATATGCTAGTTTTGAAAACTCAACTTCGCTACGTTTTCCCTTTAAACACTTTTTAGAAATATTTGTCAGCTAGGATAGGATTTCCCACTGATTAATGTGATTTTGTTATAGTCATAATATTATTTAAGTCTCTTGTTTCAAATTTGAACTGGAACAGGGTTTTTCAAAATTTCTAACGCAAAGAAGCCTAACTTTTTAGAAAAAAAAACTATATAACACTGTTAATGTTACTTCTAGATTTGATAAAAATAAAAACCTCATACATTTTCGCAACAACACTGTTGATATATTTCTTAACAAAAGCTTTTCCTTAACTTGCCAATTGTGCAAAAATAGTCACGCTTTACATTCGTGCGATAAATTTGTATGTAAAACGACTATGAAACGTTTTAATGTTTGTAAAAGCTTGCGCTTATTCCTTAATTGCTTGAGTAATATACACAACTTCAAATCATGTCAATCTTCGTCAACTTGTAAAAATTGTAATAAACGTAATCATACGTTACTACATTTGCCCAAGTTAGCAGCTTCTAATGTGATTAATAATCGCAATCCAATTACGACTACAACGCAAGAACAGGAATTCTCTTTTTAACTCCATCCAGAGTAATAACAGTTTGTAAAATCCTGAACTCAAAACTTCAATTAAGTTTAACAGTACTTAATCCGCTGCGGAAGTAACCGGTGAAGATGTTTTACTGTCTGCTTCACTTATTGATATCGTAGATAATGGCATACCTCAAACATTTGGGTGTCTTTTGGATTCCGGAGTTATGTATCCTTTTATCGCTTCTTTCGCTTAACGCCACTAATCGTCTACGTAAACCAAAAAGACTTTGTTCACCTGAAAAAAATGTGATTAGCTCTATATGCTCTAATTCCAATAATAAAGCTCTTAGGGCAAAACGATCCAATTCTGGTGGCAGACACGGTACTTTAAAAAAAAAATTGGGACACTTTGTTTTCAATATCAATTTTTCCGAATCTTGAGCTCATGCTAAAAACCTAAAAGTCGCAAATAAGTATTTTTATATACCAGGCAAAATCGACATTTTATATAGCAGTGACTTATTTTCAAAAATCTTATTCTGTATTCTGGGAAATACGAATAAATCTGATGTGTTGAAAACTATTTTTGAGTATATTGTTACGAATTTAGCACTAGTCATAGATTTGTTAAGATTTAGATGAATTTATTTATTGTTTGTTATTTTATTGAAGTAGACTTACCTTAATTTTTATCCATGTAGCGACTATGTTAAGGTCAAAAATCGTTCTCGAATGTTCTGTTAGGCTTAATTCATCTCACCCTGTACTATTTAGATTATTCTAGAACTTTCTAGATCATTCCATCCTTTTCTTAAGGCTATATAAGCGCGCCGCGAGGCCTCATTTTGTTCCAGTTGTAATTAAGATTTCGAAGTGTTAAAAACCTGACATTGACAAGTTTAAAGTTACCTTAGTTACGATTTTTAAGTATAACCAGTGTCTACCTTTGATACCTGTAACCTGTGTTTGAATAAAAGGAGTGAATTCAGAATCTACGTGTTTGTGTACCGGCAAATCTGGAACAATATTAACGGGGAAATTTATTTCACCTAATCGCCTAGTACACCACAAAGAAACAAATCGGAAATTAGTTTCAAATCCCACTCGCACTAGAACTGCAACTTGCACTGCATGAAATATCATTACATAACCCTGGTCATTTATCTGCTCATTTTCGCTTATTTAATTAGGTCTGAGGGTGTAAGATGTTCTAATAATTTTGCACTATCCGTGATTGAAAAAGTAATTATTTTAAATGTACACGATTGCATAAAACACGATTTATCTAGTTTTACTGTACAATAAATTATTGAACGATGTTCACGAATGACAGGAATGGGAAAGGAAAGTGGAACCTCCCAAGAAAATTCCAGCAAGACCATCAAAATCCCTTGATGAAGACACCAAATGTGCAACTCGAAGAAAAGTTCACTCTTTTTATTATAATAAAAAGAAATACCCAGTCTAGACACAATTTTGATGACTGGCCAAGAGGACAGTATTCCTTTGACAACTAGAGAACTCTTACGAAAAACTTAAAAAAATAGGAATTTTGCCTGTGAAAAGTATAACCGAAAATCACTTTTACTGGAAAGCGGTGGAATTATTTGCTGGCGACGAAAATACTTGACAAGTATAAAGTAAAACCGCAGAGAGCAAAGGAATAGTTATTTATACTCTAAGGGATGTAAGTAACATTTACCAGTCTAGGACGAGTTTGCGACCGAGCGATAGCTAGGGCTGGCAAAAAAGTTCGAGACTGGTTAATGTACTTACATTCCATATAGTATATAACATTTTTCCCCGTCCCTGTATTGTATGTTTACAAGAAAATACTGGATATATTTTTGGATTTTCATTATCATTACATTCGATAGCATTCTCATTAAATTATGAAGGCAGCCGTGATCCGTTGCCAGAGCAACATAAGCAGTTTTTATTTTATCAACAAAGTCAAGTTGACAATTCAAAGCGAATAGTTTGAAGAAGTCGAATTGATTGATTTTGTGTGGACAAAATGAATGTTTCAGACATAGAAGAATCAGCGAATATTAATTGTTTATCTCTTCTACCAGAAAAGTCGAAAAAATAAGCAGTTTTTATTTTATCAACAACGTCAAATCAACAATTCATAGCGGAAAGTTTAAAGAAGTAGAATTGTTTGATTCTGTGTGGACAAAATGGATCTTTCAGACATAGAAGAATCAGCGAATATTGATTGTTTATCTCTACTACCGGAAAAGTCGAAAAAAAGGTATGAAGCAGCATATAATTCCTTTAAGAATTGGTGCCAAAGCAAGACGGTTACTGCAGTCTCAGACACTTTGTTTTTGGCGTATTTCCAAAAAAAAAAAGTGCTATATTGAAGTACCCATCAAGCTTATAGTGTGAGTATTCGATGTTGAAGTCCACTCTTTTTATAGAGGAAAATATAAATATTTCTAAGTATCGAAAACTTCGAGCATTTTTGAAAAGAAAAAATGATGGTTATAGACCCAAAAAATCGAATGTGTTTAACAGGGAAGATGTGAACAAGATCGTGCTTGAAGCCCCCGATGATATAAACTTACTGATGAAGGTCGTAATGGTAATGGGAGTTGCTGGAGCATGCCGTTCTAATGAACTCTGTGAAATGAAAATGGACAATGTTAAAATAAGTCAAGAAGTCATAATTGTGACCATTTCTGACTTCAAAAATGGAATGCCACGTACATTTACAGTGACAAAATGTGACGACATTCAGGTTTGTAATTTCACAATAATTCAAAAGTACATTGATACAAGATCCCACATGACGACTATTATTCCACGCTTGTTTATGCGATATCAAAATGGAAAGTGCTTAAACCAGCCTGTCGGAAGTAAAATTGCGAAATTTCTAAAGTTTGAGAACTTCAAAATATATACTGGATACTCTTTTAGAAGAACGTCAGCAACTTTATTAGCAAATACTGGAGTTGATGTATTAGCTATCAAGCGACATGGTGGATGGAAATCCGCTACTATAACGGAAAGTTACGTAGCTGAGAGCCTCAATAATAAAACGGGAGTAGTGAATAAAATTTTATACAATAGACCCAGCCAGAAGTCTCTTGCAGTGCTTCAACAGTGACAGAAACATTGGTTAGAAATGAAGGATCTGTGGAGTCAGAAAATGTAATACACATCGAGAAGAAACGAGAAAACGTGTTTCCGAATTTTGTTAATAATGTGAATAATTGTAATAATTGTACCATTAATATTCATTTCAATTAATATCACCGGACTTTTGTCCGGATTTTTGTAATATGTTGATGAAATCAAAAATTAAAGCTGCTTATAATAATTTTAGATTATTATTTCTCTAGGGATATAAGTTGACTTACATCCTGTCCTTAAGGGCAATCAATACCTTGTTGAGTAACTTTCACTTATGTCTCTCAAAGCAGTGTCAAAATAGGTTGCTTACAATATAGGGAGGGGGAATTTTTTTTTATCTTAATGAAACGTGGATCAATGAAAGTTATATAGTACCAAAAATGTGGCGAGACAAAAATATAAGCAACGGGTATTAAAGAGCCTTCGGGAAAAGGGAAGAAACTAATAATTGCCCACATTGGATGCGAAAAGGGATTTATAAAAGAAGGTTTGCTAACTTTTCAGTCGTGTTGGATGGGAGATTACCATGAGGGCATGAATTCGGATGTTTTCGAAGACTATTTTGTTTTGGTGAAATGATAAAATATCATCCAGCTGATTCGGTAGTGGTTGTGGATAACGCAAGCTTTCATCAATTTGATAAAGAAAGAACTACTAGCCATAGCAAATTTATACAAAAATCGTTTTATGAAATATGCCATGTAAGATATAGCAGGCAAATATAATGTAATTGTGCTGCGCTTACCGGCATATCATTGCGAACTAAATCTTTATCTTATAAAACTTATATGGACGCAAGTGAAAGGTTTTGTAAGAAGACAAAATACGACATTTAAAATGAAAGATGTTAAGTTACTGTGATTAAACAGTAGGAGAAAATGTGGGATCTTGACAACCTGATCAATCAGACGGTCTACCCTTTAATTATAATGTCAATAGTTGATGAAAGTTCCTCAGATGACGAAGAATAGAACCTACCATAATTTAATTGTTGTTTAATGATATATAATAATAATTATTTATTATATAATTTTTTTATTGTCTTAAAATAAAATTTCATTAAATTTAATGCGAAACTCCTGCCTGTAAATATTTTATGTGACTATTTCACTACAATAAGATATTTTCTACTGGCAAAACTACTCGCCTTGGTAAAATCAACATGATGTGACTACAGCGACAAAACTGTTGGGTTAAGCATTTTTATTTTTTTCCACAGCAATTTTAAAAAAATCAGTAAATTTCCTTTACCCGTTATGATTTTTTCCCGTTTGTTAGGAATAGAGAAGTGTGACCCAATTTAGTTCAGTACATAGTCACAGTTTATATGTGATACATATGCTGTCTTTTCTAACATTTTTATTGGGCGCCGCACAGTCTGATATTTTCGCAATTTAGAGGGATTTAATTCACCGACTGATGAAATACCTAAATAACTTTTTAGTTGAAATTTATTAAGCATAATAAGATGTTTTTACAAAGAAAACACGACTATTTTATAGGAAAATTTAATTTTGTATATGTATATGATATAACAACAAAAAGAACCAAATGATAAAGTAATTACTTACAGATTCTATTTAAACATTTAATAGGTAACAGGTGAAGTTTATTAGTGATAGTCGAAACGTTAACTTTTATAATACCTTCTTCAAATTTATAACAAAAACATCAAACTTTATTTACCAACAGGTTTATTTTTTGGTTTTTTCGCAACTAAATAAAAATATCTAACTTTAAATTGACTGAGTAAATATTTAATAAAATTACGTATCTCGACATGTAGAATATGAGGGGAGATATGTAACTTTATTAAATATTTACTTCAGTCAAATTTAAAGCTAGATAATTTTATTTAGTTGCGATGTTAGATGTTTTTGTCATAAATTTGAAGAAGGTATTATAACAGGTAACTTTTCGACTGCCACTAATAAACTTCACCTGTTACCTATTAAATGTTTAAATAGAATCAGTAAGTAATTATTTTATCATTTGGTTCTTTTTGTTGTTTTATCGTGTACAAATACAAAATTAAATTTTTCTTTGTAAAAACATCTTATTATGCTTAATAAATTTCAACTTAAAAGTTATTTAGGTATTTCATCAGTCGATGTATTAAATCCCTCTAAATTGCGAAAATATCACAATGTGCGGCGCCCAGTAAAAATGTTAGAAAAGACAGCATATGTTCCACATATAAACTGTGACTATGTACTGAACTAAATTGGGTCACACTTCTCTATTCCTAACAAACGAGAAAAAATCATAATGGGTAAAGGAAATTTACTGATTTTTTAAAATTGCTGTGGAAAAAAATAAAAATGCTTAACCCAACAAAGTTTTGTCGCTGTAGTCACATCATATTGATTTTACCAAGGCGAGTAGTTTTGCTAGTAGAAAATATCTTATTGTAGTGAAATAGTCACATAAAATATTTACAGGCTGAGTTTCGCACTAATATTTAATGAAATTTTATTTTAAGAAAATAAAAAAATTATATAATAAATAATTACTATTATATATCATTAAACAACAATTAAATTATAGTAGGTTCTATTCTTCGTCATCTGAGGAACTGTCATCAACTATTGACATTATAATTAAAGGGTAGACCGTCTGATTGATCAGGTTGTCAACATCCCACATTTTCTCCTCCTGTTTAATCACAGTAACATCTTTCATTTTAAATGTCGTGTTTTGTCTTCTTACAAAACCTTTCACTTGCGTCCATATAAGTTCTATAAGATAAAGATTTAGTTCGCAATGATATACCGGTAAGCGCAGCACAATTACAATATATTTGCCTGCTATATCTTACATGGCATATTTCATAAAACGATTTTTGTATAAATTTGCTATGGCTAGTAGTTCTTTCTTTATCAAATTGATGATAGCTTGCGTTATCCACAACCACTACCGAATCAGCTGGATGATATTTTATCATTTCACCAAAACAAAATAGTCTTCAAAAACATCCGAATTCATGCCCTCATGGTAATCTCCCATTCAACACGATTGAAAAGTTAGCAAACCTTCTTTTATGAATCCCTTTTCGCATCCAATGTGCGCAATTATTAGTCTCTTCCCATTTCCCGAAGGCACTTTAATACCCGTTGCTTATATTTTTGCCTCGCCCATTTTTTGTACTATATAACTTTCATTGATTCACGTTTCATTAAGATAAAAAAAAATTTCCCCCTCCCTGTATTGTAAGCAACCTATTTTGACACTGCTTTGAGAGACGTAAGTGAAAGTTACTCAACAAGGTATTGGTTGCCCTTAAGGACAGGATGTAAGTCAACTTTCATCTCTAGGGAAATAATAATCTAAAATTATTATAAGAAATACATATTAATGGTACAATTATTACAATTATTCACATTTTTAACAAAATTCGGAAACACGTTTTCTCGTTTATTCTCGATGTATATTACATTTTCTGACTCCACAGATTCTTCATTTCTTACCAATGTTTCTGTCACTGTTGAAGCACTGCAAGAGACTTCTGGCTGGGTCTATTGTATAAAATTTTATTCATTACTTCCACTTTATTATTGAGGCTCTCAGCTACGTAACTTTCCGCTATAGTAGCGGATTTCCATCCACCATGTCGCTTGATAGCTAATACATCAACTCCAGTATTTGCTAATAAAGTTGCCGACGTTCTTCTAAAAGAGCATCCAGTATACATTTTAAAGTTCTCAAACTTTAGAAATTTCACAATTTTACTTCCGACAGACTGGTTTAAGCACTTTCCATTTTGATATCGCATAAAGAAGCGTGGAATAATAGTCGACATGTGGGATCTTGTATCAATCTACTTTTGAATTATTGTGAAATTACAAACCTGAATGTCGTCACATTTTGTCACTGTAAATGTACGTGACATTCCATTTTTGGAGTCAGGAATGGTCACAATTATGATTTCTTGAGTTATTTTAACATTGTCCATTTTCATTCCACAGAGTTTATTAGAACGACACGCAACTCCCATTACTATTACGACCTTCATCAGTAAGTCTATATCATCGGGGGCTTCAAGCACGAACTAGTTCACATCTTCCCTGTTAAACACATTCGATTTTTTGGGTCTATAACCATCATTTTTTCCTTTTAAAAGTGCTCGAAGTTTTGTATACTTAAAAATATTTATATTTTCCTCTATAAAAAGGGTGCACTTCAACATCGAATACTCACACCATAAGCTTGTTATAGCACTTATTTCTTGGAAATACGCCAAAAACAAAGTTTCTGAGACTGCAGTAGCCGTCTTGCTTTGGCACCAAAAAGGATTTATATGGTTTCATACCTTTTTTTCGACTTTTCCGGTGGTAGAGATAAACAATCAATATTCGCTGATTCTTCTATGTCTGAAACATCCATTTTGTCCACACAGAATTAAACAATTTGACTTTAATTCCAAACATTTTACACCTTTAATATCCCCAATTGTAAAAACGGGTTGAGGTATTTAATATACCCAGAGTTTGTGTTAGTTACACTTTTATTTAAGATCTATGATCTGCTGAAGCCTGAGTGTTGGTAAAAGAATTGTCATGTGTTTTTTATAAAATAAATTAAGTGAAAATTTTTAACTAGTGCTTTTGTTATTTACTTAAATTAGAAAAGTAAAACTGATAACCTTAAATTATTAAGATTGACATGTTAATTTGAAAAATGTTAATTTGAAAAATGTCAATATGAATACGGTATGATAATCCAGAAATCCTATATCTAATCTACATAACATCGCAGTTGCAGAACTTGGCAACACTCAATTTTCCATGTACACCGTATTGCGTATAATTCCTTTATATTAGAATTTCAGAGCTGGACTTTGCAGGATATTTCAAGAACCGGTTTATCGATTTAACTTAAAATGTAATAAAACCCGAATCATTTTGATTATTGAAATTATTTATAACCAGTTAGTCCAGTTATTAAAATATTACGGTTAAAATAGACATCCGAGAGAATTTTTGTATCTTTATAAGTTGCTTTTTTGAAAAATATCTAAAAAGTTTTTTTGTAGAATTATTGAAAAACTAGTTTTCTTTTTACTCACCCTGTACTAAATCTCTTTTTGGAAATTTGCGGATTTTATTCTAAGCTGATTAAAACATTCAGAGCCTTATCACCTTTTGTTGCGCTTTTAAGTCTGAGAGAACGTAAAGCATTTTTTACCCTTCCAGTTTCACGAACTTTTTTGTTATTTTTATTTACGATAGATTTAGTTATTGGATTTCTATTATGAAATTTGTCATTAAAAATGTTAAAAACATCTTGCAGATTTCTCGTTCTATTCCCGTAACCCAGTATAATTAAAATTTCAATTCTTTAGGTTTCAGTTAAACCATCCATTTTTGTAAATCAACAAAACTGATATGGTCAAACAGATCAGGTAATCTATTGGGTACATATATTTTAATAAAAGGTAATACATTAAATTATGGATATTAGACCCCTATTTTCACAAAAACGGTTGAATTTCATAAAAAGCGTTATTAATAAAAAAGTGTTGAGAATTTTATGCAGTTTTTAAAAAAGTAATTTTATTTGAGATTCATAAAAAGTGCTCCTAATAAAAATTATTGAGAATTTTACGCAGATTTTAAAACAGTAATATAATATTGGGTGTTCCATTAAAAAAATGTTTCCCGTTTTGGCTAGAAAAATGGTAAACTTGGCAGCAATGTGAAACTCACCATTGGATCTGGCATAATTGCCTACCAAAATGTACATATTTTCATTAAATTTAGGTAAGCGGTACCTGAGGTATTTCGATGTTTCCTTACTTTCGTTACTGCTGTAGATAGTTAAAAACGAAGATAGGAAAGTGAAGTTAATTTTATTTCGTTTTAGAAAACTCATGTTGTGGCCGATTTACGGTAGAAGCAACAACACCGCACAAAAGCAATTATTTTAAAAAGAAGCTTTATGATCATTAACGGCCAGAGCCAAATTTTTAAAGTTATATATTCATTGGTTCCCTTGATGTATTTTAATAGGCCACTGCCCTGAATATGTTACTTTTCTAAATATTGGATTTTAAAGTCAATTTTTCATGATTTATATTTTATAAAAAAGTGACAAATACTTACGACGAAATGAGACTAAACTCTCCTGCCAAATATATAATATCGCCCCCGATACTCAGCTTTAAATTGTGTACTTAAAAATTCTCTAAACGTTTTACATCAATTCCTCATATTTTTGGCCCTCCACGTGAAATAAATTTCCTGGAGTGGAGTCGCTTCCTAACACGCTATTTTCTGGTGTATGATATATTAGAGCAATTTTCGCAAAATGCAGAAGTAAAACCTGGAACATCTTTTTGAAAGTATGTTTAAATTTTAAAAACATTTATGTATCAAGTTTATGGGGAACATTTCTGGCAAAAGCACGGCAAAGTACGTCAGATTTGTTTGAAAACTTTATATTTTGAACAGAAGCGTATTTCAAACCATGTTTTTAAAAAGAAAGTTGTCTTGGGACGCAAAGGTCTCCGAATCCAATTTCGCTCTTTGGAAGACTTTTCTATTTAGAATTATATAATCGCACTTTATTAATATATTTTTTATCATTAAAATTAATGTTAATATTAATGTTTTTTTATACTTAATAAAAATCTAAGTAACATGAAATGTTAATTATTTCCCTCGTAAAAGGAAAGTATTGTATTCGTGAAAAAATCACCCTCCAATATTTTTTCAGATCTTTACATTTCAGGGTCCCTTAACGCCGAACAACATGTTTTCCCAATTCCGTGAGTCCGTCTGTCTGTCTGTCTGTCAGCCTGTATATCTGTCTGTCTGTCTGTCCGTCGGTCGGTTGGTCTGTCTGTTCGCGGAATAGCTAAAAAACTACTTATAGGATTGACCTCAAATCTTGGTAAAAAATTAAGGGTTATGTGGGGATGACTTGCCAACATTTTGGCAAAATCCAAAATGGCACAACTAAATAGCGGCGTAGTGAAATTAGGGGTTCGCGAGACCACGAGACTAGTCTCGGTCTCGAAACGAGACCGAGACCGATACTGAGACTTAAAAAAGTGTTTCGAGACCGAGACCGATACCAAGACTTACCTATCGAGACTCTCGGTCTCCATCTCAAAGTGAAGTAGCATAATAACTAATGTTCGTAAATTATTTGTTTTGACAAAGTAATTCAAAAAATATATGTTTGGGGCAAATTAATTGATGCGAAAAATAATTTTTCTATAATCAGTAAAAATAACCATAAAAAGAGAATTTCCCAAATTTAGAAATTCTAGTAGCGAAATTCCACTTCACATATCGAAAACCGTAAATTGCTACCCTGTTCTCAAAAAGAGACACTTTATAACAACTATACTATATAGGATTTTGATATGTGATCTTTATAAATTTATGTTTAATTATTGAAAGTAACTAAAATCCAAAAATGTTTAGTTTTTTGGTTTAATAATTAATAAATAATAGACTGTAACAACTAATAGACTGTAACAACTAAAAACATCGCAATATCATATTCTTATATAGTATAGATACGGTAAAGTCTCCAACAGACGAAGTGTGTGTGAAATTGTGGTGATTTTTGTTTAAAAATTTTCCGACTTAAAGTAAACTAAAAATTGTTAAAAAAATGAGTGAAAATTTTTCTTAACATTTTCTTCTTTAATCGCTTCGATGGCTTGCTAATTAAAGAAGGTACGTGTTTTATAGAATAATATTTTTTTATTGATTTTGTTTGTATTTGAAAATAATGGACGATATAACAAAACACAAAGTAGAATTTGGCTTAGGATTTTAAATAGATGATCAATAAAGCTAATTCAATTATTACGCTTAAAAAATAACGAACTGTTCTAACAACAAAGCAAAATTTAAATTTCTAAACATACATTATAAGCATATTTTTAGATTTTATTTCAACCTATATAATAAACTTAAAAATATTACAGAAAACTTAAACTAATATTTTATAATTTCATTTTTCAAGTTACTATTATACCATGAATGAATACATAATAAGCATTTGTTTGAAGTTTCATTTAACATGCTTCTTAGTTTTGCATTAATTAACCCTGTTTGTGAAAATAAACGCTCTACTGCTACAGAGGTCGCCTGTATAGACAAAAGATCTTTTGCCATTTTGGCTAAATTTGGAAATTGTTTGTTGTGTGCTTTCCACCATTCTAAAATATCTCTACCCTTTGGAGCGCGCTTTAATTGCAAATTTTCTATTATTTCTTTTCTCCAATTTTCGGAATCACTTTTTTTTCTAATAGTGATGTATAATCGATGTCATAGTTATCAACACTTGAGGAACTTGATATTATTGGTGATTCAGCAGGCACAATATAATATTTATCCCTGTACATTTTCTCAAAAAAGGTTATAGATTGATCTATCAGGTGAAAAATTGAACAAGTAGATATTTTTTTAATAAATAAATTTACTTTTAAAATCTACTCCACTTTTTTAATTTATAGTTAATTTACCAAAGAACAAAAATAGTTGATTCACAAGTAGTATTATGAACCATAACCGCCTTTGTGCAAGCACAACGTGCAGACCCCTAAGAACGGCCCTGGTAATAAAAGTTTGGTTCAAAATAGCAAAGTTTACAGAATACCTAAGGGTGCTTTACTTGGCCATCGATCGTTTTCTACCTATTGAATTATAACGTTTGTCCCTAGAATGCCCAACTCATTGCTTGCATGAGTTCGGCAGCATTATACAGTGCGTCCTTATTTTGTGTTTAATATATCTTATTCCATTTGTATATTTTTCGAAATGTCAAATAATTGTTGTTCTGTGGATGGTTGTTTAAGTAACTCTAGTGATGTGTGACCTTTCTGTTGATGTCCAAAGAACAAGTGATATGTGATATTTATTTTGATACACCTACTATTGTCCGTATATCTTCATTTACTGATTCCATCTGTTGGCAACATCATTTCGAATTATAGATTTTTGGAATAATTTTTCATATAAATATACCTACATTTTTTCTACTTTGCTGAAATGTTCAAACATTGGGTTTTTTTACATTAAATTTTTAAGATTGGAAAAACTCTGGGTTTTGAACGTAGGCTTCCATGTACTTTTGTCCAAATAACATCTCGGCGAACAATTATTATTTTTAAAATTTTGTTTTCGTGACCACCGAGACTTTCGAGACCGATACCGAGACTAAGTAGGTCTCGGTCTCGGTCTCGAAGCATTGAGACCGATACCGAGACTGAGACTGATTCAGTCTCGGTCTCGGTCTCGGCCTCCCTAACCCCTAAGTGAAATGTTAAAAAAAAATTCACTAAAATACTGCTTATCCAATTTATCTCAAATTTTGCACAAAAATCAAGAATTATATAGAAATCAACTGGAAAAATTTTGGAACACATTCAAGATGGCTGAATAAAATGCCGACTTAATAAAATATTTAAAAATTCGGCCTGAAAAAACTACTCAATGGACTGATTTCTAATTGTATGCCATATCTCACTTTGGTATAGAGGCGAACTAGCAAAACTGTGGTACTAATTCAAATTGGCGGAACAAAATGGTTGCCAAATAAAATTTGTAATCGTGAAAAAATCAATCTCTCAGGTTTTACATATTTTCAGAGTTCCTAGATACCAAAAAATATGTTTTATTATTCCATCGGTCGGTCTGTCGGTTTGTATGTCTGTCTGTCAGTTGGTTTAAAATTAAAAGTCATATGAAGATGACGTAGTATCATTTTGGTAAAAATCCAATATGGCAGAACAAAATGGCGGCCTGAAATGTTAAAAAAATATTACCAAAAAACTGCATATCCATTTTATCCAAATGTTGCACAAAAATTAGGTATGACATGACCATCAACTGATAAGTTTTACTACAAATCCAAAATGGCAGCCTAATAAAATGTTGTCTGTCAGTTCAAATTTTGCTCAAAAATCAAATATTATATAAGTATGAACTCAGGTTTTACATGTTTTCAGAGTTCCTAGGTACCAAAAAATATGTTTTATCAATTCCGTCGGTCGGTCTGTTGGTTTGTATGTCTGTCTGTCAGTTCGCGGAATAGCTTGAAAACTTCTTATCAGATAGACTTAAAATTTTATTCATAAATTAAGAGTCATATGGGATTGACCTGGTAATATTTTGGTGAAAATCGAATATAGCAAAACAAAAATGCCGGCCTAGTGAAATGTTAAAAAAGTGTTACTATAAAACCACTTATCCAATTTATCTCAAATTTTGTACAAAAATCAAATTTTATGTGGAATTCAACTGGTAAAATTTTTTGATTTTGATTTGAAATTGTGTGGTGTAATTAATTGTGGAATAGAGATAAACTAGTAAGACTGTGGTTCTTATTCAACATAGCAGAACCAAATGGCGGCCTAATAAAATATTTGTATTGGTGAAAAAAATCAATCTCTCATTATTTACATATTTTTGCCAAATGCCAAAAAATAAGTTTTATCAATTCCATCGGTCCGTCTGTCGGTTTTTCTGTCACTTCAAACCTACTCGTCAGATTGTCTTGACATATGGGGATGACCTGGTAATATTTTGGTAGAAATACAATATGGCAAAATAAAATAGCCGCCTAGTGAAATGTTAAAAAAATTATTGTTAAAAAACCACTTATCCAATTTATCTCAAATTTTTTAAAAATCTACCGGTAAAATTATGGTACGAATCCAAGATGGCGGCTTAATAAAATATTTAAAAATTCAGCCTAAAAACCTACTTAATGGACTGATTTCAAATGGTGTGCCATAACTAATTGTTATTAGATGCCAAAAAATATTTTTATCAATTCCTTCAGTTTCTCAGTTCGCGGCTTAGCTTAAAAATCAGAGTGACTTCGAATTTTAGTCAAAAATTAAGGGACATAAGGGGATGACCTGATTATATTTTTGTAAAAATCCAATATGCCGGAACAAGATGGCGGCCTAGTAAAACGTTAAAAAATTATTACTAAAAAACTAATTATCCAGTTTCCTTAAATTTTACACAAAAATCAAGTGTCAGATAGAAATGAACTGGTAACATTTTGGTATGAACATAAGACACCAAAACGAAATGGCTGCCTAAAATAATATTTAAAAAATCGGCCTGAAAATCTACTTATTATGTTAATTTCAAATTTTGTGTAAGCATTAAGCGTAATTTAGGAATAAATTGCTACGAATTCAACATAACGTAACAAAATGGCGGTGTGTGTCAATGTAAAAACTACTTATTGAATTTATTTTAAATTATGCCCAAAAATCAAGTGTGGTATAGGTAGAAACTGGTAAAATATTGGTAGGAATCCAATATGATGCAAGAAAATGGCGCCCGATAAAAATATTTGAAAAAATATTATAAAGGTGTTACCAAACGACTACTTAATAAACTAAATTGGGTCACATTTCAGTATTTTTAATAAAAGGAAGTTCCGGGTAAAAGAAATTTTCCGATTTTTAATATCTGTTTTGGAATTTATAGCGTATGGATTCTTTTTGATGTAAATCATTTCTAAAACTAACCTTTTTGCCTTCCCTCTTAAAAGGGAAGTATTGTAAGCGAGAAAAAATCACCCTCAGATATGTTTTCCGATCTTTACGTTTCAGGGTCTCTAGATGACTAAATACATGTTACTAGTAGTATATAAGGCGGGGTACTGTGACCGAGGATGGCCTGTCTGTCCAAGGATTGGGCGTGTCCAACTTCTTCGGCGACGAAGTGACACAATCCTGAAAAATTCCTGAAAATGGCCGAAGAAGAAGTGGTCGACAATGACCAGAGGCTGTTGACCAGAAGGGCCTTATTAGTGTACGGGTTCAAAAAGGCCTTTTATATTTGAAGTGTCTTTTTGGCACTCACACACACATGCACCCCTATAATTATTACTAATTTGTTTCTTATAAAAAAAAAAAAAGCCCACGCGCCCGCCTGGATTCGAACCGTCGACACCGAGATTTGTTTTTTGTCAAATTTTTAACTTCTAGACTACTACCGCCATGCAGTACGTCGTAATAAGTAAACAATTTAGATGATCTTGTTTATCTTTTAAACGAGCAATAATAGTAATAATACGCAGTTATACAGTACAACACATGTGGTAAAAAAAAAAATAGAATGTTTGTAGGGCTTCACGCCGCACCTCTGGTATAATTTCATGAGCCTAGCCTAGCCTCGTCTAACCGAAAATAAATGAAACAAATAATTATATCTTTAATATATTTTTTATTATTTAAATCAATTAAACCTTTCAATATAAATTCTAGTCCTATGATTTTCATCAAGTACATTTTTTAAAATTAATTCTAAATTAGCTATTCGTCGTTGAAAATGAATTTTGTTGATAATTTCTTCATCTTTTCGAGCTCTTCTGTATGCATAACTCCAAACAATCATTAGGTGTATATGATTTTTTGATTCATTAAAGCTTACCGACTTTATTGGTTTCATAACGTCTCTCTCCCCAAGTCAGATAACATAGAAATTTTGTAGATAGATTTATATATTGTTATTGGTATACTATAAGACAGGTCTCAAAGGTTGAGTTTGTGTTAAATAAATAATCCAACATTGTTCGTCTGTTTTCTATGTATACATTTTTGTTTTGAAAATATTTAGATGTATATTGATTACAATGTATATCTGCAGGTTCATTAATATCTACAGGAACGTAACTCACATTCGAAACTTTGTTTATTAGTTTCGGTATGATACCAATTTGAACTTTAGCCAAATTATATATTTTATCATTGGGTCTTACATATTCATCTGGTTTTATTAGATTGTAATGTGTGTGGAACCAGACATTATATCCCGTGTCTTGAAATGTCCTTAAACTTAAATGTTTCAAGATATGGTACTCTCTATCGTTTATGTACACTGAATTGTAACTGTATTCTTCTTCTTCTTCCTCTGTGTATTGAGAAGATAATCCAAAAAAATTACAAAAAAAGTATGGTAAATAGCAGCACTAATGAGCTTTGCATTGTTGTGAGATTTACAACTTACTGTAAAATGTATTTTAAGATGGAATGATGAAAATTGTTGTTCTATAATGGTAAACAATTGTCCTGTATGTCGCACTAGACATTACTATTTGGTACAAATCTTCAAAGATGTAATTAGACATCATTTTGTTGTAATTTTAAAAAGAGGATAATATTTTTTTTTATAATTTGTGTTTGTGAAAACTCTGGTAACAAATAATTTTGTAAAAAAAGTAAATGTAAATATATATAATAATTGACACACATTTTTTCCTTTTCCTATATTGAAACGACAACAATGATCTAACAAGTTTTTTAATACATACTAATTTTCACATTACATAACAAAACAATTGTTATGGGTTGACACAAAAAGTGCCACGCCCTAAAATGGCACCACTTTTGCAAATCGAAGCTTAAATTTTCTTATGGGAATTTACATGTAAAAATGACGGTTTTGATTGTCGGACCGGCATAGTCTAATCTACTACTTTTTAATTATACTAATAATATTAATATACTTTGCATCAAGTAAGAGAAAACTTAATTGAATACAGAAACACGCGTTAACAAAATGTTATGCTAATATATGAGTGCTTCTAGTGGCAGTTGACATAATCGACACTTTTTTTTTACATATGATTAGCTATTTCATTTACAAATACAGTGTCAGATGTTAGAATAAAAAGAAGTATTTTGCATATAGCACTGAAAATATATAACCGCTTATAGTAACATTTGACATTTTTAAATTAATATTCTTGACGTATTCTACTTATTATCTTTACAATTTATGTTTAAAATTAATATTTTTGACATTATCTATCCATTACGTTTATAACCTATATTTAAAATTAATATTGTTAAACTAATCTACCCATCACATTTACAAACTATGTTTAATATTAATATTTAACAACATAATCGTCTATATCTTTTTTTTCATTTTTATTGCAGTAAAAGCAAGCATGTTCAGGAATTAGTAGAAAAAGATGTATCCTACAAATAGCACAATGTAAATCAGAAGCACTAACAACATAAGCTCTTTTGTAGTGGCAGCTCACATGATCGGATTCCCCTCTCCGTAAATATCTCATGTGAATTGCACTACACGGAAGGCAAATAGCAAATGTTCCTAGTGTTCGACTTTCAATTTTAGTGTAGCTTTGTATAACACATACATCTTTTTCTTCGAAATTATTAAATAATTCACTAGCCCTAAACTTGCTTACTTTAACGTCAGCCTCGGTTCCTAAATTTAGCAGTTGTCCATCCATGTCCACTCCTTCGTCAATTTCCTGATCATCTTCCTCCATCTCTTCTTCTTCCTCCTCTTCAATATAATTAATATCAATGTTAAACAAGAATGATCTTCTAACAAGCCTAGATGATTTGTCCAAAAATGAATGTTTATAACTGATGGAATCACCTTCCAAGTTATTAAAAATCTCTTCTCTTTCTTCAATTTGAGCGGCGATCTCCACATTATTTTCTTCAATTTGGACAGCGTTTCCAATCATATTTTCTGCCATCGTTAGGAACTTTAGATTTAGATTTAGATAGATTTATTTGATAAAAAATTTGGTTATACGTTATAAATAATAGCGACAACTGATAGCTGGCTACTTGACTAGTCTGAGATTTTCATTAATTCGATGATCTATTTAACTAAAATTTTCATTACAAAAAATGCTGCATATGTTTGATAAATGTTTTTTTTTTAATGATAAGCACATGTTTGTTAACTTGAACTTGAACTTGTTTTGCTGATTTTGCTTATCTAGTTGTTGTTGTTATTCAAAATATATTATGTGTTGGAACTAGCGTGAAATCTTTAATTACAAAATATTAATAGATTTTTTTTTTGTATATTCATATATAAGCAATTAAAATGAACATGCAAAATCACCAGTCTTCGTTTGTTCTTCTTCATTACTACTACAAGACGTAGCAACAGCAGTAACAACTATAAGAAATGGCATCCACTCCAACCACCATAGTAGTGTATACCGAGGACAAAATTAATTTTCCTCTAAAATATGCGTCCGTTGTTATAAAACAACTTTTCCAGTAAGTTATTTTTGGTTTTGTTAATAGATATACAGTGTTAGATTATAAGTTACATATTGAATCATAATGTGCTCGCGTGTAGCAAGTGCTTTGTCTGGCTACGTGCGAACTGTATGGTTTGATCGGCTTGACGGAGTGACCAGTTCACTGCCCGATTGTTATCCGCTAGGGAAAAGTGTGTGTGTGTGAATAGATATAAGTTACATATTGAATCATAATGTGCTCGCGTGTAGCAAGTGCTTTGTCTGGCTACGTGCGAACTGTATGGTTTGATCGGCTTGACGGAGTGACCAGTTCACTGCCCGATTGTTATCCGCTAGGGAAAAGTGTGTGTGTGTGAATAGATATAAGTTACATATTGAATCATAATGTGCTCGCGTGTAGCAAGTGCTTTGTCTGGCTACGTGCGAACTGTATGGTTTGATCGGCTTGACGGAGTGACCAGTTCACTGCCCGATTGTTATCCGCTAGGGAAAAGTGTGTGTGTGTGAATAGATATAAGTTACGTATTGAATCATAATGTGCTCGCGTGTAGCAAGTGCTTTGTCTGGCTACGTGCGAACTGTATGGTTTGATCGGCTTGACGGAGTGACCAGTTCACTGCCCGATTGTTATCCGCTAGGGAAAAGTGTGTGTGTGTGTGTGTGTGTGTGTGTGTGTGTGTGTGTGTGTGTGTGTGTGTTTTGAAGTGGGTTGATGTAATTCTACTGTTGTGTATAAATTTGTAGGTATGGTGTGAAAGAAATACTGGAAAAAGGTGATAAAATTTTTATATCACTAACATACAGTCCTAAGGCTATAACCTTAAAAAGGAAGTTTGGAAATTTACCGGTTCGTTATATGAGAACAAAAATTGAAAACAATGAAGATTTCAAGATTTTAGAAAAGGTTGTTAAAAGGTATAAATTTAATTTGTTGGATGATAATACAGAAGAACAACAAAAACAACAAACACATAAAATGCTGGAATCGGGTGGAAAAAGAATGCTATTTGAAGACATCTTTAGTGATTTGGAGGAGGAGGAGGAGGAGGAGGAGCAGCAGAAGAATTTGACCCAAGCGGGACCAAGCCAAGCGGGATCAAGCTATGTAATATAAATAAAAATAAATATTTTATTATTATTATTAATATCAATTTATTTTACTAATTTTAGAAAGATTTAACATTGGGAGAGTGTTACGATTATTTCAGCTCTAAAAAGTTCTGGACTTCTAAACCTTTAATTGAAACTATTCGATATTCACACAATCTGGGAGATGAATTAAAAATTATAACGTTATTTCTAAAATCTGTACCGTTAAGATCTTTCGTAGCAGGAGGCTTTCCTAGTTTTTTGGTAGGACGGACTGACAGATTTTCTGACATAGACACTTATATCGAACTCAATCCTTTGAAAGAAGAGATATGTTTATTAGCGTTAAATATTTTTATTGAGAAACTCATAGAAAATGATTATAGAGATATAATATATACTAATACAAGAAGAGAAGTAAATTACAAACCTTTCAAATTTTTTGATATTCGAAATATTACTTTAAAAACAAAAAAGAAAAATATGCTTATACAGTGTATATTTTTAAAAGCTAACTATATATATTTAACTTACGAAGAATTAATTGTAAAGACAATAATGGAATTTGATTTCGATATATGTAAAACAGCATTACTTTTAATCAACAATACATTACATGTCATAAAAATGAATCAAATGAAAAGTATTGAAGATTGTGTAGCAAGAGTATCGCGTCGTGTTGAATATATATCAAGGCGTACTGAACATGAATTAAATGCAGATTCTTTATCTATGCTATGTCTTAGAAAAATAACAAGTGTTAAAAATAATGTACATGTATGTAATAATAAATAGTTACAATCACATATTTCGTAATTCTTCCTTATTTTTACGGTAACGAAATTCCAGAAAGTCAAAGAAGGTTTCCTTATAATTTTCTGTTGAATGCATAGCTTTAGCAACACATATGTAGGCGTGTTCTTCGGCAATACAAATAGAAAACATTCCATCATCTGCTTCTTCCCGTGCCGCGTGTTTATAAATATTCCGTCGATTTTTCATCTTTTCCTCACTTGGTAATTTGTATGTGAAATTTTTAAACACAATTTCTAATAAAGTTTTTGTTTCTTCAATGGAAGATGTCACAGGTATGAATTTTATGCCACTATTCACCCATCCTCGATTTATATATAAACATAAAATAAACTTATTTACACCAGGTGGAATTAACGCTCTTGCTTTTTCAATACACAGTGTAGTCGGTCCATACGTCAGCAACCATTTTTCATCGTTGTTAGTTTTTCTTTTAGAATTTTGTTTAAAACTAGAGTTGGCTGAAATAGACTCCATAAATAGAACTTGTAATACCACTCAGTCCACGAACGAAATGTGAACTAATTTTTTTTTTTTTTACTTTGAATGAGCTGCAGGTATTTATATTAAATTTAATCACTCCCACTTTCAGCATTTTAACTATTTGAGAAAAAAACAAAATGGTTTATTTAATATACAGTTTTATTTACAAAATTGTTTACAAGGTTTTACTGTGTAGCAAATTCCAGTAGTAGTATATAAAAAATACATTTTCTAACGCACAATTTAAGTCGTTATTTACATGTTTATTACAGTGATTAGATTTTAACATTTTCTTTAAATTTTCCAAAGAAGGACAGTTGTTTTCCTCTAAATCAATTACATGGTAATTCTCTTCCAACAGCTTGCTTAACCACTCTTTCTTTTGACCTCCCTTTACGGCGATTATGACATTTGCTCCATCAACAGTGTCAACACCATAAGATGTATTGATAAAATTCTTGATAAAATCTGTCAAGTTTTCATAGTTTATAATAATACTTCCACACACACCACCACAACGATCACTAAACCATTCCAAACCATGTATATTTCGAGTTAACCAATTCATGTGGTTTTCAATCTTGTACTTAAATAGATTTAGATCAAATTGAAATTTAACCATTGCGTGCTTTTAGTTACCACTTGAAGTATCCAGAATTGCAATTTCTTTACAAAAAAAACTAGTGTTTCCATATTGAAATCCTTGAACATCCAAAACGTACATTTTTTTTTTCTACTAAAGAACTTTTACTGTGCTAGTTAGAGGATTATATTTAACTAGTCTATCGTGTAGAATAAGACAATAGGCTGTAGTATTGGCAGACACTGCTTTACTTGTTTCAAACTCTATGCGAACATCTACGGCCCCTCCTTTCAGCACGTCTTCACCTTGTCGAGAACAATCGACGACTACCAGTGGAGCTTTACCTTTAAAACTTGCAGGTTCATAACATGGATCGCTGTGACGTTTGTAATAATACAATCTTTGGAACTGTGCATACATATCGTAAAGAATGGTAAATTTGTTGGTGTCATAGTCCACGTTTAAGTTATCGTATGGAAATACTTCTGAATTTAGGTAAACCTTTAGGTTTGTTAAACCACAGTGGTTAAAATGACTGCTGTTTTTAGCAATTTTTCCTTTCACATAGGTTTGAAACCCTATTATTATGAAACGAGGTTTCTCCAGCTGATTTGATGATTTGACTGCCCAACTGTGATTTTTACTCTGTTGCAGCTGAGGGTATTCATGTAATTCCCAGCTTCTAAAAGCAATATTCAAATCTCTGTTACTTTCAAATTGTCTTAACAGACGTAACTTCTGGCTATCACTCACGGTGACGTGTGGTATTTTCCACAACACCTTACTAAGTGCAATTTTATAAGTTTCCTTTCTATCGGCCAACTGACATATTGCATTCAAATCATTGTTGCTTCTAATAAGCACTAATTCTTGTCGAATATTCATGATAATTTTATTAAAGTCTTCTGCATAGCCCATTATAAGTTTTAAGGGAATGCATACACTAAAGTTTCCTTTGTCATCTAATAGACTTGGATGGTTTTCAGTGTTCCATCCTGCATTTTGTAAATTAGAACTTTCACTTCGCGTAAGCGATACATAACCTTTAATAGTTGAGGTTATTCCAGGATTCCTTACTCGATCTATGCATACTCCTCCCAATTCGTAACGGATCTCTTCGAAAAGGTACATAAGACCATTGTTGGTAAACTTTATGTTGTCACTAAATGTACCATCCTCTTTTGTCAGTTTGCCTTCAATGTATAGAAAGCTTTGACTAGGTAAGGTATAGAGATCTTGGGTTTGAATAGGTATCCTAATTTCATCGTTGTTGTTCAAAGTCGTAGCAGAGTACGATTGATGTGTATGATATTGGTAACTAACTATTGAATCATCACTTATTACGTTGTCTCCTACTTTTAGAATATTGGAACTCATTTCTTTGACTATAGGCACAATTCCAGTTGAATATTAAAAAAAAGTGTCGAAGATTTGCACTAAGAAGTAACTTAAAACTACACCAATATCTCCTTATTTTTCCTATTATTATTATTATTATAATTATTATTATTATTTAGTTTAAATCCTAAGGAAATTAAAAAGGCTCTATTTTCAGATGTTAACTGATGTTCACGTAGTCTTGGACTGTTGATTATTCCAGTGGACGACTTGTTTTTATGGTACTTAATGGGTAACCCTAATGCATTATCTTCATAAAGAAAAACCATGCTCTTATACCTGCTTTAGATGTAGTCTTACTGTTATCAGTTCTTTTCGGAAATTGACCAATTTTCCGTCCTGATCGGTTATTTTAAGCAATATTTCATCCACATAGCGCGTGTTTATTGGTAAATATATAACGTTTGAGGGTTTTTCAACAATCTTAAAACCGGGCGCCACCTCGGGATAAAACATGTGAACTATGTGAACCAGATTACCGTTATTGTAGGCATTTGTAACTAAATTACAGTCTACAGCAATGGAGTTGACCTTAAATATATCTACTGGGTTTTCGGATATATGCAATTTGTCTGCTTCCAATACTTTATTTTTGAACCCCAACAAACTTCCAATTGAGTTGTCTTTTGAAAAGTCTATTGACCTATTGCATTTTATTTCACACTGTAGTGTATTATGGTTTGCTTGCAATCGCAGTACAATTGGATCACCTTCTTTTTCCAAATTTAACGCCCTAAACAAGTAGTTCTGGATATCCTGTATTTCATAAGAGCCTTCAGGTAGTTCTATTTTTTTATTTTTACCATAGTGAAATACATTGTTTGATTTATCCGCATTTGGAATTGAATTGTAACTTTCGAAATTTATTAAACCTAAAACGTACTCGTCACTTTCACTCAATATAATTGGTGGGTAAATCTTTGCAGAAATTGTTGATTCTTTCCCCGATAAGGTAAATGTATATGACATTATAACTCAAAGAGAGAGAAACGATCACTACAAATCTATTAAAATAAATGAAACAAACCAGATAATGTTAATCTATTTATTCATTGTTCCATATGAGATAAAAAATTCAAACATAAATGGCCACAGTTGTAAGAATTGTAGGACTGAAACTGAGAATGATTATAAAATATATTACAAGTACCATTAGAATTAAAATATCTTAAAAGCTCTACGGGTGGGTGTAAATTACCAAAACTGTCAAAGTAAATAATATTTTTTCCATATTTTCGATATGCAGTCCAATGAGTGCCAGGTCCGTAGGAGTTGTCCAAATTAACTATAGCCGATTCATTTCTATAAATTTTTTTGGGGAGTTTATCTTTCATAAAAGTTCCACGAAAATAGGGTATTTTCAATTTTTTTGCATAGAAATCAAGTTCCAAGTTGTTTAGGGCGTGTGCTGGTAATGTTAGCTTATTTGACGTTTTGGACCTAAGTTGGTCCATATCCAGAAGGGTTTCAAGTAGAGTCCCTTGCCAAGTGCAACTGCTTCCATAGTTCTATTGTGTCGTTTATTTTCTTCCAATTGACGTTTCGCTGCTTGTGCATCATTGATAGTTTTTGCTATGGCTGAAGCTCCACCGCTTAATGCTCCCCAAGGCACTCAAACCGGCAAAAATCGGTATTAGTGGTAACACACCTCCTGTCTTGGGAATTCTAATTATTCTCGAGGATGGTGGTTTGATCCTTCGTTTTTCACCCTTAACTGTTTGAACTGCAATCTTTAAAGCGTCATCGATAGTACGAGGTTGATTTTTTAAAACATTATTTTTAATTTTTTTAGTTAACTGTGGAAAGTTTATACGTTTCTTTCCTTGTCTTCTGCTTCTCTGCATCTTTTTGTGTTGTATTTTTTGTTGTCTTTTCATCACTTTGGAGGATCTTTTCTTTCGGTTACGTTGCTTATTCTTTGAGGACATTGTTACTTTAATAGTGCTCGGTATTAACTAATTTGAAAACTAAAAATCTTAAATATTTATACGGTATCTAGCCTTTAAATCTTTTCTTCGGTTCAAAAACAATATTGTTGTCCTCAGAATCACTTCGTTTACGTTTTTGCAATTTTTGTGAAATTAAATCGTTGTCGTTGATTTCTAACTTCGGTTTTTTTGTATTGTTATCATAGTCAATATCAGACGAAATATCTGCTTTACGCTTGTTAAACGTTTGGATATCCATTTTCATTTCATTTTCGAAAAGTTTTTTTTCTTTATTGCTGCTGCTGCTGCTGGGTCGGCTACTTTTAACAGTTTTTATGTTACGATTTAACATTTTTTCTTTCATTTTCTTTTCATGATAATTGTCAATGTGTTCACTATCACTTGATTCCTCTTCAAAATTTTTAACGATTTTCTTTTTATTTTTTGTGGGACTAAGGGGAGAATTCTTTCTAACTCGCTGCTGCTGCTGCTGCTGCTTTTGTTGAGCTTTACTCTTGTAAGAATTCACTTCTTCAAGCAAGGCTTCAATCTTTTTTAAATAATTTTCCATACTTTTTGCACTTTGTGCCATGACAGTTGAACCTTTACGTAGAACGTTACAAGTTTGTTTCACACACTGATTATTTTTAGAACTCTCTTTCCTTTTTATACCCATACCTAGTTTTAGTTTAGCTTGCATGGCTGTTGATACACCTAATGCAGCTAGTTTTTCGCTCCAACCAGCCTCTGATG
>JAUTXW010004739.1:0-119977 GCA_030620095.1 Kuschelorhynchus macadamiae
ATAGAGGAAGAGAGTTTTTCAATGTAAATTTTCAAAATTTGATGCAACAATTTCGAATTAACCATTATAGCACGTTTTCCAATTTGAAAGCGAGTATAGTAGAAAGAGTGAACAGGACTTTAAAGAATAATATGTGGAAAATATTTAGCATTCAAGGAAATTACAAATGGTTTAATATATTAGCGGATATTGTAAAAGATTATAACAATACAAAACATTCTTCAATAGGAATGAAGCCAAAACAAGTAAATAAAACAAATGAAAATAGAATCTTGAAATCTGCATTTACTCATGCTAAAACGTTAGATATAAAATCTCCAAAGTTTAAAGTGGGTGATCACGTACGAATAAGCAAGCATCGAGAGGCATTTTCAAAAGGTTACACACCAAATTGGTCAAATGAGATATTCGACATTAAAGAAGTTAAGATGACAAACCCTTGGACATATTTAATTCAAGACGAAGATAATCAGGACATTCTGGGTGGTTTTTATGAGCAAGAATTACTAAAAGTAAAGCATACCGATGTGTATCTTATTGAGAAGATTTTGAGAAGGAAAGGAAACAAAGTTTATGTGAAATGGTTAGGACTTGATAAAAAATATAATACATGGATTGATAAAAAAAATATTGTTTAATTAAATTGAAATTAAATTTTAGTTAAATTTGTTTTATTTCTGTTCCTCACTTTATGCTTTAGCTGATACAAATTACAAAGTCTTAATGTGCTAATTAATTTCAAATAAAATTCACATTTACTAAACTAAAATTTTATTAAGTAAAACATCAAATACAATTTTTATTAAAACGTGTCAAATATATTTTATTTCTATGTTCCTCAGATAATATCGAATCTAGAATAAGTTTACAATCATTTATTCTTTTTTCAAAACGGAGTCTATCTAAGTACCACATCTGAAAGTTACTCCTACGGGCTTGTCTGTAAGCAAAGCTCCACTTCACTAACACATGCACCTTATTGTTCTCTTCCAGAAAAGATATTGTTTTCTTCGTAATATTTTCTTTTTGATCCATTTTCATTGTTTTCTTCGTAATATTTTCGTTTTGTTCCATTTTGCTTCAATTTGTTTTCCATTTGTTCAGGATATAAAGCAAGTAATTCCATCATAGTTGAAACATTTTCACTGTTAGGATTTTCTGTTGGACTTATTATATTATAAACATGCGTACACAAGTCGCCACAATCAGATGAAATATTATTTTGAAATATTTTGAAATATGTATTGAATTCTTGCCTTTTAAGTATAGATAATCTATAATCAATAATTTCCTTTAATCGCCACAAATTGTCCAAAGACTCTTGTCCTAAGTATATGAAGTGTGGGCCTTTTGTAATTTGTAGAACAGGGGTATCATTTATTTTCTGAACCTGCAGATGAATGTTGTTTATATTCACACTGGTTTGATCAACTTGAGGAAAGTAGAAATTGTTTACAATAATTCCTTGATGAACACAAATGTCTTTCCAATTTTCTTCGGTTAGTGCGATTGAAAATCCAGTTTTTCCACCAATTACAATTTTTGGAGAAAAATCATTTAAACTAATGCCAACAAGAACAAATTTTGACAAAGAATTATTTAAAAAATAAATTTTTGAATTAAGAAGCGTTTCCAAAGGTTTATGAACCACGGCGTTGTTCATAATGACTAAACGAGACTGAAACATATTGTGTTATTCTTGTACTTAAATATTCTCATCCCCACTTTCTTTAAAGTTTCGTTTAAAATGGATTAATGAAAAAATAGATTTCCAGTTTGAAATTTATAATAAAGATAAATAATTAAAATGGTAATGTATAAAAATAATGCAAAGTTTAATGTAACACTAATGATGGAAAAGTAATAATTTTTGAATCCGTCATAATAATTGGTACAGTTGGGGGTTAAAATTTGTAACTGATTATTTTTAAACTCTAACCTTTCTATCCAATTTGTATCAAAAATAGATCGATTTGGATAATGATACAAAATTTTAAAAAATTTACTTGCATTTTCATTTCCATTTATTCGTTCCATCCAACTAATTGTACTATTGTTAATTAATCCAATTTTCATAAATTTACAATATTTACTTAGAGTGACGTCTGTTTTATTAGAAAAACATATTTCACACTGTGTTACGCCAGGGGGATGATGAACATAAAAAACATTTTGGAAAATAAAATAAAGAAGAATAAATTGAGATCTACTGATAGTCATTAAAACAAATTAATAATAATATTCCAAATTTATTAACATTAAGCAGATACTTTCACCACGAAAGCAAAAGCAGTTGTAAAAAAATAACAATAAAATACTTAATTTAAATATATGTAAAAGTTCATAAATAAGGATATTAATAATACTATATAAAATGTGTAGCTTGAAGACTTATTTTGAATGGTTACAATTATTCGATTCCTATTTTTCCATAAACAGTTATTTAAATCACAATTCCTAGCAAATTTCTTATGCTCCACAATAGGATCATCATAACTTAACCAATCAAAAATTTCAATACCACAATAAAAACATTTACAAATATCATTGATTGAAGTATAGTAAAAGCCAGCTCCAGCTAACACTTCTGGTCTCAATTTTCCTTTCCATTTTTTAAAAGTGGAAAGTCGTTTTTCATATGTTTTAAAATAACTGTTATCAATTTCTTTGTCAAAAGTTTCTAAGCACATTTTGTGAAAGACTTATGAAGACTAACTTTGGTTTCAAAAACAACAAATTTAAATACCTTATAATATCTACATAAATATATCTAAATCTTCATGTTCTGCATTCCATTGATACAAAGCAATATCTTGGTGTCCCCAAGCTAATGTATTAAAACTATAGGGAATTTTATACCGCTTATCATCTTCGGAACTCAAAGCCAATTTATTAATTAACTCTGTAAAAATTGTATGTTGTCTAGATCGAAAAACATACATTGAACAAAAGGTTTTAGAATGATTTTCAACAACATCTTTATAATGAATAAAATCCAACTGCTTTTTAATTGCACTTTTTTTAACACCTTTTGCTTTTTTTGTTAAACTGTTTTCCGTTTTAATACAATATGCTTTTGCTCCAGTACCAAAAAAAGTAGTAATGGGTTCACCAGCATATTCATCTTTGAATTTTCCTATAACTGACTTTGTAATAGGCATTTCATGAATATTATTAAATTCATAATTAGATGTGTCAAATTTGTGAATATTTTTTATCATGTCAGAATAAATATTTGGAGTTGTGACTTCTAAAATGAACGAATCGGTATCGGTGTATAAAAGTGAAATATTTTCCTGATAAAGAGGTTTTAAAAAATTATAAAAGAAATCATACATGACAGTTTTAGATATATCTAATATTGAGAAGCCTACATATATTGGTTTATTGTAAGTAACTTGAATCTTTTGCATTTGAATAGCTACCAAGTTTTCAGAAAATATTGTTAAGTCCTTGAAATATGGTTTTGCAATTAAATTCTCAGCACCATCTTTTCTTCTATTTTTTTCCCACTCTGTAACAAGTCTTACGTCAATTCTCCTATCAACATTTTCCATAGTCTTGCCATAAATACTATTATTTGCCAACTTGTAAGTATTACGATCAAATTCATTCTTTGAATCATTTCTTAATCTTGAATTCAAGTCTATATATTTTTTCAACCAATCAGATTGAGAAAACTGTAAAACTCTATGAACTTTAGTTAACTTGAGTCCATGTTCCAAACATTGTTTTAATAATTGATAGTGAATAACATATTTTGATTTATCATTTAAATTGGGTATTAATTTTATGCATTTAGAATTTGGCGGTTTAAAGTTTTCTGGACAAAACGGAAAATCGTTATGATAGGAATGTAGACTTGTAGGATATTCTAAATCAACTTCTAAAACATATCCCTTATTAGATTTTTTAGAAATATTCATAATATTTAAATCATTGATTTCTTTATCTGTTAACCAAACAAAATCTCCCGTTGGAATGTGCTGTGACATTGCATAACCATACAAATTTGTTGCATCATAATAAATTATGTATTTAGTTGGCTTTAAAGGATCAAAATTTAAAAGAAATGGATTATTAGCTTCAGATTTTCTACAAATGCAAGAGCTCACACCACCGCGAACGCTTTTTTTGAAAAAGTGTATCATATCTGGATCAGTTAACAATTCTAACTCTATTCCAGTATAACGCAAACACGCCTCCCAAGATAAACCTGGAAAAGTGTAAAAATGAGCTGGATCGAGCTTATATGTGGATAAACAAGTGCTTCTAAAATTTTCAAAAATATCTGCCAAAAGTAAAGTATCAGAGAGTAAGTAAACGTCGGAGTATTGACCAAGAGATTCACATTTAAACAATTGCCAAACCTTTACAGCTCTTTGGTATTCTGCATCACTGATGTGCTCATCCGTTAAAGTATTATAAAATTGGTCTTTTTGAGGTAAAGTTGTTTCTTCTAATTTTAAATAATCATCAATATAATTGTAAGGAAATACACCTTTTTGCCGAATAAGTTTAAATCTTTCTTCATCATTGAAAATTTTTTTTATTTCCTTACATTGTTCATCTTTTAAGCTTTCAGAGAGTTTTGATAAAGAATGGGATAGAAATTGAAAAGAATCAATAAACCTTAATGATATATTTTTTTTCTTAGCCTTTTGTGTCTTTTTATCAAAATAGTTATCCACATGAATAAGCTTTTCAAATGAAATATATTTTTCCTTGTTTTGTGCGATAACTGTTAGTTGTTCTTTGTTTAAGCATAATTTTTTAAGAAATAGATGAGAATCATAATTACGCAAATTATGCAATATAACTGGAATAAAGTTAGGTATTCTGTAATTTATGTTGCAGAGTGAATGAGCTGGACCTCTATAAAGACCGGTTATATGACAATGATCTGCAACCCTGTCATTTAAAAGAGGTTTATTACAAATATGACAAACTGTTTCATAGTTATGATAAATTTTGTCCAGTTCGTTCAAAGGAATCATCTTTTTAGGAGTCTTTAAATATTTATTGTATATGTTATACACATCTCTTTCTAAAGAATTTATAAATAATGTATCACAATTTTGACCTCTATATTTTTCAAATTTAGAATAATTATCGTCGAATGAACATTTAATGTAATAGGCAAATGAATGTGGAATATGTTCATATTGTTTTAAGGTGTATGAAGTATTAGGATTTTTATCAACATTGTCATTATTTAAAGGCTTTAAAATGCATTCAAAATCTGCATACACCACGAAAGGAACTTTCATTTGTTTATGAAAATTTACAAATTTCAAAATATTATCATATGAATAGTTTCCAAACTTATCTTTTATTAATTCTTTAGAAGGTAGGTTAATTCGTAAATGATCACAATCATAGCTATTGTGTTGTAATAAATTTTCTTCTGTAGGGAAATATTGTAAACAACCATCGCAAATATATTTTTTTCCGTGATGTTTAGAAATTTGTGCAGAAACTAGTTTTGATAAATCTTTAATATAGCAATAATGAAAAGTTTTTTCATCATCATCACTTATTAACAATAAATTGACATGTTGATTTTTTTTTATTCGATGAATAATAAAGTGGACCAATTACTTCATACCCCTTTTTAGGATTTATAATTTCTAATCCATATACATTAATAGAAATGTTATTTTTTTCTTCAAAAATCTTAATGTTCTTTAGCAACATTGGAAATTCTATACCTGACATATCCAAAACAGAAGAGTAGTGTGGGTAGGATGAAGTTTCAAAATCTAATCCGCTTGGTTGGTGAAGAGCAGACACAACTGCCCAGGCGAAGCAAAAGTTGTCATCATTCCTAATGTTGATCACAGCTTGACGTCTCTTGATCTCTTGAGGAAGTTCGATAAAAGATGAGGCTCTCAGCGGATTGTGCTTGTTAACATTAATTTCCAAATGAAGTAAATTCATCAAAGCCCATCCTGCAACGTAAAAATTAAAAAATTACTTTTTTTGTTGCTGTTGTAAAATCGAAAATAAATTCTTTACCTGAATCTCTTTCTGCAAATTCGTCAGCTTTCTGGTCAATAATGGTGCAGATTTGCTCTAACAGTTCTTTTTTCTGATATCCCTGGCAAATGACTTGGAACGGCGCATTAAAAGATTTGACATCATAGCTGTCGCTGCTGGGGTTAAAATAGAAACCGAACAGTTCCATATTTAGCTTGATACATTTATGTTTCTGCAGTTCTTGATCTATTAGATGTGCAATTTTGTATTCCAAATGTTGAAAATACTCTTTCACATTTATGAAGTTTTGGTGTGAGGAAATCCTATAAGATATTATTCGTTCCCTGAATGCTGACTTGATAATTTCAACACCTTCCTCCAAGCCTATTTTGGAATTGTTCTTGTGCACACTAGATCGAAGATGTCCACCCCATAGACTTTGGTTTATATTTTTCTTGCATTCTTTACAATATTTTACAATATTTGTAGAATCTATAAATTAAGAAAAAAATATTTTACAAAATATAACATGAAAAATAAAATGTTCTTACCTTTAACAAGCTTTGGTTTTTTCAACCAACTGTTGAGTTTTGTGGAATTTCCGTTAACATGTTTTTTATTATGTCGCAATAAATTATCCTTTCTAGTGAAGACTTTATTACATGTTACACACTTATGCATTTCTGAAGTTTTCTGGATAATAATAATAATAAAATTAATATTGTGCATTTCTATTTAGTTATAGTCAAA
Organism: Kuschelorhynchus macadamiae; assembly: GCA_030620095.1. Taxonomy (NCBI): domain Eukaryota; kingdom Metazoa; phylum Arthropoda; class Insecta; order Coleoptera; family Curculionidae; genus Kuschelorhynchus; species Kuschelorhynchus macadamiae. The sequence goes on from JAUTXW010004739.1 coordinate 6,730, forward strand.
TTTTGAAAAAAGCAATTGCATTTTTGAAGTTCTTTGTATAATAATAAAATTAATATTGTGCATTTTTATTTAGTTATAGTCAAATTTTGAAAAAAGCAATAGAAATTAATTGACTTTATGAATCCATTTCTTCAAATGAGTCAACTAATTTGTCAAAGGCCTGTTTAACATAATTCACCGTACTTTCGTCTCCCTTTTTAATTGTGATCAAATTAGTTAAATTTTGAATAGCGAAACCCAGACACTTAAGGTTTGCTATTTGTTTTTTATTTTTTTTATTAATTTTAAAATTTTTTTTAATGATAAATGATGGTTTCGAAATTGAATTTTGTTCAACTGGTGAATTATTAGGAGAAATATCCGAAGTTAAATTTGCATCAATTTGTTTTTCTTGCGGATCAGAATTTACAATAGCAAATGGTGAATTAATAGAAGATATAGCCGAACTTAAATTTTGATCAATTTGTTTTTCTTGCGAATCAGAATTTACAATATCATATGGTGAATTAGTAGGACAAATAGCCAAACTTAAATTTTGATCAATTTGTTCTTCTTCCGAATCAGAATTTTCACTAAACAAAAAGGGAGAGCAAATTGGTCTCGGAGAATTAATTGGCGATTTTAATGTTAAATAATTTGTATTAGATTTTTGAAAACAAACAATATCCTCATCGCTAGAATTTTGAGTTTCGTCAATGTCATTCAGTTCTTCAAGAGTTTGTTTAGTTTTTGTTGTAATTAAGTCCGATTTGTTGTCAATAATGTCATTAAGATCGTCAAGAGTTTCTTGTTGACTAGCTGTAAATAAATATTTTTCGTTGTTCTGTTTGTTGGCATTATTTTGAACTTGGCTATTATAAATAATTTCATTCAAGTCCTGAATAGTTTGTTGTTGACTAGTTGTAAATACGTCTGTTTCATTGTTTTGTTGGTTTGCAAAATTCTGCATTTGAGTACATGTGTATAAGTCAAAGTCATTGTCAATAATTTTGCTACTCGATGCCAAAAAATTGTCCATTATGAAAAAAAATCGTAATAACAAATAAAATGCCACAAATGTACATAAAAATGTCACCAATATATATAAGAATTAAATCTTGCCAAATAAAAATGTTAGAAATAAAAATAAAAATTGAAAAATTACCAAATAAACACAATGTAAACACCAGAAAACTCGCGAGCTCTGCACAGTGTGAATGCAGAAATCAATTGCATTCGTCTCTTCGCTGAGGCGATTTTATATGCAAAAGTTAATCACATGTGTCCTACTTAAAGTTGAACGACAATCTCTAAAAACCACTTTCCCAAGCCGATCAACTACCTTACCCCCCCCCCCCCTCCCCCTTCCCCCTTCCCCCCGGACCCCTTAATTTCCGAGACTCAAATCCCGGCTCCCCAATTTCGGGCTACCCTCTTCAGGTTAAGTTAAGTTAGGTTAGGTTATGTTAGGTTAGGTTAGGTTAGGTTAGGTTAGGTTAGGTTAGGTTAGGTTAGGTTAGGTTAGGTTAGGTTAGATTAAAAAAGAAGAAAAGAAAAAAGGAGAAGGAAAGAAAAAGAAGAAGGAAGGAAAAAGGAGAAGGAAGGAAAAAGGAGAAGGAAGGAAAACGGAGAAACATATAAAAAAGAGAAAGAAGGAAGGGAGAGAAAGAAGATAGGTGAGGGTGAGGGGGGAGGGGGGCGAAGCCCCCCTTAGGGGGGTTGGCGGAGCGGGGAGGGGGGCGAGCTCCCCCCCCCCCCCCGGCCCCCCCCCCCCCCCCGAGGCAACTGACAGGGAAAGGGAAAGTGAATAAAAAAAAAAAAAAAAAACTTATGTATTGCAGGTAGTAAAAGTGGTGGTTGATGGGATATATACTTAAGAACATCCACTCGACGATCATACAGTAACATTCGCTGTAATATCAGTTGTCGCTATTATTTTAACGTATAACCAAATTTTTTATCAAATAAATCGATCTAAATCCAAAGTTCCTAACAATGGCAGAAAATATGAATGGAAACGCTGTCCAAATTGAAGAAAATAATATGGAGATCGCCGCTCAAATTGAAGAAAGAGAAGAGATTTTTAATAACTTGGAAGGCGATTCCATCACTTATAAACATTCATTTTTGGACAAGTCATCAAGGCTTGTTAGAAGATCATTCTTATGTAACATCGATATTAATTATATTGAAGAGGAGGAAGAGGAAGAGATGGAGGAAGATGATCAGGAAATTGACGAAGGAGTGGATATGGATGGACAATTACTAAATTTAGGAACCGAGGGTGACGTAAAAGTAAGCAAGTTTAGGGCTAGTGAATTATTTAATAATTTTGAAGAAAAAGATGTATGTGTTATACAAAGCTACTCTAAAATTGAAAGTCGAAGACTAGGAACATTTGCTATTTGCCTTCCTTGTAGTGCAATTCACATGAGATATTTACGGAGAGGGGAATCCGATCACGTGAGCTGCCACTACAAAAGAGCCTATGTTGTTAGTGCTTCTGATTTACATTGTGCTATTTGTAGGATACATCTTTTTATACTAATTCCTGAACATGCTTGCTTTTACTGCAACAAAAATGAAAAAAAAGAAATAGAAAATTATATTGTTAAATATTAATATTAAACATAGTTTGTAAATGTGATGGGTAGATTAGTTTAACAATATTAATTTTAAATATAGGTTAGGTTAGGTTAGGTTAGGTTTAATATTAAACATAGTTTGTAAATGTGATGGGTAGATTAGTTTAACAATATTAATTTTAAATATAGGTTATAAACGTAATGGATAGATAATGTCAAAAATATTAATTTTAAACTTAAATTGTAAAGATAATAAGAATACGTCAAGAATATTAATTTAAAAATGTCAAATGTTACTATAAGCGGTTATATATTTTCAGTGCTATATGCAAAATACTTCTTTTTATTCTAACATCTGACACTGTATTTGTAAATGAAATAGTTAATCATATGTAAAAAAAGTGTCGATTATGTCTACTGCCACTAGAAGCACTCATATATTAGCATAACATTTTGTTAACGCTTGTTTCTGTATTCAATTGAGTTTTCTCTTACTTGATGCAAATTATATTAATATTATTAGTATAATTAAAAAGTAGTAGATTAGGCTATGCCGGTCCGACAATCAAAACCGTCATTTTTACATGTAAATTCCCATAAGAAAATTTAAGATTCGATCTGCAAAAGTGGTGCCATTTTAGGGCGTGGCACTTTTTGTGTCAACCCATAACAATTGTTTTGTTATGTAATGTGAAAATTAGTATGTATTAAAAAACTTGTTAGATCATTGTTGTCGTTTCAATATAGGAAAAGGAAAAAATGTGTGTCAATTATTATATATATATTTACATTTACTTTTTTTACAAAATTATTTGTTACCAGAGTTTTCACAAACACAAATTATAAAAAAAATATTATCCTCTTTTTAAAATTACAACAAAATGATGTCTAATTACATCTTTGAAGATTTGTACCAAATAGTAATATCTAGTGCGACATACAGGACAATTGTTTACCATTATAGAACAACAATTTTCATCATTCCATCTTAAAATACATTTTAAACAAAAAATGTGGGAACATGTATTTGGTCTACATGAATCATAATATTCGATTATTTCAAAACAAATAGCACAAAACACTTTTTTCTCTTCACTCTCAGTTTTGTTCAAATTTTTTAAAACAATCCCATTATTTTCTTCTCGAACTAATGGTATATTTTCTTCTTGAACTCCTGGTATAATTTCTTCGAGGCTCTGAAGCGGAATGGATCGATTTCTTTCTCCAACTGATTCACTCATTTTATTTTAATATTATTATTAATAGATTTATTCAACAGATTTTTTTCTTTTAACAGTCACTCGTACCTTAACATACTAAAATGATCTTGATGCACCTATTTATAAGACTTAAGAATGCAAAATCAAATGTGGGAGAACAAAGAGAAAAAATTAAAAATATGATGCGAATGAGAATAAAAGGGGAGGAAGTTAAGAATGAGGGACATGAGAGAGAGGAAGAGGAGGAGGAGGAGGCGCTCCCATATTATAACTACTTTTTTGCGAACTGCATCCGCACGCATCCGCATAACCCTGAGTTCGGTCTCCATCAACGCTATTTGGGTATCATGCTGCTCCAACTCTTTTGTTAAGCACCTTTTTAACCTGAGGGTTTGCAGCAACAGATTTCGCTGCGATTCCTCAGCGAAATCTAACCAAATCGGCGGTGGCGGAGACGAAGGTCCTGCTGCTACTTCCTCCAGCTGGATCACTTTAGTTCCATAAAAAATTTTAAAAACCAATTTATAAGAATTTACTTACAACACTATAATTACAAAAGTAAATGAAGACACTTTTACAATCTACTTCTAAATGTTTAAGGATTAATATTACTTTTTAACAGAATACATTGTGGCTTTAGCTAAAATAAACATCTAAAATTAAAAACCAATTTATAAGAATTACTTACAACACTATAATTACAAAAGTAAATGAAGACACTTTTACAATCTACTTTTAAATGTTTAAGGATTAATATTAATTTGTAACAGAAAACATTGTGGTTTTAGCTAAAATAAACATCTAAAATTAAAAAACCAATTTATAAGAATTACTTACAACACTATAATTACAAAAGTAAATGAAGTGACTTTTACAATCTACTTCTAAATGTTTAAGGAATAATATTACTTTTTAACAGAATACATTGTGGTTTTAGCTAAAATAAACATCTAAAAATTATTGCATGTCAGCATTATCATCAGATATCAATTGCTCACACATTTTAACCAAACATTCTAATCTAATATCTGGATCAGTCTCATAAAATTGCCTCTCAAAATCATCAGCTAGCAATTCATCACACATTTTCACTTAACAGTCTAATTTAATATCCGGATCTGTCTGGTAAAAATCGATATCTTTATGACCCCAAGGTAGAGTTTTTGTTGATGAGGGAATTACATAACGTTTATCATCATTCTGAGATAATGCCACTTTATTCACTATTTCAGTATAAACATCACGTAATTCGCTACGGAAAGTCTTCATTTTTCTGAAAATTAAAGTTCCACATTCTACAACTTTTCGGTAATCTTCGATATTAAGCTCTTTTTCAATTACTGATTTCTTTATGCCTTTGGCCTTTTTTAATTCATTATTAAGCGAGCCGACATAATAGGCTTTAGCCCCGGTCCCGTAAAAGCTTGCTATCGGATCACCGGGGAACTCATCTTTCATTCTCCCTAAGACCGATTCACTTTTCCTAATATTAAAAACGTTTCCTTCAGAATAATTGGATGTGTCAAATTTTTCTGGGTTTTCTGTAATTATTTTATAAAAGTTATCCGTAAATATTTTTAATATTAAGGAATCTGTATCAGTGTACAATAAAGAAGCATCACTACCAAATTTTTTTTTAATAAAATTGTAAAAGAAATCATATATTACAGTTTTCGACATGTCCAATATAGAAAATCCAATATATATTGGCTTGTTATAAACTATTTTAACTTTACCCATATGAATAGCCACAAAGTTTTCAGTAAATACTGAACAACTTTTAAATTGGGTTGAGCAATTAATGCTCTAGAACCCACTTTTCCCCTTGAATTCTCCCACTGAGTAACTAATTTGATATCTTTTTGATTTTCTACATTTTCCATGGTTTTACCAAAAACTGCATTATTGTATAATTTGAAAAGATCTTTTTCGAATTTATTTTTGGCTTTATTTCGTAACTCGGTATTAAAATCAATATATGTTTTTAGCCATGCCGACTGATTAAATTTTAAAATTCTATGCGTTTGCGTTACTATTAAACCGTTTTGAATAGCTTGTTTTAAAGTTCTATAGTGCACAATGTACTTCTTTATATGGTTGAGATTTGGAATTAACTTTGGCATTTTTGCCGTTCCCGTTGGTGTCTTAATATTTTCAACTAAAAAAGGAAGGTCTGCATGTGCATCATGTAACTCTGCAGGATAATACACATCCACTTCCAAAACATAACCTTGTGCACTGTCGTCTTCAACGTCCATAATATTTAAATCTGTAATTTCATGTTGGGATAGCCATGTAAATCCATTATATGGTAATGGTTATGACATACTATGACCGTATAAATTAGGTGCATCTAAATAAGTGATAAAAGAAGTTGGTTTAGTAGGATCATAGTTTGTTAAAAATGTATTATTGGCAATATGCTTCCTTTCCGAACACTGACTTATTCCACCATGAATACCCTTTTTGAAAAAGTTAACCATATCAATGTCTATTAACAATAACTCTACCTTGGTCATGCGCAACATACAATCAAAAGACAAACTTGGAAGGCTAATGTACTGTGCCGCGTCTCATTTATAAATATTTAAGCAAGTTTCTCGAAATTGTTCAAAAACATCACACAATAAGAGAACATCGGACTTCAAATACAGATCTGAATATTCCCCCAAATTCCTACATTTAAACATTCGCCACACTTCCATCGCTCTTCTATAGTCTTCATCGTTAATATGCTCTTCCTTTAAGTTATCGTAAAGTTGGTTTTTTGTTGGTAGCGTGGGGTAATTCATTTTCTCCATACAATCCACAAAACTGTACGGAAAAATACCTTTCTTTCGCATTAAATTAAACTGCTCGATAAGACGGAAATGTTTTCGTGTCTCTTTAAACTGATCAATCTCTAAACCAGCACCCAAATTTTCCAATGATGTCGACAAAAACCTAAAACTGTCAATAAATCTTAACTTTAAGTTTTTTCTTTTTGTCAATCCATTAGTTTTGTCAGTATAATCATGCACATAAATGCATTTTGTGAATGATACGTATTTTTCTTTGCTTTGAGCGATGACCTCAATATTATCACCATGACTATACAATTGTTTATTGAACATGTGACAGTCGTAACCACTTAAATTATGAAATACAATCGGGATAAAACTGGGTATTTTATAATTTAAATTACAGATGGAATGTGCAGCACCAAATCTTTTTCGCCCTGTTATGTGGCAATGATCCTTTACTTTCACATCATTTTCATTGAAAGGTAGTTCACATATATTACATACTTTAGCATCTCTAAAATCTTTTAACTCGGCAGCTGTTAATCGATTCATTGGTACAATATCTTTCAAATAGGTATTATAAAAATTTCTTAAATCGCTTTCGATACGGGAAACAAAAACATGTGCTGCATCGTCCCCTCTGTACGATATTCTCAAATTTTTGTATATTTTCCGCTACAGTATTTCCAAGCTTATCTACTTTTTGAGCAATTGATGGTTTTTCTGATGTAAAGTTATAGCTGATAATGAATCAAAATAAACGAGACAACCGTCACAAAAATACAATTTACTTTTATGTTTGCTAATTTTACTAGACACTAGTCGAGATAAATCTGTGATCCAACAATAATGAATTTTTGTACAACGTGCATCACAAACATGTGTATCGTCATCAGCTTGAATATTACAATCACTGGTTATTAACAATAAATTTACGTGATTTATTAATTTTTTGATCGCATACCTAAGTGGACCAACTATTTCATACTTAATCTTATTATTTTCAAAAGTAGATTCTACACCATACACATTGACTGAAATGTTATTTTGTTTCTCAAATTTACTAATATCACACAATTTCACTGGAAAATCCATACCTGTTACATCCAACACAGTTGAAAAATGGGGGTATGATGAGACTCGTGACGACATATTGATTGCGGGAAACACCGCTGAAGTTCGAGCCCAAGCGAAGCAGCACTCGTCTTGGTTCACCACATTAATCACAGCCTTTTTGCTCTCTATGAATCTCGGTAGTTTGATGTATGATGAGCCGCTTATTGGCCTAAACTCGTTGATGTTCACTTCCAGATTTATAATTTTCTCAAGCGCCCACCCTATAAACACACCAAAGTATTATAATTCACAAAACAACACAGTTAAATATTTAAACATACCTGAATCTTTTTCTTGGAATTCCGTAGATTGGGTCTTCATTGCATCCACAAATGATTGGTATACAGTTTCCAAATCATCCCCAACCGTGATTACTTAATTGGTTGTATTAAACGATTTGTCGCTGCACACGTCCTGAGATGGCAGCAGATATTGGCCAAAAACAATCATGTTTATTTTCAGAGCACCATGAGATGTCAGCATTCGACGCACCAAATCCAACACTTTCTGCTTAATATCATCGAAAAATGCAGTAAAATCGACATGGATACTGTCGCTGCTCACACGATATGTCGCGATGCGATTTCTGAAGGCACCATCTATCATTTCTACACCTTGCGATAATGGTATGCGTGTATTATTTCTATGTGCCAATGTTCTTTGGTGAGCCGCCATTCGGTTTGCTGGAACAACCACATTACAAACATCACAGCTTTGCATTTTTGGGGAATTTGATGATGAGGGTCCTGCCACATCCAATCTTACGCGCTTTCCTCCAACACCAAAATCATCATCCGGTCTTCCCCTACACGAATCTCTTTTGTGACGCAACAGACTGTAACTGGGGGTAAATGATGCACCACACATATTACACACGTAACTCATGTTTGATTTAATTTAATTTAATTGAAACTTCAATTGCACGCCTCGTGTCAGTTATATCACTATATGCTTACATCACCAATCTTTAAAACTATTTATTCATACATAATTTAAGGTTCGAAACCAAACGCGGTCAGGAAAAATTTTCAAGGGTAAATAAACCCAAGGTCATACAATTTGACCTTCAAAATGTTTCAAGGTCAAATAGACCCAAGGTTTTTCGTTAGACATTTCTGATTTGTAAAATAATGTGAAACACACCTGGGCTCTCAAGGTCATGGACAAATATCGAAAAAGTATGATGCGCGCTCAAGGTCATATGACATCACATCGCCCCAAGGTCAAACTACACAGCACACCTGGGCTCTCAAGGTCCGGAAAAATTTTCAAAGGCAAATAAACCCAAGGTCAAACAATTTTACCTTCAAAATGTTTCGAGGTCAAACAGACCCAAGGTTATGTGGGCGGGGCAATTAACCCAAACACCTAAGCTCTGCATATCATATTTTAGCGTATCTACTGCAATAGGATTCGTGAATTTTATACGAAAATGATGTTTTCTGGTTTTTGGGCATAATTTAACCTTTTTTCCACATTAATCCAAACATTAATCAACACGCCTTTTAAAAAAGATACCTATCTACTGCAAATGACACACACAACACTCAAATTTAAATATTGATCTGCTATTGCTTGGTACATTTAATTTTAAACCCACAAATTTAAAAATTGTAAATAATACCAAATTAAATAAATATTCAAGCGACCAGGGAAAAGAATTTTTTAATAACATATTCCAGAATCGCAAAAGTTAACACACAAATTTAAAAATTGTAATTAATACCAAATTAAATAAATACTTCTAAATGTTGTTTATTTAAGTATCATTTGGTTTTAATAGTTAACACTCGAGGCCATCTGTCGTCACACACCCCCAAGGCCAAACAATAGAGATGATGTAAACACGTGCGCTCAAGGTCATATGACGTCACTTCAAGGACAAACATGAAAACGTCACACCCATAAGACCAAACAATATAGCTAATGTAAACACGTGCGCTCAAGGTCATATGATGTCACTTCAAGGCCAAATATGAAAACGTGGTATGCGAAACTCTCCAAGGTCGCGGGGCGGGGCTTAATCTCATGGTCATGGGGCGGGGCTTTATCTCATTGGTTATGGGGCGAAGCTTAACTCTCCAAGGCCATGGGGGTGGGACTTAATGCCATGATCATGGGGCGGGGCTTAATCTCATTGGTCAGGAGGCGGAGCTTAATCTCAAGGTCGAATGACGTCACACAGGTGGGCGGGGCTTAATCTCAAGGTCAGGAGTAGTGGTGACACACCCCACCACTTTCAGAACCCGCATACTTCCACTACTGTCGTGAACTTACATTAATAGGCACTAATTTCGCCTTCACAAATACACATGTTGAACCTGTTAATAATATTTTGCCTAGTTTTAACTAGCATGTCTGGTAATATAGTGGCGCATACATCCCTGATTCGTTTCTGCATGTTCTCGCTTGCTGTAGATAGTTGAGTAGGTCTTTTATGCAACTGAATTTAAAGTTAAATATTTTTATTCAGTTGCGAAAAAGCCAAAAAAGATTTTTGACGATCTTCAATATAACCCCACAAGAAAAAATCTAATTGAGCTTTATCGCAAAATCTGGGTGGCCATTCGATAAAACCGCTACAACCAATCCATTTTTGATTAAAATTAGCGTACAAAAATTCACGAACGTCCCGATGGTAACGAGCAGGTGCATCGTCTTGCTGCAGCCACATGTCTCTTCTTTCTTCTATGCTGAGTAGTCTGAGAAGAATAGGCAGCTCAACGTTCAAAAAATCTAAATATCTTTGTCCGTTAAGTAGTTCATTAAAAAAATACGGACCTATAAGATGGTTTCGAATGATTCCACACCAAACATTTAATGACCAGTGATTTTGATGTTGTACCTCTCGTACCCAGTGGGGATTTGTTATTGCATAATAATGCATATTACGACTGTTTACAGCTCCATTGCTTCTAAATGTAGCTTCATCGAAAAACATGATATTCGCTAAAAAGTCCGGATATCCTTCTATTCGCCTTATCATTAAGTTTCAAAAGTCAACACGCCTTTCAAATCTTCATCGTGCAACTCTGGGTGTAATTCCATATGATATTTATATCTTCTTGCGGTCCTGCTTACTGTAGATTGTGATGTCTCAGTTAAACTAGCAAGTTGTCGACTACTTAAACTGGGATTTTCTTCTATATGAAGTAGAATTTCCAACTCTTTATCTTGATTTGTAGCAATTTTATTGACAACTGTTCTCTTTGAATATGCCACATTGCCACTAGCATCAAATCTTTCCATGACATTTTGAAAGGCCACTTTAGAAAACACGCGTCGATCCGGATATTTTGCTTCATATAGCCTTTTGGCCGGAAGACAATTTTTTTCAGCTTCACCCAATATATAGACCATATCTATCATTTCATTTTGTGAAAACTTCATTTTAAATTAGACGAGAATACGAAAGACGAAATACAATGCACTAACAACAACACGTTTTTGACATTTCATACATTTAGTCGCCAGTTGCTATAGGCTGTTTTTTCCATGGCTACTTTGATTGATCGAGTTGTTGATTTTCTAAATTACGCAAAAAAAGGAAATTTGAAAATATTTCGAAAACTATTGAAGATAGGTATATAACATATATGTTATGTAATAAAAGTTGTAGATTTTTTTATTCTTAACAAGACTAAATAAAAATATACAAGAGGTTCCTTTAAAAAAACTGAAATAAATAGGTTTGAAAATGTTAAAGTTGGGCATTTAAATTTGGACACCCTGTATGTGATATCTTCAATATTACGAAAGCAGTCTTTTATTCTGTGCTTATTTTGTGCAGAAGCGAAATATTTTATTTTTAGTGGCACAACTAGGCGTTATATTGCTAATCTTAGATGTGCATCAAATTTAATTTTCTTTTATTTAAAGCTAAACATTTAAGAAAGTATCAATTTTAGCAATATAATATGTCATACAAAAAAGTGTTTAAAAATCAAGTCAAATATAGGGTGTCCCATTTAAAAAAATACAACTTTTAGTTGCCCTAATTTTTTGACGCATCCCGTATAATTTAAAATATTTTTAAAATGAGCACGACTTACATACATATCCCACAGCATAAACAGTTTGTTTCCAGATCTTACCTGTTCGACGTAAATTTACTTTTTCCAATCGTTGACTCACCCTGTAAACGAGATCGAAAAGAGTAGTTAAAATTACTCCTAAAGCAGTCTTTTGTGTCGTTAGTTAAAACAAATCGTTTCGTTGTATAGACTTCTGCGTATTTTGCATAATAACTAAATATTAGGCTATAATGATCTTAATTTTTTTGTTTTCATAAATAATTTGAAGGTAGTAATTACATTTGATCTAAAGCAATGATTTTAAATTTTGCCATGTTATAAATACTACCTACCCCTTTTATAATATACATTATTTGTGTTATATCGGCAAATGTATCTCCATCAGTCATCGTTGTAGGAGATGCTAAGTGGCCATGTATATACAATTAATTTTATTATACAAAAATAGCCCTTTTAGACTGGCCTAGACTGGTCGCTCATGGGACGATAACGGCACTATTTAAGATATGCGATATATCATACCCTTTTCGCCGATTATTCGCCAAGATGTGGGAAGTATCGCTCATGTTGAGAATCGGCTATACTCGTTATCAAATTTTTGCCGCATCTAAATAGTGTCAAATGCTTCAGATATGCATGATTTCTGAACGCCCGCACCATACCCCTACATTTTACGTTTGCGTCATTCTGCGACGATATTTTTGGTTAAAACGGCAAATCATGCCGTTGTTGTTATGTGGGTGTCCAAACTTAGGGATTTCCTAAAGATTCCCAATAATTATTTAGAACATTATTAAGTGATCAAAATAGCAATCTAATTATTTTTCTATGAGGCAGCTCATTACCTTATTAAACAATAATGTTTGGTTTTTTATTACTTGTTATATTTTACACTTAAATATATTGATTTGTTTTTTTTTAAGGTTTGTGTTTTTAACTAAGTTAGCTGCATTACTTTAGCTTTTCTTGTTACTTCCCTCGTAAAAAAGAAGTATTGTATCGTGAAAAATTACTCTCTGAGATTTTTTAAGATCTTCACGTTTCAGGATCCCTACATGACGAAAAACATGTTTTCTCAATTCCGTCTGTCTGCCTGTTCACGGCGTAGCTAAAAAACTACTTATCCAATTGACTTCAAATTTTGGTAAAAAATTAAGGTTCATATGAAGGATGACCTGGTAACATTTTGGTAAAAATTCAATATGGCGGCCTAGTGAAGTTTTCAAAAAATTAATATTAAAAAACTACTCATCCAATTTATTTCAAATTCTGCAAAAATATCAAGTATTATGTTTGAATCAATTGATAAAATTTTGGTACGAATTCAAGATGGCGGAACAAAATGTTTTAAAAATTCAGCCCGGAAAACACTGCTTAATGGTTTGATTTCAAATTCAGTGCCATAACTAATTGTGGTATAGGGATCAACTAGTGAAATAGTGGTACTAATTCAAGATTGCCAAACAAAATGGCGGCCAAATGAAATTTTTGTAATTGTGAAAAACTCACCCTTCCAGGTTTTACACTTCTTTACATTTTAGTGTGGCTAGATGCCAACAAATATGTTTTATCAACTCCGTTGGTCCGTCTATCGGTCTGTCTGTCTGTCTGTCTGTCAGTTCGCGGCATAACTTAAAAACTACTTATCCGATTTTCTTCAAATTTTGGTCAACAATTAAGGGTCATATGGGGATAACCTGGAAACATTTTGATAAAAATCCAATATGGCGAAACAAAATGGCGGCCTAGTGAAATGATACCAATTCAAGGTGCCCGAACAAAATGGACACCAAATAAAATGTTTCTAATCGTGAAAAAACCACCCTCTCAGGTTTTATACGTCTTTAAGTTTTAGCGTCCCTAGATGCCAAAAACTAAGGTTTTATCAATTCAGTCGGATCGTCTGTCGGATGTCTGCCTGTCACTTCGGGGCATAGCTTAAAGACTACTTACCCGATTGACTTCAAATTTTTATCAAGAATTAAGGGTTATATAGGTATGACCTGGTATCATTTTGGTAAAAATCAAAAATGGCGAAACAAAATGGCGGCCTATTGAAACTTAAAAAAAATTATTATAAAAAAACTACTTATCCAATTAATTTCAAATTTTGCGTAAGCATGAAATGTTCTGTATAAATCAACTGGTAAAATTTTGGTGGTGGAACAAAATGGCGGTATATTAAAATATTTAAAAATTCAGTCTGAAAAAAAAAAACGGATTGATTTCAAATTGTGTGCCATAACTAATTGTGGTATCAAATAGTAAAAATGTGTTACTAATTCAAGATGGCGGAATAAAATTGCGGCCAAATAAAATTTTTGTAATCGTGAAGAAAATCATCCTCTCAGGATTTACATATCTTCACGTTTTAGCGTTCCTAGATTTTCAATATGGCGGAACAATGTTACATTTTTGTTAGAGTCGTGTATTATTGGTTACTAATTCAAGATGGCGGAATAAAATTGCGGCCAAATAAAATTTTTGTAATCATGAAGAAAATCATCCTCTCAGGATTTACATATCTTCACGTTTTAGCGTTCCTAGATTTTCAATATGGCGGAACAATGTTACATTTTTGTTAGAGTCGTGTATTATTTGGGGTTAAGATCCAGTAAAAAAACAGGTATTGTCGACGTTTCGCAACTTAATTGTTCCACTCTCAGGACACATATATAGATCCTATATCCTGCATGAAACCCATACTATCAGTCTTTGCCACTCCGTTGTTCCGCATATATTAAATTTCTAAAAGGTTTTCTCAATCCTCTTGTTGTTATGTTACACTGGTGTATTATTTGAAGTTCCAGTAAAAAAAAAACAAAAGTTTATTTTTAAATAGTCGACGTTTCGCAATTTTATTGTTGCATCTTCAGGACAATATGTAGATTTTATATTCAGAATAAAACCCATATTATCAGTCTTAACGTATTACGTTTGTCCACAGATATTTCTCAGATATTAAGTTTCTAAATGGTTTTCGTTAACGATCCTCTTGTTTTTATGTTAGAGTGGTGTATTATTTGGTGTTTGGATCCGATAAAAAAAAAGTTTTTTTTAATTGTCTACGTTTTGCAACATTGCTTTAATCCTCAGGACGCATATATAATATTTATATCCAGAATGATACCTCTATTATTAGTCTTTACCTACTCCGTTGGTTCGCAGATATTTCCCAGGTATTAAATTTTTAAATAGTTTTAGTTAACAATCTTCTTGTTGTTATGTTAGGGTGGTGTATTATTTGGAGTAAGGAAATATCTGCACGTCCTGAGGATGTAACAATAAATTGGCGAAACATCGACACTTTAAAAAAGGGGTTTTGTTTTTCTACTTTACAAATAATATACCACTTTAACAAAATAACAAGAGAATCGTTAATGAAGACCATTTAGAAACTTAATATCTGGGATATCTGCGGACCAATGGAATAGGCAAAGACTTATAATACGGGTTTCAATTTACGATGCCGAAACTAAATGGCGGTCAAATAAAGTTTTTCAAAAATTCAACGTAAAAAAATCTTGTTCAATTGATTTTAAATTTTGCAGAAAAACTAAATGTGAAAATGGGATACTTATTGAATTTATTTTAAATTATGCCCAAAAGACAAGTGTGGCATAGGTAGAACGGAAATGGTAAACATATTGGTAGGAATCCAATATGATGGAACAAAATGGCGTCCAATAGTCATGTGACTATGTACTGAACTAAATTGGATCACACTTCACTCTTCCTAATAAAAGTAATAATTCATAACCATGGAAGTTCCGGGTAGAGGAAATTTACCGACTTTTTATCCTTGTATAAATAATGTATATATGTTAAATAAAAGTTTTTTACCTTCGCTTTCTGTGCATATTTCTGGTGGCTCTAATAATTTTGTGTAATTTTGATATTGAAAATAGCATCCGAATAATTCTTTTTAATATTACTACTTCAGCAACATTTATTGGCATTTAATAAAATGTATGTTTAATGCATGATATTAATTATTAGTTACAAAGGCAAATATACTAAAATATCAACTTAGTATTCGCAAATAATGTGAGTTCGAAATATGAAATAATGAACTTAAACTCTACATTGAGTAATTTTTAACATAGCGGAATTTATCTAGTTTAGCTAACAAAGCAGATTGTTTGACAGGCAAATATGTTTAATTATCTAACAATTCAATGAGCCTCACTTTGTAGTTAATATAGAATCGAATTTATTATCAGTGGATTTAATAAAAGTTAGCTTGGTGAGCTTGTTTTAAATATTTGTTGAAGGGGAACGTTCAATCTGTAAAATAAAATTTTAGAATTGAAATAACTTTATTTAGATACAATACTAATGGCTTCATTAGTATGTTGAGTAATGAAACATTAAACTTAGTTAATGTTAATTAGTTATTATATTTACATTTGCAATCCTGCGAGGAATAGTCTAAACACCTGCACAGAAAATAAACATAAAAAAATAAGTTGTCTCCAACTCAAAAGGTTAATAATCCAGAAAATATTGAGGAATTAAAAGAAAATCTAAGGTCTCTCACATTTTAAAAAAGGATTTTGGCACTTTATCAAAAGTTTTCGAAACAAATTTTATTGTTGCAAAAAAAGCTAAAAAAAAATAAAAATTCTATTCAGAATAACTATTTATTATTAGTCACATTTATGGTAAAAGTACAATGTAGGGCGTGCTGCAAGTTGACTGTCGATGTCAACTGCTGACTTGAGAAGGCTCACCGGTGCTACCCGGCTACTATTTAGAAAGTTCCTTCTTGCGATCCTCTGTATGCTGAGAGGTATCTCGATGCAAAGATAAACTTCCATGGCTAATTAAGAAGCATCTGGAGAGATTATAGAAACCATTTTTAATAGAAAAATGACCAACAAACAAAATATGCGAAGAATCTCGACGTAAGGCGCCCTGAAATTTTCCAAAAAAAATGGCACTTTAAACAATACTAGATGATAAATTAATCGTGTTGCTGGCATGTTAATGTTCTAAGAGGAATTATAGTACAACCAACATTATATTTTACATATTATTTTACCCTTGAATCTAAGAAATTTATTTATATTTTTTACAAAATTAATTAGCTTAATCCTTCAAGCTAAAAATGATAATTGACAATCTTTTTACTTTCAGCTCTTGAGCATACCTGTCAAACCTTTACATTATTATTTAAATAATTATTAACAAAATTATTAAATTCATTTAGGTCGCCTAATATTAATAAAGTATTTCAAAAAGATTCTATAATTCGAGAAAATGCAAATACGGAAAGTATCTAAATAGGTATTTTGTTTTCCAGAGGTATACAGATTGTTTCAGTTGCTTGATCCTTTCAGTTCGATTCATGATACTTGAACACTTGATCTATTTCCATTTTATAACCATTTTTACTAATATTCTATCTAAAAATTCTTATATGTTCATAGCATCCGGAAAAACTATTTATTTACCTAAGTGCTGTGAGTTATTTACCTAAGTGTGAAACATAGATATAATAGACTGGGCTTTGCGACGCTTCATTGACTTCAACGAAGTCTGAGAGAGATGTTCCATTAGTTGCGGGAGAGGTGAAGCTAACAAAGGCAGATATTTATCTCTCTCGCAACTATTGGGAGTTCCGTCTTTATTAGCTCCATCTCTATTACGCATTGACGTAAAGGTAAAACATGGTGCATATGTGACGGGTTCAGTCCAAATAACCTATTATGTCAATGACATGAACATTGACATTTATATTAAGGTATGTACACTTTTTCTTTGAATCTACCCTTCTCTCTTAATAATATACTCTTTTCAGTATAAATCAAAAACCGTGGTGTTTGTGGTTTTCACATACCAATTATACTAATAAGATTGCCAAAGGACTGCACTCAAATCTTATGGAAAAACGGCTTCGGTCAAATTTCTTCAAAATTTAGTATGTTATAGTTCACAACTTTCTGTGTAAAAGTTTCAAGTGGTTTTCGAGATACAAGGTGTTAAACTTTGCTCAAATCTCATTTAAAATTTTTCATATGAACAACAGAATGACACACATTAAGTCTTCTCAATAGCTTATACTATTTCTCAAAATAGGAAAAAAGTTTTATAAAAACATAGGTTTGACAGTTTTTGTACTCGATATATTTGTGACGCACTTCGGTGGAGATGGTTAAATAGAGGTCAATGCGCAAGACAGAGACGGTATCACTTAATGTAATTACAAAAAAGAGAAATAAAACACCCATGTAGAAAACAAAGAATATATCCTATGTATTACGTGCTTGTATCTCACAATAAATCCTTAGCCTAGCCCCATAAATAAAATATAGCAACTCCTAATGAGCAAGTAAGAGAATGGGAATGTATGCATAAAACAACTAGAGAGAAACGGGAGAGATAGTTAAACATTGTTGTATAATGACTGCGGTCGAGACAAAGTTAAGACCGAGTAACAAAATTGACTCTAGGCAGTACGGTTCGGTACGGTAAGGAACGGTACAATAGCCAACACCGGTTCCCACTCATTAATACGCGTGCGCGGGTAGATTTATTCACACTGCGATACCTTGCCAGCTCACTTTACCGAGGATTATCAACATAGCCACTCTCAGACGAAATGGTGTATAAAGTTATTTTTATGAACTGTGTGTATGGGTAGTGCGAGGGGTGTGTAGGTATAATGAATATATGTGTGAGAGAGACAGGAAGGATAAACCAGCCTGTAAATAGAACCCCGGTGCTAGCCTAAAGGTTAGGAGGCTATATGTAGTGTGTGTGTGTAAGAGAGAGATAGTGTGTATAAAGCATATGTGTGTGCGAGAGAGAGACAGGAAGGATAAGTCAACCCGTAAACAGGGCCCCGGTGTTGACCTAAAGAATGGGAGAAGCAGAAGAAGATGTATTTGTATGTGTGTGTGTGAGAAAGAGACATGAGAGATAGATCAGCCCGTAAACAAGACCCCGGTGCTGAACCGAAAGATGGGTGTGGGTGTAAGAGAGAGAGACATGAGGGATAGACTAGCCCGTAAACAAGACCCCGGTGCTAGCCTAAAGGTTAGGAAGCTATATGTAGTGCGTGTGTGTAAGATAGAGATAGTGTGTATAAAGCATATGTGTGTGCGAGAGAGAGACAGGAAGGATAGGTCAGCCCGTAAACAGGGCCATGGTGTTAACCTAAAGGATGGGAGAAGTGTATTTGTTATGTGTGTGTGAGAAAGATACATGAGGGATAGATCAGCCCGTAAACAGGACCCCGGTGCTAGTCTAAAGGATGGGAAAGGTGTATTAAGTTGTGTGTGTATGAGAGTGAAAGCGTGGATGGTGTATGTGTGCATGAGAGTGATAGTGTGAATGGTGTATGTGTGTGTACGAGAGAGATACATATCCCAATATACCACCTGTTGTTACCTTTCCGATACCTACTAGTATCCTGGCGGCATGACAGTGTTCCTTGGAAATGGCCGGCTTCGGTGAGAGGAGGCGGCGCGCGTTGGCTAGTCCGCCTGCTGGGTCCCGGGAGTGGTGGTCCTACCTTGGAGCTGTTCTTGGCTGGTCGGCTTGCGGACGGTGACTGCCACAAATGAGCTGCGAAGCTGCTTTTAAATGGTCTGCAGACCCCCCACATGCTCGCGACGGTCAGATCTAGCTGCTGTGCTGCACGAACTCGCCGCGTTACTAGGTATAGTAAACAACCGAATTTCCCTGAGTATTTTTCTGAAAGAATCATATTTAGATGATGATTAATAATGGAGATACGAATTTTATTCCCAGGGTATTTGGTTTACTACTAACGCAGCGCGTTATATATCGTTCCGGTAGGTTAGGTCATTTTTACTATGTTTTATAAGGAAGATATGAATTTAAACGTCAATTCGTTTCAATTTCTGGAGTCTTGCGGTATGCAGATCGAGCTGAGGCCCGTTAGCTTCGATTGCTGCGGTGGGATCTGCATTTTGTGACTTCCGGTATAATGGTTTCGGAGGGTCCAGTTCACGTCCAAAATTAAGGAAAGTATTAACTGCGAAGACCAAATCTGGTAGGTGCACGTCTCATTTTCTATGATCGGCTTCACAGAATTGGGCTACCATGGTTTTGATGGTTTTGTTGGTGCGTTCTACGGGATTGGTCTGCGGTGTGTACGGTGGTGTTAGTCGGTGGTTAATGCCCATTTCTTGAAGAAGTTCTCTGAAAACTTGCCCTGTGTACTGAGTCCTGTTGTCGGATATTAGGGTGCGTGGACAGCCAAAGCGAGTGATGATTTCTTCAAAGAAAGCTTGACTAATAGCTCTGGCTGTGGCTTTCCGAATCTCCCTGCATTGGACCCATTTGGTAAAACGGTCTTGAAAAACGACAATGTAACTGTTTCCCTTGGCTAATCGAGGCAAGAGACCCACTAAATCGGTACTTACAGTATCCCACGGTTGGTCATTTTTCGAAGGTTGCATCTTACCGGGTGGTTGCTGCTGGGAAGATTTATGTCGCTGACAGGAGGAACAGCTCCGGACATATATATGAGCAATATCTCGGAACATTCCTGGCCAGTAATATCGAAGAGCAACACGGGCGATTGTTTTCGCTATTCCTTGGTGTCCCGCGGTGGGTCGGTCATGATTTTCTTCTAGAACGGCTTTACGAGCGGTCTTTGGAACACAAACTTTCCACAAGTCGGTCATCTCATTTTCAGTGAGATCAGACATGTCCCAAAAGTGACAGTATAGCCGGTTATCTCTGATACAATAATCTGGGAAAGCGGACGGATTGGTTTCTACGGCGGTCTTCTTTGTGGTGTATCAGTTGCACGGTGTGAATTCTTCGAGGGACATAATCGGATCGGATAGTTCCTCGTAGTCTTCGGTGTTGACTGGGTCTCGTGACAATGCGTCAGCCACTCGATTTAAAACACCTTTTCGATACTTTATTTAGAAGTCAAACTGTTGAAGATAGATGCTCCATCAAGCTAATCTTCCTGCAGGACTTTTAATGGAATGGAGCCAACGAAGGAACTGGTGGTCGCTGACGACAGTGAAATGATACTCTTCTAAATAGGGTCTCATCTTTTCTACTTCCCAAACAATAGCTAGGCATTTTTTTGGGGACGAAGAATTTCTTCTCGTTGGCGTTTATACTGCGACTTGCATAAGCAATCACATGGTCACCATCAGACCCATGTTGAATCAGTGCTGCACCTAGCCTATTGTCGCATGCATCTGTCTGCAAGACGAATGGCTTGGAAAAATCTAAACAAGCCAATAGTGGAGCTTCGGTTAGGCAAATCTTTAGCTGGTCAAACGCATTCTGTTGTTCTGATGTCCAGGTCCACCGGACATTCTTTTTAAGGAGTCGATTTAAGGTAGCGGAGATTTGCGAAAAGATCTGAACAAAACGTCGGTACCAGGAGGCGATACCCAGGAATCTTCTTAAGCCCCGCAGGTTAGTGGGAGGCGGTAATTCTAGGATAGCTGAAACTTTCTCGGGGTCGGTACAGATACCGTTGGCGGTAACAAGATGTCCTAGGTAACGGAGAGAGCGGCGTCCAAATTGACATTTTTTTGGGTTCAGTTTCAAGGTCGCGCGTCGAAGACGGCGGGAAACTTCACTCAGGTTATTGAGATGTTCCTCAAAGGTCTTTCCCAGGGCTATGATGTCATCCAAATAGGCAAAGCAGAAGGGGTCCAGTTGGGAAACTTCACTCAGGTTATTGAGATGTTCCTCAAAGGTCTTTCCCAGGGCTATGATATCATCCAAATAGGCAAAGCAGAAGGGGTCCAGTTCTGGTCCTATAATACAGTTCATCAGACGTTGGAACGTTGCAGGAGCGGAGTGCAATCCGAATAGCATGACTCGAAACTGGAATAGCCCCATCCCGGGAACGGTGAATGCGGTGATGGGCTTACTGTCTTCGGAAAGTGGAACCTGCCAGTAACCTTGTTTGAGATCGATACTGGAGCGGGCTCTTTGAAATTTGTCCAGTATGGCATTAATTTTTTCCGAGAGACGGCGTTAACTTTTTGAAAATCTATGCAGAAGCGGTGTTTTCCATACTTCTTGTGTACTATCACTACCGGTGAACTGAAATATCGTTGTTTGATAGGCTCGGTATTTTCCGGGTGAATAGTGTGTTTCACTAGAGGAGTGGTTCCCCGTATTTTCTCAAACTTTGGCAGCTCTTGATCCAGGAATGATTTGAGTTTTCGGTTGTCTTGTGTAGTTATAGTCAGCTTCGGTCTTCCCTGAATCTCACCTATAGGACTGCACATATTAGGAGAATGTAAAAGTACGTCATTCAGGTACACTTGACTACAGCCAGGATCCAGATAAAACGGCTGATGGCCAAAGATATCCATTCCTAGCACTGGGTCTGATGTCAGGTTTGGAAAGTAGCAGATATCTTCAGTTAGCGTGGAACTACCAAGTCTCAGTGATACTCGGTATGCTTTCGTGATCTTTATCACGCTACCACTGGCTACTTTTGCACTTATGACGGTCGGTGGGATCTTCCGGCATCTAGTCTGCTGGCATAATTCGGTTACCAGATCTTCCATGTAAGAATTTGCAGCTCCGGTGTCAATGAGAGCATAGAATTGTGCGTTGCGAATGTAGACTCTAGCGTGCGGGCGGGTGTCGTAAGTAGGTACGGATGTGACAGAAGAATTCGAGGTATTGGATCGGCGATGCTGGACTGACCTCGGAACCGTACAGCGCCGGTTCAGTTTTCCGAATGGCGGCACGGACAGTTTCGGGAAAGAACTCCGTCCTTTCTACATCTTAAGCAGAACAGCTTCGGTGTACCTCGATAGTCGGAGCGGAAATATCCAGGTTCTCCGCATCTCCAGCATATTTCGTCTTTTAGGTGGTCTTCTGATAGACGTGCTGGCCTTCCGGTAGGTGGGTTATGGTTACTGCTGGCTACTGATATTCTGTCCTGAGTTGCAGCTTGGTAGTTGGAACGGGAGTGTTTAAGCTGCTCCAGGAGTAGCTCGGTTTCTCGCACCATCTGGGAAAAAGACGGTATATCAGTGATGTCAGTTCTACGGATGTACTGTCGGTTTCGGTAAAGCCACCGTAATTCCTCGCCAGGTCCGATGTTACCATGCCGGGGTATGAGGGTCTGCATATCGGTAATATATCGGCTGAATGGTTCATTTGATCTCTAAAAACGGCGACTGATTTCGGCTTCCAGATTATCGGCGTAGTTGAGCAGAAAATAGAAGGTGCGAAAGTCAGACAAAAAGGCACTCAGGACCGCTATAGTTGTCGGTGGTTTCGGAACCACAGGGCGGCTTCTCGTTGCAGTAACTCGAGCAAACACGACAACAGGCTTTCCAGAGCGATGTTTTTCGAAGCGCATATCTCTTGTAGACGCTCAATGAAAACCACCGGATCAGTCCTCCCATTAAACTGAATGTTCCATTTATGCACTTTTGGTGCGGAACGTCTTGTCGGTGGCAGTACCCCAGATGTGACATTGGTGGAGTAGTCGTCGGATGCGAGACAGTCACAGACGATAAAGATGTCGGTCCAGGAGTGGTTAATGGGGCCTGACCCAACATGGTGGTGGTGGCGACGGCGGGATATTTGAACGATCCCATCTGAGGATTCTGTGTGGCCTGTCCATCTCGGATGAAACTTATGTGACGCTTCTTTAGTACATCTACAGTTCCGGTGATGTCTAGGAGGAATTTGGTTAGCTCGGTAATTAGGTCTTCCTTCTTTAGTTGATAGAACCAGCTCACACGGGTGTCACTGAGGTCAGTTTGTGACGAAGCCACTTTGGACGGTTCTGTTAAGTTTACTTCAGTCGTTTTAGTCGGGCTTTGTTCTTCTGTTTCCTGAGGCATGTTGTGTCTCAGTTAGGTACTGGTTCGGGCCTCCAATAGTTACTGGATGGCGGTAGGAGGGCTTCAGTCAGCTAATTCTCAGTGGTTGGAGAACTTTCTGGGTACTACCTTCTTGCTAACGGGAATACGGAAAACTTCAGAAGAATAGTGGCGAAGGTGCCTGCATCCGGTGTTTAGTACAGGTTGACTTCCCGACGTCTTTCTGCAAGAGCTTCAGTGCGTGTGTCTGGGCGGAAGACTTGCGTTTACTTCTCGGTTCGGATGGTGTGGTTCAGGCGAATTTCGCAATGTTCTTAGGTAGCGTTCCTCTTAGGTGCCTGGTCTTATTCGACGTCGATCCTCTTCTCGGATTTGACGGTTCAGTCAATATTACTTCAGCTGGATGACTTACCTATGCAGAATCCGGTCCCTCTGGTGTCTTGTTCTTCTCCGGTGTGACTCTTTGGAAGGCTCGGTCTGAACTCCTGCCCTTCTGGTTGTGGCTAGTATGGACTGCTTCTTCTGGTCTTCCTTTGGGTCGGGGGCTCGGTGCGAACTGCCTGGCAGAAAGCTCGGTAAGAACTGCTTGGTCTGTTGCTGGTGGAGGACACGATGCGAACTGCCTGGTAGAGAGCTCATTGAGAACTGCTTGGTCTGTTGCTGGTGGAGGACACGATGCGAACTGCCGGGTTTCGGGCGTACAGTCTGCTTTTATACCTTCTATGATGGGCTCAGCTGGTGGGGGTTTACCATAAAGTGGAGTGAGGTAATGCACGGATACTCGGTTTTGTTTTGCTTGCGCTGTACGGTTGAAGTTCGCAGTTAGGAAGGTGCATAAGTTAGGTTGTGATGTGTTTCTCGGAACCTACTAAAGATTTCGGAAAACTAATTTCAGAAATGGAACCAGCGACCTCGCTTTAGTAGAAAAAGAGGTGCAACTTATGGATACCAGAGAGAAACTTTTGCGCCTACGCCGAATGATTTCCGGAGAAATAACATTAATATTTGAAATTTTGTCACAACTTTTAGGTCTTTTGAGATAGGGCTTTAAAACATTGAAAAATCGAAAGAGCGACCTCGAATTAGTCAGAAAAGAGGTGTCTCATCCTATTTTGATTTGCGCATGCGCAGAACAATTTTTTGAAAACTCATTTTTTTGGGCTCTTCTATACGAGGACAACAAAATTTAACTAAAACTAATTTTTTTGACGGTATCTGGCCTTTCGGTGACCAGAGAACAGGGGATTACCCAAAACCACAGGGGATTACCCTAAAACAGCAGGGGATTACCTTAAAATCAAACGAATTACCCTAATACAGGGGATTGCTCTAATAAAGGGGCTTACCCTAATTCATGAGTCCAAAATGAAATGAGTAAAAAGTCCTATCGGTCATGCGCAGAACGGTCCCTACTCGGGCGCCATTTTTGTGACGTACTTCGGTTTTTCGGAGGTGTCCGGTAAACATCGGTCACTGTCGTTCATCTGATGATCCATGACTTGAAGCATCCAACGGCTGAATCTCGGGCGCCACCCTTTGGATTAACGTGGTAAAGGGCCCACAAACGCACACAGGTAGCTTTTGTGGAGATGGTTAACCAGAGGTCAATGCGCAAGGCAGAGACGGTATTACTTAATGTAATTATTACAAAGAAAGAGAAATAAAACACCCATGTAGAAAACAAAGAATATATCCTATGTATTACGTGCTTGTATCTCACAAGAAATCCTTAGCCTAGCCCCATAAATAAAGTATAGCAACTCCTAATGAGCAAGGAAGAGAACGGGAATGTATGCATAAAACAAATAGAGAGAAACGAGAGAGATAGTTAAGTTAAGATCGGTTAACAAAATTGACTCTAGGCGGTACGGTTCGGTACGGTACGGTACGGTTCGGTACGGTTATATGGTAGCCAACACCGATTTCAACTCATTAATGCGCGTACGCGGGTAGATTTATTCACACTGCGATACCTTGCCAGATTACTTTACCAAGGGTTATCAACATAGACACTCTCAGATGAAATGGTGTATAAAGTTATTTTTATGAACTGTGTGAATGGGGTGTGCGAGGGGGTGTGTAATGAATATATGTGTGAGAGAGACAGGAAGGATAGACCAGCCCGTAAACAGGACCCAGGTGCTAGCCTAAAGGTTAGGAGGCTAGTAGGGAGGATATGTAGTGTGTGTGTGTAAGATAGAGATAGTGTGTATAAAGTATATGTGTGTGCGAGAGAGAGACAGGAAGGATAAGTCAACCCGTAAACAGGGCCCCGGTGTTGACTTAAAGGATGGAGAAGTGTATTTGTATGTGTGTGTGAGAAAGAGACATGAGGGATAGACTAGCTCGTAAACAAGACTCCGGTGCTAGTCCAAAGGATGTGAAAGGTGTATTAAGTTGTGTGTGTTTGAGAGTGAAAGTGTGGATGGTGTATGTGTGCATGAGGGTGATAGTGTGAATGGTGTATGTGTGTGTACGAGAGAGATACATATCCCAATATACCACCTGTTGTTACCTTTCCGATACCTACTAGTATCCTGGCGGCATGGCAGTGTTCCCTGGAAATGGCTGGCTTCGGTGAAAGGAGGCGGCGTTGGCTAGTCCATCTGCTGGGTCTCGGGAGTGGTGGTCCTACCTCGGAGCTGTTCTTGGCTGGTTGGCTTGCGGACGGTGACTGCCACAAATGAGCTGCGAAGCTGCTTTTAAATGGTCCGCAGACCCCCCACATGCTCGCGCCAGTCAGACCTAGCTATGTATAGTAAACAACCGAATTTCCCTGAGTATTTTCCTGAAAGAATCATATTTAGATGATGATTAATAATGGAGATACGAATTTTATTCCCAGGGTATTTAGTTTACTACTAGCGCGGCGCGTTATATATTATTCCGATAGGTTGCGCAACCTTTCTTACTGTGTAGAAATGACGGACGTATTTTTCTGATCATTTTTGTGAAAGAAGCGTATTTTTACTATGTTTAATAAGGAAGATATGAATTTAAACGTCGTACGATACATACATTCCCCAGAAAAGTTAGTAACTTCGTTACATGTTATTATCCCGGAAACCAAGCATTTCCGAACGTATGTTAATATCTTTTTTCTATGAGTGTGGGTGAAATGCCTTTTCCCTCATCATTTTATATACGGGAAGACATTTTTACAGCACTAGTGAGGGAAGAGTTTGTAACCAACCTTTTCATGTTGTTACAACGTTACAACGTATTTGTAAATTTCAATATTTTAACTTAAATAGAAATAAATTTATCTACATATTCCTTAGTTCACTTGAGGCTTAACTACGGCTATGCTTATTTCAATTTTCATAGTAATTAAATTTATTGACTACTACACTGGTTCGAATAGATTTGAACAGGTATTTTGTTGAGATTTGTGCCTTCGACTCCGAAAAATGCATTTCAAAGGGTGAGAGAGTTGATGGGTCACTTAATTTTTTGTTAATCTAGAAGGTTATTTATTTCGCCGGTTGGAAATGTTTACTCCCTTTCCTTGAAACTTCGCAGAAGGGCAAATTTGGCTGCCGTGTTTAATTAGATAGTTTTTGTGAATTGTGGCATTTGGTTTCACGCGACTTTAAATGTCGGATTAGTTTTCACAAATTTAAAATCTAATTTTATCTTCGTTATGTCGAAATAAAAGCAGTACCCCTGCAGAAAGAAAAGCTAGTTCAACAGCTCCTAAATCCTTTTTTATCCACTACATCTTTTAATCTTATCTATATTAAATGTACTTGCTTTTACTTTTTTAACATGTTTTAGAAATTGGAGCAGGTATTTAATTTTTGAAACAATAAGAAAAATTGAACCTATAATTGGGGCAGACTGACGAGTCTACGGATTTTTCTTTGGTTGGCTGAAAACTCCGGAGAAGATTTTTGATGTTTAGGAGAAGCTGGAATAGTTTTCCTTTTGCCGTGTGGTGTATGCTGTTCTCCTAGACGTTTTGTGTTGGGACCCTTCCACTGGCTTGGCGCCGCTGCTTGTTGATGCAGTCCAGACGTGTTTGATTTCTCCGGAAATGGCAGCGTAAAAAATGGGTATTTTGATGTAGTGTAGTAAAATTATTATTTTGACCAATGATCTCCTTTTGATAAAATTATTAGAATTTTCTGAATCTTTTTGTAAAATTTTGCTATTTTTTTGGAATAGTATTGGAGTGTTGAGAATCATTCTTATGTTAACACTATAATTGGGTGAAGAGATAATTCAAGGAATCGAGCAACATTCAGCTCATTTAAACAGATTTTGAGACCCATGAAATTTCTATTTCTTGTTTATAACTATGATCAATAGTGAGTTTTAATTCTTAATTGCTAGTTGTCCAATTAAATAGAATACAGAATTTCTTACAACCTAATTATTTATATTATTTTTAGTTAATAACCAACCGAACATATTTTCGGTTATTAGTTCTTATTAGCCAATGGCATTCATCTAATTAAAATATATACATTCTTGCAGCTTAATTATTATAATATTTTTAGTTCAAAAACAACCGAACAGTTATTGGGTTTTCAGTAATTATTAGCCAATGGCATTCCACTAAATAAAACATATAATCGTCTTACAGCTTAAAAATTTAATTAAATTTTAGTTCTTGAACAAGTGAATATTTTTGCGTTATTTCAATAGCATTACTACATATTAATCATAAGTTTCAAAAAGTTATATAAAATATCCTATTAACTTGTTATTCTTGATACAGAGCTAACTGTTTGCAAAATTTTATATTTCAACTGTTAATGGTTATTGGTTTTTAGTTATATTTTGCTGACATATTATGAAATGTCGTATTACACTTAAATAGTTACATAATTAACCTTAATGTAACTAGGTATTTTGTTATTATTGCGTACAAACTTTGTTTATTCCACTGATGTCACTCTGCTTAACTGTTTGTTATTAATATAAGTATCTTATCTAGCTGATAAGGCTTTGTCCTTTACATCTATGTGAAAATTTGGGTAAAATTTAATAAAGTGCATAAATCACAGTGTTAAATTTAAATGTATATTTGGGTAAATTATTAACCAAGGATTGGTTATTTGGAAATTTAATTGGTACCTTTTATATTATAAGTAAATTATTTTGGAAATTATAAATTGATTATTTGGTAAAATTAGCTAGGATATAGCTAGAAAACTTTTGTGACTCTGTTTTGTGCCTGTTGAACTTAGATATCAGAATAAATCTGAATTGTTGTTTTTAAATATAATTGTTTTCTTTATTAGTATAATTTCAGGTTAAATTATTGTGTTTTTGGTCAATATCTTCCTTTTTTTTCTTTATGTCCAACTCCTAAAGTTGGTGGCGCCCATAAAAGTCTGAAATCATCTCGAACCTACGAATCGCCTCCGACTAGCCTAACTGGGTAGCCGTGGTAACCAATGTAATAAATTCAATAACCAAATCTAACATCATATAATATAATAGAACAAATGTAACATCTCTATAATAGATCACACAACCATTCCAATAAATTATTAATTATAATTTTATTTTATTGTTTTAATTTATTACACAAAGGTGAAATAATCACTGACGTCGAATAACTGTGTTGCTGATTTACCAAGTTACCGTTTCTATGATGATAAGATTTTATTGACTATCCAAAATAATTTTAAAATTTCAAATTGTCTCAAATAATAACATAGAAAATATTGATACGAAATCCCGCAAGATATTTTGCATTCTGGTAATGTAGCTACTTTAGAAATTTTACTGAAAAAATCCGTACCTAGATATGAATAAGAAAATGTGCTTTTTAACTATTGGTATTACAAAATAATATACGGGACAAAGAAGAAGTTTATCTAACGTATTTTGCCCAACTTTCTGAGAAGTTGAAGCCGCCTACAATATGGTCCAAATATTCCATGCTGAAAACGATGATAAAACTGAAGAGAAATGTGAATTACAGAAAATTTTATAAGGTAATTGCCTTTATCAAACAAAAAAATATGGTCATTAAATCTACGAAATCTAAAACGTTAAAGAAGGAATATATCGCCAAATTTTTATCCGAAGTTCCGGATAACATATATTTGCTTTATAAAGTTGTGGATATTTTTGGAATTGCTGGAGCTTGCCGTCGCGAAGACCTAACAAACTAAAAATTAAAAAGACATCTTAGTGGTTCAAACAAAAAGACACATGTCACACGGACGTTTGTTATTTCCGTTGAAACTTCTATTTACTACTACAGAAAATATATAGAATTGCGACAATGAAACACTAGTCATCGAAGATTTTTGGTAAATTTTCAAAATGAAAAATGTACAGAGCAATGCGTAGGAATAAATAAACTAGAAAAATTCCCATCCATATAGCCGGATTCCTTAAGTTTCAAAGTCCTGAAGAGTTTACCGGCCATTGTTTTAGAAGGTTTTAATGGAAGTTTTGACGAATTCTTTTAGGATAGGCATTATACATCTACAACGACAGGGAGTATGGAAATCTTCCTCGTTTGCAGAAAGTTATATAGAAGAATCAGTGGCATATAAATTGGAAGTTGCTAATAAAATTTAAAAAGATACTGTTTCCAAACGGAATGCCATACTTTCACACGAGTCGGCACTATGTCTGCAGCCTGCAGCTACAGCTACCACTTCCAGCGGCACCATAAGTTCTGCTGTGTCTGATGTACTGTCCTGCTCAAAATGTTTGTTTGAATTAACTTCCACGTTAAATATACAACATTATACTTTTAATATAGACAATTATTGTAAGTAACATTTTGACTAAAATAGTTAATAATCGTAAAAATGCTGTTTAATAAACATTTAATTTTGCCTTCTGTACACTCGCATTTTATTTAAAATATGTCTTTCGTATCAACACCTTTAGTATGCGCGTAGAAAAAATAAAGTTACCGGATTTTTCTTTCCGCACTTATCAGGAAAACAGCTTTTTTCCATACTGCCCGTAATGTAGACATTAAGGAGTCCGGGAGATAACTCATAACAATACCTATTCCTGAAAATTTTCACTTCCCAGACTGCATTAAAAGTTTACCCGGAATTTCCCTCGTTATGATTTTTGTTTTCCATTTATTAGGAATAGTAAAGTGTGACCCAATTTAGTTCAGTATATAGTCAAAGTATATATGTGTTACATATACTGTCTTTCAAACATTTTTATTACGCGCCAGACTCCAGGACCCCCCTGGCTACCACAACTTTACTAGTTTATCTCTATATCACAGTACTTAAGTCTTTCACAAAAATTGAAATTAATTTAATAAGTATTTCAGACTTATTTTTTAAATATTTTATTGGGCTGCTATTTTGTTTTGTTATCTTAGATTCATATCAAAATATTTCCAGTTCATTCTTATGTAATACTTGAATTTTGTGCAAAAATTAAGGTAAATTAGATAATTGGTTTTTTTAGTAATAATTGTTTGAACATTACTCCGCGATATTTGATTTTTTACCAAAATATTACCAGGTTATCCGCATATGATCGTTAATTTTTGACTAAAATTTGAAGTTAATCTGGTAAGCAGTTTTTAAGCTATGCCGCGAACTGACAGATGGACCGACGGAATAGATAATATTTTTTTGTCATCTAGGAATGCTGAAACATAAAGATATGTATTTCACGATTACAAACATTTTATTTGGCCGCCATTTTCTTCCGCCATCTTGAATTAGTAACACAGTTTTACTAGTTGATCCCTATACTACAATTAGTTATGGCACATAACCTGAACTCAATCCATTAAGTAGCTTTTCAGATTGAATTTATAAATATTTTATTATTCCGCCATCTTGGATTCGTATCAAAATTTTACCAAATAAAACTAAATGCTTGTCCAAAATTTTAGATAAATTGGATAAGTAGTTTTTAAATAATAATTTTTTTAACATTTCAGTGGGCCACCAATTGGTTTCGCCTCATTGGATTTTTACCAATATGTTATCAGGTCATCGTCATACGACCCTTCATTTTTGATAAAAATTTGAAGCCAATCGGGTGAGTAGTTTTTAAGCTGTGCCGCGAACTCACAGAGAGACAGACAGACTGACAGCCGGACCGACGGAATTTATAAAACATATTTTGGGGCATCTAGGGACGCTAAGATATGCAAAACCTGAGGGTGATTTTTTCACTATTACGAACATTTTATTTGGCCGTTATTTTGTTCGGCCATCTTGAATTAGTACATGGCACATGATTTGGAATCAATCCATTAAGCAATTTTTTCAGGCTGAATTTTTACATATTTTATTAAGCCACCATTTTGTTCCGTCATCTTGGATCCGCACCTAAATGTTGCCAGTAGATACTAACATAATAGTTGATGTTTGTGCGAAATTTAAGATAAATTTGATTAGCAGTTTTTTCATAATCATTTTTTTAACATTTCACTATGCCGCCATTTTGTTTCGACAACTGGATTTTTACAAAAATGTTATTTTTATCAAAATTTGAAGCCAATCGGATAAGTAGTTTTTTAGCTAAAACGTGAAGATCTGAAAAAATATCGAAGGTTGATTTTTCACGATTACAGTACTTTCCTTTTACGAGGAAAGTAAAAACTACATACAGGTATTCTAAAGAAAATCATCGGAAATTTACATTTTTCCAAAACAGTAAAAAATATAGCGTTGTACGATACATTGCCGTTAACTGCTATTACAGTACTTGTTTAGAAATTCTAAAACATCAAGCTGTAATAATCAAGTTCCCGGCCTTATAACGTAAACAACTATTTTTTTCTTATTTTGGAAAATAATATAAGCTACATTTATTAAAAAAGCTTATTTCGACTCACTCAGTTTTAACTAGTATTTAGTGAGACTCGAGCAAAGTTGAACATTTTGTATCTCGAAAACCGCTCTAACGATTTTATCGTGACAGTTTTAACTTTTGCTCAAAGAAATGCGAACTGTAACTACATATTTAAGCCATTTGATTGCAGCCACTTTTCATAAGATTCAGGCGTCGTCGTCCCTAATCATTTATTAAAATAATGCAACTGGATCCAAAATAAGCGAGTAATTATTTCGTGATTTCTAGTTCTAACATATTCCGCTTAACTGGGTTTTAAGGTTAATGTGAGCCTTTTATTTTGAAAATCCATTTAGGAGGTAGATAAATTACTTCTGTCATTGGTTCCGGCATTTTAATTTTATCGTAGCTAAGACAGGAAGGTACGCGAGATAAATTTTTGTAATCGCTAATGAAATTAATTTTCGACTCTAATTTAATGAGCCAATTAAATTTTAATCGATTTGACTCTTTAGGTAGGCTTATGACGCCATAAATAATTTTTAATTTTTCGACAGAACGTAGCAGATTAGTCTTGATTTTGTTGACCATTATGCAATTTTCGGTTTTATACTAAAATGATGAAAAATGGACAGGACAGGGTCCCAAATTTTTTTTATTTCGATTATTAATATCTCTTTTTAAATAAGTGCTATATTTCGCCGATACTGTAATTTCTGAGTGTTATTTACGAAACATATTTATTATTTTTATTTATTGATATAATTGATAAATCAAGTTTGTAGAATTTTCGAAAATATAGGATATGAGTTTTGTATGGGCAATTATTTAATACAGGATGACAGAAAAGCATCGTTGTTAACGTTAATCCAACCATGTGGTATATCAGAATCTACGTTCAATACCTTTTTTTCTTTAAATTTATCTTAAACTGGGTTTTCTTTCAGAAGTGACTTTTTATATTATTTGCTATAAAAAATTACTTGATATTAGGTATTAATTATAAAACAAACAAACTTTTATGTTGAGAAGTTTGAAATAGATAAAATTTAAACCCGACTATTACGGGTTTAAACTAGCTTAAAACTGTAAGCAATGTATGTAAAACTGTTAATAATAAAAATACGTTTATTATTAATTCAAAATTACAATATATTAAGAAAGGCTTCGGATCATTTTGTATTTAATTTATTTCGTTTTTGAAATACATACATTTTTAATTAGTTAGAAGTCACGTCCAGCATTTTTTTAAATATAGAAAGAAAATTAATGAGCTTCTTGTATTACTTTTTATGGCTAATTGTTTTTTTCAATCAATGCCGACGTTTTGGTAAAAGTTTTCTACCTTCCTGCTCTACAATTAATAAACATTTGAAATAGACACATATGGGCCAAACATACAAAACTAGATACAAACATTTTGTTTTTTTTTAAGTAAGAAAATATAAACAAAACATGTAAAAATAATAAAACATTTCAACACGTATTCTATAGTAAAACAGATTACAGTTTAAAAATGGAGAAAAAGAGTGTATATTGGTGTCAAAACAAAATTCAGTACTTAATTTTTCCTTAAAATCCATTAAAATTCCCAAAAACAAAGTCAACGTGACTCAAGATATTTTTAATGTTATAAATTCTAACCTCTAATTCACTACTCAGCAAGAAACCGAAAAAAAACTTTCGTTTTTAGATCTGCTAATTATTCTTGAAGATAACATAATAATTACCGATCTGTACTCAAAACCAACTAGTACGGATAGGCTTCTAATTTTAAATTACAATTTGTCACGTCCATTGCATCAAAAAATAAACATTTTAAAAGAGTTCATATCGAAAACGTATCTGAAAAATTAAAAAGGGAATTGTCCGACTCTAAGTCTTAAATAGCTTACTAAAATAGAAAAACTATAGACCAACAACTTTTTTCGAAACTCAAAGACAGAACTGAACCCGATAAAAAACGAATTTAGTATACCAAAGAAGGTCAGAACTTTAATTTCATTGATATAAAAATAGATATCTCAAAAATTGATGAAAAAAGACTATTTCTTGAAATGTCCCACAAAGTAAAAAATAAATCTAACATTAATTCAAATTCGGATTGTGATAATTTAAGCAGAATCTATTACAACATAATATCTAATGTTTAGGTAATCATAAAATTCCAGTTATTATTTTTTAAACTACAATACATATAAATAGCAAAAAACTCTCTCACTCTCATCATTGGTCGATCCCTTCCATTCCATCGTGTGGTAACTCGATTAGTTGTTTGCTTGAGCCAGCGGTATCATCAACCCAAAATTTATAAAAAGTCTTCGTTTTAGTGATATATTGATGTTTTTAGAATGTGCAATTCTATTTTAAAGTTATTTTTTACGTTTTTTATTGGGTTTTACGGAAAACCGCACCCGACTCTGCTAATTTTTCAATTCAGGTATGTTTCCCGGTTCATACTTAATTTTATTTTGATACCAATTTTCACTTCTTTGGTCAACTCTATTTATTTTTTCCTTTTCAAGTTACAATCTGTTTTACTACAGAATAAGGGTTCCCTGAGGAAGGTAGAAAACTTAAATACCGAAACGGCTGCATTAACTGGAAAAAAGCAATTAAAAGTATTCCAAGAACCTCGTGCATTTTCTTTCTATATTTATAAATCATTAACTGAAACATATTTTTCTCCAAGTGCAGAGGTATGCCACAAAATAACAACGTTTTTGCTAAGCATCTAAACTTTTTGGACAATCGTGAGAGATATGATGTTAAAGGCAAAGCCATATCCTAACTTATAAGGTCAGGTGATTAATTATGAGAATTCCGGGAAAGTATTAAAAAGCAAGATAAACAAAAGTAATATTTATTCATTACATAATCATGCGATTTTTTCATTGAAATACTGTCGTTTTAAGCGGCACGTTATGGAAGATAATACTATATGAATAAAGTGAATACATAGTTATTTATAAAAATATTAAATCTATAAGACCTTAAAGGTATCAGGAAAAAAAAAATTTATACGTTTTTTCTATATTCCTTGAAGAAATTTGCAGGTAAAAACTAATTATTACATGTTATAGTCAAATATATTTTATTTTTAATTCGCGTTCACAATTGTCAGAATTTTTTTACAGGAGAAGTGAATAGGAGAAAACTAACTTAGCTTTCGATCGATTTCTTAGAAACTTTCATATTTAGCAAAAAACTAATGATGACCATTTTTAAAATATCCTTATATTCATGTTATAAATTTACGTAATTGCTCTATGTGGAATATTTGGGAAGATATAGACAAGAAATACATTTTGGCACCTTTTTGCATTTTTTTTTGATTTAGTAGAAATTCTGACAATGTAAACGTGGCCAGGTTCAAAAGAGCATTCGAGAAGCTTTCTTAGTAATTTTCTTGAAGTTTGACTCTTCGGTGACTGTACTAAAAGTGAAATCACGACTTAAAAAAATCTCGATTAAATTATATCTTTGCCTTATATAATTTTGTTTGTTTCTCTAACTTAACTAATCACCGAATAATACAAAAATGGGTTCTTAATTTTTTTCTATATATTTCCTCATTTATTTATTTCCACTTTCTTGATTCTTAAAATATCTTAAAGTATTTTGATTTGTCTTTTATTTAAGTCCTAAAGCTGTATGTTTAAGTAATTTTATGTTTTAAGACAAAATATTGCCACTTGTCACAAGAACGTCTTAAATAACACTACAAATTTGTTTTAGGAAACTAGCGGATATATCTAGATCAACGCGAGGCGTAGTGGTTTTATGCAGCGACATCAAAAGCGCTATACGGATATTGGATGAGGCAAAGCGGCTCAACATGATGGACGGCCACTTCGTTTGGATATGGATTGACACGGCCAGTTCCATTAACATTAAAAACTCGTCTGATGAAGACTTAATCGAGCGTTCGAAACGTGCTCTCGATTCGGAAATTCCTGAACAATTCGCGTTCGAAAATCGTGAGAAACGAAGTGCTTTTTTAAATGGTGATATTAGTGACATGCATATAAATTATTTATTAAGAAACGATAATTTTCTCTTGTTAAATCGTAATAATCCAAGCGTAGCAAGTTCTAAAGTAAATCGTAAGGCGCAGTTACTTGCGCAATCTCGGGCTAGTTCTAGTTCTAGGAGTGAAAGAAAGAGCGATTTACCCGCAGGGTTACTTAATCTTAAGCCCTTACCAATTAAGGTCGACAGACATTTGGTGAAAGGGGCCGTAAGGCTGCTGATGACAACTTTAAAATCGGTAATTAGTCGGTCTCCCTCGTGGGTGGTACAGAGTATTGCCACTAATAAATTTGTTACTAGTTGCTGGGAGGATACGCAGCGAGATATTAGTTTTTCCTTAGACTTTGGAAGGTAAGTTTTTAGTTAAGGATTTTTATTCATATGTCGTAATACCAAATTGTAGTTATAGCTTAAGACAGAACAGTGTTTTTTTAGTTGAGCTATATCTCTTTATGTTCAACTCAATTTATTTAAATCTATAGGAAATGAATAAACAGAAACACATATATTTTATTTATTTCCGATTACTGACAAGTTACCGTCCAAATTTCTCCTCTATAAATACATCGGTAAATAGATTGAATAATATTCAATATGTAAATAACCGGTATAAGTAAGAGATGCCAATAATTATTTTTCATGCCTCAGTCACAGCTAATATAACATATATTAGCTGTGCCTCAGTTATATCGGTGTACAGAAATGTCAGCAAACCAATGGTTGCCTTTTAAAATGTCAATTCATAATGACTGTTAAAAAAAGGCAGTATGTCTAAACAAAGTAAATCTATTTATAGTTTTTTCTTTTAATATAAAAGTCTATAATATTCTCTATATTTTTGGTTTGTGTAGGTTTTTCGATATATGTAGCGGTTAATTAATAGATCAAAAAGATTTAATTTTAAAAGCAATGTTTTTAAAATATTTGGTCGGCGAAGATTAAAGATAAGTTTGCCGGAATATAGACATGCCTAAAAACTATGATTGTCTTATATATGTGGTAGCTTACAAAATTGGCGGAAAGGTTGGCTGTTTAAAATCGGCCGTATCTAGTTCAAACCATACTTGTCTTAGAATGATTTTAACAATTTAAACCAATCCGAGCATAGTTTTAAGTACTTTTTTTAAAATTTTGAATTTTTTTGGCTTTTGTAATGGGATACTTCGTTTGGGGTCATAAAAAAATATGCCAAAAATCAAATGCAACTAAAATTTCAAATCACTTGAAATTATTTAGGTTTACTTTCTATACCAACAGCATATTTGATATAAAATTATACCAAAAGAATAAGGGTCATTAAGACAGACCTTTCAAAACATTGCAGTAGTTGGAAACCCAGATGAGATATTTACACTCAAGCTACATTACACGTTCTGGAACTAGATTGTTTAGCCCCTATAATAACACATAACAATTTTTCAATTGCTTTTTATTCATTGCATAAGTAATCACACGGTAAATATATGCATCAAAATTAAAATAATCTTAATGATTATACGCTCTTTGAAGTACTAATTTTCAAAAATTATATTTTTCATTTCAACTGCCAATTTTACGTTTTTACTAGAAATAGACAGAACATTTTTGAAAAGTACTAAGGATAGTTCATTTTGATGTTGTTTTAATAAATTATATTAAAATACAAACGCCTTGTATCAGGTAAAAAAGAGCTGAAAATGACCGACAACGGATCAAAAAATTGCTATTTATGTGTAAATAATAAATCAAAAGACAAACTTTAGGATTATAGTAAGTCGTGCTAAGTTTACAAATAAATAATATTTTTTAAATAGTCTCCCAACAAACTTATCTATTAACGACCACCAGCGAGTCGCAAAATTTGCCCTGGAAAGAAAATGTATCTGACTGTTCTTTTATTGGTCTACAGTTATGGCAAAATATATAGCTAATCGATATTAACTTGATTGCACTTTTATGTTACGATTAACGGGGCAAACAGAGATATTCTTAATTGCCCTCCGTTATTTTGGAAATTATATTATTTACCGAAACAATTATCACCGTTTATTTTTTGCAGGTCCTATTACAAATAAAATTTAGTAATTCCAAAATTTATGGATTAATTCAGGAAATATGTTATAATAAATATGACTTAGAAGATCGAGTTTGTCATAAATAGAATACAAAGACTGCAGACCCGATGATTTAGAAATAGATCGTCTTTTGTAACAGGTTCTATAATGGGACCACTATGAAAATAAAGGAGCAAAAAAGTAGGAGGTTCTTAGTCTTTGTAGTGGGGCGGTTCCATATTCACATATCTCGAACAATACGAAAATATTGTTTTAGAAGTCATACGTTCTTAAACGTTCACGTGGTATGTTATTTTAAAACGGATCAACTAAATACAAGTAGCAGTAATTTGGCAATATTTACACTACAAGACAAAACTATGCATGGAGCTTTTTCGAGAAAAAAAATATGGTGGTCGTCCGCTCTAATGCACAGGTCGGTCACAAAATAAACTAGATTTTCGTGGTTACTTTATAACTTCCTATTATTAGTTACTTTATAATCTTACTTTATTACCTCTCACAATAACATAAAGAAAATTTTGTAAGTAGAAGTCATCCCAAGGACCACTTATAACGGCCACCCTATTACCAAAGCAAAGAATTTTTCGTACCTATTATTTAATCTGTACAAAATGTCTGAAAAGCAGGAGATACCAAAATCCATGAAAGTTTACTTTTTTTTTTAAAAAAGAAGTATTAATAAATACTCGGCCTCTTCTAGCAAATTATTGAAAAATAAAATGCTTTAAATTTTTTACTTAAAAATTCGGAATTTTTACCATTTGAAAAAATTTTAGTAGTACATTGTTAGTCCAAAAAACAAAATGTCGAAATATTTTTATATAGGTGTAATATGCTTTTGACCGGCATTTGTCAAATTACATCAAACAACAATCAATGATTTATCGCATTCAGCTCACATTGTTTTTAAAAGGCCAGTTAGTGGCTATTTTTCTGGGAAAATACACTTTTATTTAAAATAAAAACCAGGATTTATTTTTTTTTGATGGTCTTCTGCATTTAAGATTTTCTGATTTTAAAATCTAACCAATATTAAACAATAACGCAAACTTCCTAAAGTAGAAACCGCATAGTCTAAAAGATTATGAAAATAAAAGAGAGTAATTAACCACTATCCAGTTGGAAGCCTTTTCTTTGAAACATTTACCTGACGGAAAATGCAATTAAAACGCCTTTTTAGAAATTCCGGTGTCTCGGCTGGCTTTGTTCAATGTGTCTGTATGTATTCAGTGACGGAACAGAGTAGTGTTAATTACGGAAATAAAAAAGTGACGTAAACAAGAGGTTGTTAACAACAACAAATAAAATTAAAAAGGAAATTGTGTGAACAAAATTTTGATAATTTAATTGTTCTTTCTTAATATACTTTTTCAAACAGAGTTTATATTTCAGCTCGTGATAGCCAGATCAGTAAACTAATTAAATTATAGTGTTCCTATAGGGCCGGGGCTCGATCTAGAAATATAGAGAGTACAGTTTTAAAATAAAAAAGTTTTTTCTTTTTTTTTAAAATAAAATGTTAACTAATGGAAGCCGCACATTTTCTTTTCGTAAAATAAATAACCACGATCATCTTTTGGTTTAATTACCAATTTGGCCAATTTAACTCTATTTTTTAGTCAAATTTTTTGTATTTATTATTTAATATAAGAAAATATACAGGAAAACTAACGCGAGAATCAAAGCTTTATAACAACAATGTATCAACCAAGTCGGCAGACGTGGAAAATGGCCTTCAGTTCAGAGTTCTATGTAATTATACAATTACAATACATATACAAATACAATATAACAAAATTATAGTGCCTAGATCTTTCTTGTCCCCCAAGTTACTAAGCTTCACGTAGCGATATCTATATGAAGAAAACATCGATATATGCTATTTTATCTACTTATTTAATTACTGGTCTATAAATATGTAAGACATTACTTCATAGAGGCTTATATAACAAAAACATTATGTGTTGTTTATTTACAAAGAAACTTTTTTAATTTGGTTGTCAAAGGAACTCGATTTTGCTGCTGCACATAAGTCTAGCTAACGAGCCGGATGTTCAGCCAAATACAAAATATGTCGGTTGCTTTTGAAAAACGTGTCACCTTTCGTAAAAAACCACATGTGGATTTTGGAAAAGAATAAAAATTATCCCTAAGCCCATAGTTTTTCAATAAACAAAAAAATCGGTAAACTCGCCTCTACCAACAACTTCCCTCGAACAGAATTCCAGTAATTACAATACCAAAAAAGCAATCCTAGATTAAACTCGTCAAAATAATTATTTTGACCCAAATATGCCTTAGTAAAATGTCGCTTATTAATGAGGTTATTAAAGTTTGAATCTTGAAATCGTTAAGGCATATGTTAGATCGTTTTCTATGGATGACTATGTTTGGTCGGTTTGCTAAAATGGTTCTATCAGTAATAATTGCCATATCCTTTATTATCACAGTTCCATCCTTTTTAATTACTTTTTCCGCTAGTGTTTATAGTAGTTGTTTGGGAGTCTAATTCCTATCTCTCACGCGGATAGTGTTAGTGTCTGCGCATTTCCCTTTTTGGACCGAAAATTTTTAAATTTGTGTTTTTTGACCTTCTAAGTGCACTAGCTCGGTAACGGTACGCCGGGGAAATACGCTTTTTTGAAGTCGATCGTAGAGGATTAATGGCCGCTTCTTTTAGTATAATCGCGATTTCGTTGGGACTCATAAAAAAGCAGAATGGGCGTCCGATATGGGCATTCGAGAGCCCGATGATTCAAAATGCAGGTCGCTATGGTTAATTTTTCGAGGTGCAGTATTCTTTTTTCGGATTTCTCATGTAAAAATCTCGGAGAAATTAGTTAACGAGCAATATCGGAGTACGAGAAGTCGCTTAAAAAATTAAAAAGGGGTAACTTTGAATCCATTTTGCGGAATTTTTATCTTATATTAATTTTGAACTTTGTCAAGGTAAAAAGGGGTTCGATGGGGAATATAAAGGAGATTTAAAATCAATGTAGGATACCTATACCTCAAATGCCGAGAAAGCGGTCGAAATGATAAAAACTAAAAAAAAAGTTTCCGTCTTACAATTTTTTCATATTTCATTTTTTTTTTCGAGAAAGGGCGGACATTGTTTCTCGAACCATAAATTTGCACCAAGGTATTGAAAAATCACATCGACAAAATTACTTTCCCGTTTACATAGGGCGAGCCATTTAAAAATAAAAATGCATGAATTCTGTTCGCCATTCTTTGATCCTTCGTAAAGTCGTATCGGTACTTCTTGGGATAAAAACGATTAAATATATCAAAAATTCCATTTTTTTGCTACAAGACCTAGATTCATATTTTTGAAACGAGGTCCCTCTTTGTTAAAAATAAGCAATGTTCACTTCTTCCAGTGTTTAATAGCGGCTGGTGAAGTAGGTTCGGAATAATTATCACTTTTTCTGATTTACGCAAAACTTAGTAGTATATAGTTATATTTTTATTTTCTGCTTTATACCTATGCGCTATTTAAAATGTTGCTGACTTTATTTTGATCTGGTTTTGTGATATATATTTATATACGAGATGTTAATGTAATCCGGTTCAAAGTAGTGGTATTTTTCAATAACCGGGGGATTCAACAGCAGCTTTAATTTAATTTTTGACATTATGTACTGGGTATATAAGTCGTCGCTTTTTGTAATGTCTAAAGCTGTTGCAGGCTATTATACTTATACTGACTCATCATCAATGACCAGATTCAAAACAGATATAGTTGAGGTAATTGTTTTGATATGGAAAAATTGTGGTAGTCATTGACATAGATATTTTTTTTGTATTATTTTTGTTTGAAAGCAAAAAAAAATATTCAAGGAACGATTAATATATTTAAAAAAAAAGCTTAAAATATTGATTTTGATAAAAAATATTTGACAGTTTGTTGTGAAAGCTAATTTTTTGTCCAACATTTAAACGGTATTTTAATAAGTATCTATTTAGGATTTTGCGTACAACAAAGTGTATTGGATAAACATGTTTTTAGATTGAAAATTGACAGTTGTCCAACTGTCAAATATGGCAACATAATATGGGTTTTAAGTCTTACTTTCAAGTCAAGTTTTCAAATCAGAGTCTAGCGGCTATTCTCTCCATCCTACGCTATAAGGGCGGGGTGTTTATATAAATTGCTTAAAAAATTAGTCGGCACAGCAAATTTTTTCGTCATTTTAGGAGACTGTATTTCGGAAACGCCTTAGCCGATTTTTTAAAATTAAAAGATGCACAGCATGCAGTGGTCTTTGATGAATATCATTTTTAATATATCACTCTGCACCTCTTGCAATAGTCATTCTAGAACTCTCATAGTTGTCACATTTAGAAACTTTGGACGTTTTTGGCAGTTTTTTA
Source organism: Kuschelorhynchus macadamiae (assembly GCA_030620095.1). NCBI lineage: Eukaryota > Metazoa > Arthropoda > Insecta > Coleoptera > Curculionidae > Kuschelorhynchus > Kuschelorhynchus macadamiae. The sequence goes on from JAUTXW010004739.1 coordinate 49,471, forward strand.
TTTTTTTGGTTAGAAAAAAAGTTACAGGATATTTTGAAAAAGTCTGTATTTTTTAAATTAAAAAATTTCTAGGAGTTCTATTTTTTATTATGGAAATTCCGGGACTTCGAACAGATTTTAGATTAGCGATAAACTCTTTTTGATATTCATTTAAAGCTAACTCTTATAATTGCATGAATAGCGAAGAGAGGAGTAGAATTTACACAATAATTTACTGTGCTTAAGCGTTTAGGACCAGGCAAAAAGACGTCATTAAGGCTTAGCTCTGTTGATTCTTTCACAGAGGCATTGAAAACCAGATGAAGCTTAGTAGTTTGACCACATAGTTATGAGGTGTTGTACAACATGTATAAGCAATCGAATAGGTATTACCTAGATCAGGCGTTGAGTGACTGAAGAGCAGTAAAACTATAAATTGACCTGATCTGTCTGTATTCAAGGTGTTTTGATAAATTTCTTCACATTTTTTTGTCATCTGGCAATATATGATCCTTAGAAGGTTCCAGTTCCCAAAACTTTCGAATGCTTTAATGAGTTGAATGAATAGAAGTAAAATAGATTCAAGTGTTTCTGAAAAAGTGACAAATTAGATGTTTTTCCCAACAAAACCCAACCCATCTTGGTATCTAAAGCTGTAGGTTGCTGCAAGTTTCCAGAAATTTGTCTCAATTTAATATAATATATATATAAATATATTTCAGCACCTAGGAGAATTTGAACTGTGCTAGGGGAACATGAAAATGCTGATTGGCAATATTCCCACCAACGAATGTCAATTTTCATGGAGTTTTTGCAAAACTAAAAAAATATCAAAATCCAAAATAGGCTTGACCATGAGGTTTGATAGTGCAACCAGCAATGACGTTGGTAGTCGATGCTGACTAATTTATTTCAATTATTAGCACTGGAAATTTTCTTCTGGATAGGCCTAAATGATTCAAACATCAGTGAGTGATGAAATTTGCCTGACTAGCAGAGTCCAGAACGGAGCGCTCTACATGTTAATTTCCTTTGGCATCAAGAATTTCAAGTTTAAACGTGGAGGAAAGTGTGTTCTGAGGAGTACTTAAAGAATAGGCGGTATATCCACAGTTTAAGGAAGCATTATTTGGGTGTAAAACAGAACTGGTAGTTTGTCTATAGTTTTTTAGAGGAGTAGATTTTCCTCTATTTCAGGACATATGCAAAAGACTATGATGGTGAAGACGACAAGTACGACAGTTAATGGTTGAAGGACAATATTTGTGAGTCAAACATAGGCTATTGATGCAAACCTTTGTTTTCTAAACATAATAAAAACATCATTCGGCAGTTATAATATGGTGAAAAATTAGTTAGTGCTTAGGATGCGGTTTACTGAAATAACAGAGAAAAAATTATGGGCTAATTGATCAATTTTCTTTACCATTCTGTTCTGGTCTAGTACTTGCGATATAAGAATAATTATGTTGTCCTTTAAAATAATTTGGCGCTGTATGTAAGAATAATCTTTAGGTGATCTTGGAAATACATTTTTTAGTGATTTTTTTTTGTACAGATTCTAGAGCTATACACTGATTATTAAGAAAACCAATAAGATTTTGGTACATTGGAAGTTATATCTTCCATTTCAAGTGCTGTTCTAGTGGAATTTAGCTTATGAATCATTATATTAAATAAAGCAGAGCACTACTTGCAAAACCTCTGGTCCGGAACATTTTTTTAAGAGGGGTTTAAAAAAATCGGCAAATTTCCTTTACCCGGAAATTACCTCGTTATGGATCTTTCGTTTTATAAGGAATAGTGGAGTGTGACATAATTTAGTTCTGCACATAATCATTTAGTATGATATATAATGTCTTCTCACACATTTTTATTGGGAAAATTTTTTTTCTACCATATTGGATTCGTATAATGACCAGCTTCTACCTTACCACAGTTAATTTTTGGACATAATTTAAAATAAATTTAATAAGTAGTTTTTACATTGAATTTTTTAAATTGTTGAATTCGTACTACTTTATTTCTATATTACATTCACTCCTCGTGTGACATTTGAAGTGAATTGTACAAAAAAATTTCTTACGTTGAATTTTAAATATTTTATTTTACCACCATTTTGAATTCGTAGTACAATTTCACTAGTTTGATACTTAATGCTTGCACATAATTTGAAAATAAACTAATAGGTTTATATGCAACATTTGATTTTCGTAGATAATTTGTTTTTTAACATTTCACTAGCCCGCCTTTTTGTTTCGACAGATCTTTACCAAAATGTTACCAAGCCATCTCCATAACACCCTTTATTTTTTAACAAAATTTGTCATTCGGGAAAGCAGTATTTTAAGCTATGCTGCGAGATGATAGTCAGACACACCTACGGAATTTAGAAAACATGTTTGGAGGTTGAATTTTTTCACATTTCCAAAAATTTTATTCGGCTGTCAATATGCAAAATTTCAAATAAATCGGATTAGTAGTAGTTTTTTAAAAAAACTTTTTTTTAACATTTCACTAGACTGCCATTTTGTTTTGTTATATTGGATATTTTCCGAAATGTTACCAGTTCATCCCCGTATGAACCTTAATTTTGGACTAAATTTGAAGTCAATCGGGTAACTAGTTTTTTAGGTACGTCGTGAAAAGACCTACAGACTGACAGACAGACCGAAGGAATTTAGTCATCTAAAGGCCCTAATTCGTAAAGATCTGTATAAACCTTGTAGGGTGATTTTTTCGCGATTACAATACTTCCGTTTTACGAAGGAAGTAAAGAGCTATTATTTACATCATTCCAATAGGCTGTAGCTAAATTTCTTTTAGTTTGGTATCAATATATTAAATATTTGAAGGCGGTATCATAATTGTCATCCGTAATCGGGATAACTTTAAGTAAACTAAAAGGTTGATCTTTTAAAAATGAAATTAAAAAATTTAATTTTTTCTTTTTCCTAAGGCAATATTTTTATTGAGCAAAACATGTCAAGAGAAGTGTGCCAAAGTACCATCAAAAATGAGCACTATCAATTTTAGGAATTTTATATTTGACTGAGCTAAATTTTGTATTGAAAGACTATTTCCAGTGGGCAAGTCAATATTTGAAAAAGTAAAAAATATGTTTGTTTTGAAAATAAAAATTGCCAGTTTCCTTTCTTCTGACATCTTCTGTAGCAAAATAAAATCAATTATGTCATCGGTTTTTACCTTCTGAACCACTACGAATTGTTATTTGATTAAGAAAAATGTACGTTTTTGTTTTAGTTTTAAAATAGAACTCATTATGATTGCAAACAAAACTGATTAAAAACTGAATTTACTTAATATCTGCGAGAAAAAAAAACTTGAGAATAAAAACAATTCACTTGGTAAACCAATCCAGAACATAATCTCTATAACTGTTACTGAATAGACAGTCACTGAATAGTAAAGAAGTTTAACTCACACCTAAGCCACTTAAACATTACTTTTCACTCCGAACTTTTTGTTATTCTTAACATCAACTATTAATTTATATTAAAACTTGAAAAACGATAAAAAATTTAAGTAAATATAGCTAGCGAAACTACATGGCTTCACTGCGAAGGACCTTTAAATAACCGATAATGATTTTTAATTGACGCGAAGCGATCGAAAATAATATCCAGCCGTTCTTTGAGAATTGCGATTCGTGTAACGAATGACAACAATCCAAGCAACCCATTTTTTAAACGATTTATTTGGCTGGCTAGCTGAAAGCGTCAATGAAAAAAAAGCTAAAAAATTAAATTTCGGTTTATTATGACGAAAGGGTTTTGATGCGTTTGCGAAATTTTTTAAAGCTGAAATTTACATTTGGCTGAAGGATCAGAAACATGAACGTGCAATAATTAAATGGTTTTTCATATTAAAACCAGTGTTAAAAATTAATTAGTAATATTGGCGGTATTATACAAAGACAAAAAGAAATGATAATAGCACATATCTGTTCATTATTTAAGCTTCTTCAGGGATCTCTACTTATATCGTCAAACTTGATGAGGATTTCTTATGAAGACCGTAAGTCAGAAACTGTAAAAGAAATACCGTTTATCAAATTGCACGAACATTTGCATTATCTATTGATCGTAGTTACTTCCTATAAGTCAAATATTTTTCGAGTTTTCTTCTATATAGAAAAGAGCAGAGTTACTTTCTTAGATAATTACTAACTATATCGATAGTCAAAATTTTCTGCGAATCTTTCTCGTAAGGTCTCTTCTGATACAACTAGTCTTATATAACAACCCATAGCCCTTGCTTTGGGCTACAGCTGAATTATATGTAGATCAAATAAAACCTTGTGTTGTCACTGCAAAATGGTTAATCTTTTTCTAGAGATGTTCCGCGTGGGTGGTTTTCACGCAAACACAAATCTGGATCGTATTATTATCCCCCCTTTTTCTTAAACAATAAATATAGTAAATATATCATAACATTCTAAATAACCACCAGTTTTATTAGGATATCATAATGACAATTTTGTCAAATTTATTAAAAAATATTCCTAAGGGCTAGTTTCGTAATATGGGGTGATCAAAAAGTCTGGGTTCGTAGTTATAGATTCAATTGAAAATTCACCTTCTCAACTACAGAAACTATAGTGAATAACGTATAATAGCAGAAATATATAATTTCTGCAGGTGCAAAACGGCCTACAAGAAGAATTGCTTTCGATTATGTCACAGGGTACCATCCTGCGATCATGATTTCTGGGCCTCTACCCTCATCAGGCAGGCTTGTACCCAGGGAGATCTGAAATAACAGATTGCTCGATATGACAAAATCGAAAACGAAACGTCTATCATACTGAAACAGTACTACAAGTTAAATGTAACATTTAGCACCACCTATTGGGGCTCCGGTGATTTCCGGCTGCAAACCCATAGGTGATTTAAAAAGTATACACTAGCACCATCACGCGGAGAGTAGATACTAAAAATCGATAAAAATGCGCTCTCACACATCTTCATCAAAAGTTCTTGGCCGGAAAAGATATATGTATAATAGCAGAAATATATAATTTTTTAAATTACCTATGGGTTTGCAGCCGGAAATCACCGGAGCCCCAATAGGTGGTGCTAAATGTTACATTTAACTTGTAGTACTGTTTCAGTATGATAGACGTTTCGTTTTCGATTTTGTCATATCGAGCAATCTGTTATTTCAGATCTCCCTGGGTACAAGTCTGCCTGATGAGGGTAGAGGCCCAGAAATCATGATCGCAGGAGGGTACCCTGTGACATAATCGAAAGCAATTCTTCTTGTAGGCCATTTTGCACCTGCAGAAATTATATATTTCTGCTATTATACATATATCTTTTCCGGCCAAGAACTTTTGATAAAGATGTGTGAGAGCTCATTTTTATCGATTTTTAGTATCTGCTCTCCGCATGATGGTGTTAGTGCATACTTTTTAAATTACCGGAGCCCCAATAGGTGGTGCTAAATGTTACATTTAACTTGTAGTACTGTTTCAGTATGATAGACGTTTCGTTTTCGATTTTGTCATATCGAGCAATCTGTTATTTCAGATCTCCCTGGGTACAAGCCTGCCTGATGAGGGTAGAGGCCCAGAAATCATGATCGCAGGAGGGTACCCTGTGACATAATCGAAAGCAATTCTTCTTGTAGGCCGTTTTGCACCTGCAGAAATTATATATTTCTGCTATTATACATATATCTTTTCCGGCCAAGAACTTTTGATAAAGATGTGTGAGAGCTTATTTTAATCGATTTTTAGTATATAGTGAATAACCATAACCTAATGGTTACTACACATTGTGAAACTGGACCTAAGTAAGCATTATTTTTTTTTAAACTATTCCTTTTAAATGTAACACTGATGTTAGGATAATGTTTGGAAGTTGTCACTTTCTTTTACAAGTCGCTGAAATGCTATACATAATATCCTGAAATCATCTTATTTAGACCGTGTATAATTATGACATACATACCTTGTTTCTTATTCAAACTGAAGGTTATGTTGTTTATGAATGATTATGATATAATATTTATGTATTTGAAATGCAAAATGATTTTTTTTAAATATATTTAAATATAAGTTATTTCATTAAAAAAAGATCTTATAAAATTACACAGAATAGCTGCCTTAAATTTTAAAAAATTATTAAGTAATCACCTTATGCTGTATGATCCTGCATTGGTAATAAAGGTTTAGTATAAAAGAACTGAAATATTTTGGTCAAATTTTGCCTCGTTGTGCGGGATGTTGTATTAGTACATTAAAATATCTGTAAAAAAATCGCTTAAGATTATTACTTACTACATTCTAACCCTTCTTTTATTTTCAACAAGCCTGGTCATATGTTCTCTTGAACATAAAACTAAAATGCCTTAGATTTATAATGTCTTTTTGGTGGTAAAATAAGCATTAATATTCCATTCAAGAAAATTTATGAATAATGTATAGTAGTTCTTATATGATTTCGGAATATAAAACAAATTGTAAATTCAAGTAAAAGTATATGGTTTAGTTTTTTCAAGTTGTTCCAACAAGATGTTACATGCTACGATAATGATAGGAATATTTTTAAAAGATTCTTTATATATACAATTCGGTTTTCGAGATGTATAAAAAGTTTAGAAGTTTTCTGTGTAATTGAAAAAAATAAACTAAATATATTATAATAGTAATGGCCATTTATATCCCGGCATTTAACATATTGTTATCAAAAGGAAACTTGGCTGGATCGTAAAAACTAAACTGATTGGTAACTTATAATAAGCCTGGTGACATTAACACACTACTTGGTAAATAGATTAAACACAATAAAAAAGTTATATAAAGTATTTACTTTAAGACGATTCACTAGAAAGCTAGTAATTAAAATTGTATATTATGTCATTTTATAGCTTAAGATACTTAATATAACATTTTGTGCCATGCGGTATATTTTTAAATAAATTTGTTTGAATATTTAAAGATTTAAAAACAGTATTAATCAAATATGTAAGTCTTAGTGTCAGATATTTAATATAAGATTGTTATCCAAGCTTTTTGTTTACTTTTTCAATTAAAAAAAAATTATATTTAAGCAGACAAAATTAAGCTGTTTTGCTGTTAAATGTACTTTTGTTTTTACTTATTAATAAGGTAATCCAACGATGAATGGCCTATTCTAAAAGAGCAGAGAAACAAATAATTTAATACATAAAATATTTAGTTTCGGAAGATGCAAAAAGAGTAATAGTTTTTAATAAGTTATTTTTTATGAAATATTTTTTTATCTAACATCAATAATTATTTTCCAACTCTAAGGATCCAAAATGCCTAAACCGCTTTACTTGCAAGCAAAGGTTTTCACGTTCCTATCTTAAATATTTCCAAACTTCTTATACTTAGTTTAGGTGGTTGATCTAAACATTCCATAAATAAGGTGCATGTGAAGTGTGCTGTGCATAGATAGATGAAGTGTACTCGACGCGCATCAGTCAGATTGTCCAGCCACGTCGATAGTAGTTGTGTTTCGTAAAAATTGTATAGAACCTTCCTTGTACAGAAGAGCTTACCACTTGGACTATTAAGGGCTGTAACTATAATAAGGGCTATAATAAGAAAAATAAAGTATGCGAAATTTAAATGCTTTACAGGCACGAAGATATCTTATGGCTGTCAAAATTGGGAAAACATTTATGAGGCTCTTCTTAAAACATTAAAGATTTATATAATGTATATAATTGTCATTTTAGATTTTTTCCTAGCTGAATATATTACATTTGCGTTTTTTAAGATATGTAATATAAATAAAAAAAGGCAATTAAATATTTATTGACAGTAAGAGAAGACGGGTGATAAAGGCAAAACAAATAATAAAATTGGAAAATAAAATGTAATTTAAAATGATGAAATGCAGGCCATTTTGGTACAAATTTGTGGGATAAAACTATTATTTGATGTTTGATCTTCAAGTAAGCGTGAATGTATTATGCGTAATATTATTTGAATAATAGTTTTATAAGGTCGGAAAAAAGTTTAAAATAAATTTCCTATTTATTAAATATTGACAAGCGATTATTTATTTTTAAAGTGTTAATTTTTGGTATTAAGGTATAGAAATATACATATTAAACAAAATTGCTCCATTTTAAAACTTTAAAATGTTTAATTTTTTTTGTGAAGATTGTTTATTTTTAGAGGTGTTAGTATTTTTATTTTCGTATATGTACTGAAAAAGAAAAAATGCACAATTTTACAATAAATTGGGATATTTAGATATTACGTAAAAAATTAATAATTAAAATTAAGAGTGTGTCACATCTAATACATTATGCGCAACTTGAATAAGGTACTTACATTATTTTTTTATGAAAATGAAAATTTATATTTAATAAAAAGACGATACATCCGCTATTTGAAATAAGGAAAATATAAGTCACTTTGCTATAATTTCATTTTTAAATTTGATTTTCATTGGCGTGACTGGAAACAGAATTGAGTACACTAATTTGTAGGAAATTGATATCCGGTAGGAATGGTGGATTATTGGAACCTGACAAATATCTAAATTTAATCATAACCAAATATTCTTCTATGATCCTACCCTTCAATAAATATTGAAATTTGTTGATATCCAGACAGATAATTTGTTCAAAATCATTGTATGTATTATGGCTACATCAGTTAAAAAGATTGTTTGATTTAGTTAAAAAGATGAACCACTGATAATGAAAACAGAATATTTTATTAATCACATATTTATTGAGGCTTAAAATTAAACGAAAGCCTAACGCTCCTTAATTAATTGGACATATGCATATGAAGGTTTACTGTTACACCAAAATCAAAAATTGTTAACTTCTTATTATATTATGTCCTCACAGTGTTGTCTATTACATTAACACTGGAAATAATTTTGTCCTTTTTGACTCTTATTTCTTCATCTACCGACCTTTGTTTTTTGTGCCAGAATCCTCAAGGTTCGGAGATTCTCGTCATTAGCAGCATCAATATCATCATCACGTTTAAAAATAAGAATTTATGTGAAATTACAATCTTTTTATTATTTTAAAATCACCAAGTATTGGTAAAAAGCTTTAATCTGGCAGACTTACTAAATTAACTTTTATCAAAGTAATCTTTGCATATACATGCCATTGAAGTACTAGAGTAATTATTAATTAAGTAATTAATTTCGTTCAATGGCTTTTACCTTACTACTTCCTCTCCTAAGTAGTACAAAGATATTATTAGACCAAAGTGTTATATATTTGAATTATTACGGCTTTTGATAACACTAATGTATTACTTAAAATTCCCAATAAACACAAAATTGTTTTTAAAACAGATTTATTATTTTACTTTATTATATACATAGATGTGTTTAACAATATTTCATAGTAGAAAATTTTTATAGGAAGAGTAAACAGCTTATTAGGGAATACTTATACAATGAATTTTAAACGATTATTTTTGTTTAAGCAAAATACGTTTTATACTGGACTTATAGCAGTCTCTTGAAACAGTTATATAAAATGTATACTTGCATTTTGATTTAATAAAACATTTATCGGTAGTTTGTATAGCAGTGATTGTGATTTATTTATAAAATAATTTATTAATTGCAAAATTTAGTTGCGGCAATTACTTTTACAGAAGTATTTTAAAATTGTTGATAAACTAAATCTAATAAGAAAACTTTAAAAACATTTCAAAGTGAAATAGCAGAATTATTATTATTTAGGTAACCTTCTGTGATAAATAAAACACCAAACTCTTTATTGAATTGATTATTCCTGTTGTTCCAAAAAAACGTCCCAAAATATGTATAGCTAAGAACAAAAGAATAAATCGAAGCGGTAATTTAAAAGAAGATTAAATAAGTTACCAAGAATTTTAAATTCCGCTGGACATTACACAACATTAGATAGAGCTACTTCTGGTTCAAGAATAATTACTAAATAGCAAATAGACTCTAGCATTATATTAAATCTTCATTTGAACGAGATTGTAAATTTGTATGCTACGGTAATGAATTTAATTAATATGCTCGAGACTCTATGCATGCGTAATCTAGTGATGAGAAAGCCAACAACATAGATTTAGTTTTAACTGAAAGGAAAAGGGTTTTGAAAAATTATATTTATATAGACACAAATCCCTCAAAATTAAATTTGTCCGATTTTGTGTAAAATAGTAATCTAACCTAACCTAACCTACAAAATTCGAATAAATTGTTACATGTTCCCAAGTGTTTATAAACCGGTGACTAAGAGATCTGTTAGAGGAGTTAAAAATATAAGACAGTATATTTAATAGTAATGCAGAAAAAAATGTTCAAAGCTCATAATGGTCACGTATCCTATTGTTAAAATCACCGATTATTATGTTGATTCAGGAAAACGTCAAGTCTTAATAAGTAAACCAGCGGACCTATCTGAATGGTTCAGTATTCAGAAGATTTTAAAAATTGAATGTAGTATCGATGCAAGAATATTATTAAATTTGTTATTACTCTTTTTAAAAAAATAAGTAAAAAAATATTGTAAAGGTAGATATCTTCATATTTTGTAAAGCATGCCTCATTCCAGGAACACTACTGTTTGAAATCATATTTCAATATTAATATAAAAATAATATACAATTCAATAATCTTAGAAGTTTTTATAATTTTCATTTCTTAAGGCCGTTTTACATTCTGCAATTCTTCTTTGCAATATGCAATAGTCTTGAACAAAGACATGCGCAGTTTGACAAAAGGTACAAATGTCTTGCCACTGTGCATGCTTTTGTTCAAGACTATTGCAATTTGCAAGAAAGAATTGCAGCATGTAAAACGGCCTTTATGGATGCACTACATATATCGTCCGATAAGAGCAGCACTCATTACAAAAACGATGAAAGAAACGTGGTTGACTACACAACTAAAAATACTACACTACTCGAAACATTATAAAGAAATCGACAACAAAGACAATGCAAGCTTGATAAATAAGTTCTATTCATAATTACGATTAACGCAATTTCAATTAATGAAAAAAAAACGTTTTTAAACATAAAACAGTTTCATAAACAGAAGTAGTCACATTTACTTTCACCTTAATTTTAGCAATAGTGTAAATTTCTCTTATTCTAGATTTCTCTATTTTAAGTCATAAAATAAATGTATGTTTTTAATTACGATTTTTTAAAAAGCAACTTTTATTATAAGCGATTTGACTTTCTTAATGCAAATTATCCCATTCTCCTAAAATCATACATCAAACAACCATAATAGAACAATATTTTTTTGCTCAAAATATACTTACAGGTGAAAATTAAATCAATATGTCAAGTGAAAACCATTTTTCTCTTGTTTATATTGGCTTATCAAGTGCCATTATCCGTTACCATTTTGTGTAAAAAATTCTTCAGTTCCTGCTGTTTGCTTAGAATGATTGTAATAAATATTTAGATTTTTATGATTCTAAAGTAAAATATTTTACTACCTTCTTACTGATTCTACGTTTTGGGATATTTTTCTGAAATAATATACCCAACATCGGCTGCTTTAGGGCTCAAGGTCCCCCCAAAGGTAGATACACGGAAGTAAATTTTATGACAAATAAGTGTAATATATTGCACGTTTTGCAATCAATCAGTAATTCGCTAAAATCGCCTCTCAAATAGTATCGTTGGTATCTAACAATAAACTGTAGGTGTCATATAAATATGAAATAATGAATGAAAGACACACAATATAGGTAAGTTTTACGAGCGGTAGGCCAATACCTACTTGAACAACGAGGCCTACCAGATGAAATTTAAATAGGCCATACGTCATCAGATTTAGGCCGACACTCGCCTCCCGTAAGAAATGCATTAAAGCATAGATCAATGCAGTTTTGCTGACGTCGTATTGTGATAACTGGCCATAGACGTACTGGCCGACAACCGGCACTTGCTAACCGAAAACAAAACAGTGTGAAACATGATGTCGTTGTTCGTGAATTAGAGTAGTTTTGTCTCCATTTTTCGTGAAAATTTAATTATATTTATTAATTTTTGTACGTTTAGATTCACGTAAACATGCCGTTGAAATGTTGTGCGCCTAACTGCCGGTGTAATTACAAAACCGGACCAAAAGTTCACGTGTTTAGTTTCACGAAAGACAGTGATTTGCAAAAAAAGGCTACGAGCAATTCCGCGGGGTGATTTAGTGCCTAATAAAAACACTAAAATGTGTGAGCTACATTTTTCTAAAGGTAGTATAATTTGGGATATTTCAGAACAGGATCCGAGAACAGGTAAAATCATTTCAGTACATTTAAAAAATTCCCGGCTTTTCCAAATTGCCCCAATTATTTGTCAAAAAACGTTCTTGACCGCAAAAGTAAAGATGAAACCAATAAGGATCTTGATGAACTACATGTTTTCAAAGTTTTCAAGAGTTTTTAAAAGTATTTCTAATTAAGGAAAGTGTGGTTTTCGGTAAAGGATACAGATAAAATAATTTTATTTAAACTTGAATATACTGTTCGTGTTTCAATAACAAATTTAAAATCACTATTTTTATCTAGCAGTTTGGATGAAATACAATATTTAATTGACACAATTGACAATATGATGATGTCAATATCCATAAATCTTGATAGTGACATTCCTGATAGTGAAACTCGTGATTTACACCATACCGAGTCAAGTCAAATCCCCAGTACTAGGGAAACTCTCACAGAAACTTCCAATTCAGATAAAGTTGAGTCTGACAATGACAATATAATTTTTTTTTAATTTGTGACTGATATTCTTTTAAACCTAAAAGGTTCTGACGAACTCACTCAAAATATAAAATTTCTCTCAGAACAGTTAACTTTGTTAAGTATTTCAAAATAAAGGTAGCGATATTCACCAAGCACCATTGTGTTATGTTCAATTTTGTTTACAGTGAGCCCTCATTGCTATAAATATTTGCGAAGTCATGCTCCTATTATCTTACCTCATCCTAATACAGCAAAATCTATTTGTAATAGATTTCTAACAGATCCTCATATCGATGAAAGAAATTTTTTTTAACCTATCTTCGTAACATTTTTCAATAATTAACAGATAAAAAAAATATGTTACATTACTTTTTGATGAAATTGACATCGAACCCTATTTGGATTACAAGGCAGGTAATACCGTAGGAACATCAGTAAATAATAAACATACCTTAACATCATCTGCAGTAGCATTTATGATCACTAGTCCTTGCTCAAGCCTTACAGAAGTCATTCATATATCTCCTGTAGCTAAACTGAATTCAGAAATATTATATACTTTTATCAAGACTATTATAGAAAATTTAGAAGAAATTGGGTACATAGTATTTTGCACAGTTAGTGACAATAATGCAGTAAACAGTAAAGCAATGAGTAATTTTTCACCCCTTAATCAACTCAGTATAGTATTCCCACATCCTATTGACTCAGTAAGACCCTTATTTTACCTTTTTAACACTGTTCATTTACTGAAATGGATCTTTAACAAATGGCTTAATTCAAAACCTTACCAAACATTTTCTTATCCCGATTTTAAGACAGGCCAAAAAAAAAATGCTTCCTTTGCTGTAATCAAAAACCTATACGAACTAGAACAAGACAAACTATTGAAGCATGGTTATTCACTTAGTTTAAAGGCTCTATTTCCATCATCTCTTGAAAGACAAAATGTAAAATTAGCTCTTAAAATCTTTAATCCCTTTATTATAGAGGCTCTAAAACGTTTTGTTAAAAATTTGTCACATTCACAAGATATTGCAGACTTTATTAGTATTATATTGACATGGTGGAAAATTGTGAACGTAAAAACTCTCCTTAAGGGAAAACATTTGTTAGATAAATATCAGGAACCTTTTACCAAACAAATACTAACAGCCCCCAATGATGATTCTAAATTTTGTTTTTTGCTAAAAATGCAAAATTGGCTAGATACTTGGAGTCCAACTAATTTTACAAATACGCTGACTCGATAAACCCACACTGTATTAAACCATACCATTCATGGGCTTCTTGAAGTTACTGAACACTGTTTAACTGAGCTTAATATGAATTATGTATTACTGGGCAAATTTCAAACAGACCCATTGGAAGGGCATTTTGGAAAATATAGGCAATTAGCTGGTGGTCATTACCATATCTCAGTTTGACAGCTATATGAATAACAAAAAAGACTTAGAATTTAGTCTAAGTTTTCTCTAAAATCTAGACATTATGGGGACATTAATATAAATCAGTTCTTCGAACCTCCTGAATGTGAAACACAGTCATTAGACACCAATTAAATTCTGAACATGTTAATAATTTATTATCTAAAATCATAGTTACACAGTCTGATACCGAAGCTATACAACCAGAACTCCCAGTAATAACATGTTTAAGCGGATATTGCTGCTATAATGTTTTTAAAAAAATTAGTTGTACTTTATGCAAAGAAAACTTAACTCTCAATGAACGTTGTGTTGTAGAGGATTCTTATAATTTAATTAATTCCTTAAGTCAAGGTGCTCTTTTATATCCTCGAGAACAGGTAGAAAATGTACACTTTTAACAAACATTTCTTAATAATTATTGCTCTAAACATAATCATAATTTATTAAATAAAAACAAAAAAGGAAAGTACAGACTTTTAATAAATAGGTAGTTAGGAAATTAAAATCTAGCACAAGTTTCGCATTTTTGTATTGCTAGGAAGTGTCATCAATATAATCTTTTTCAGAATTTAGCAAATATCAACCTAATATATTCTTGATCATATAGACTCACCACAGCACAGACATATACCACTTACACAAGCTTGAAACCATACCCGATTTTGACAAGTTAAAATAATAAGCTATAGTATTTTTGGTCATAAAAACTCACCACAGGCATATATTACTTATCCAAACTGGAAACCGTACCCACTTTTGACAATATAAAATAATAACCTATTATATTCTTGATCATATGGACTCACCACCGGCCTGTACTACTTACCTGGGCTTGAAACCTTACCCGATTTTGACAAATTACTAATTGGCTAAAATAGGACAATCAGTAAGCAAATAATCATATCTACATCTGTTTGAAATGTTGCGGTAGATCCGGGCAAACGTTGTCGGGTAAGAACACGTAGGGGTTTAGTGGGTAGGGGTTTTACCGAGTCTCACACTGTTCTAGGGTGCTTTGTGCATAATAGTTCGTGCGTAAATGCATTCCTCGTAATGTAACAAAAAAAAAACGAGTAATCGTTTAACAGTCACCTTTGGCATTTTAATTCTCTAGCGAAACCGAATAAATTTAACAGCTTCAAAAACTCATAAAATAAACCCTGTAAATTGATGTTAGCTGAAATTAAAAAAAAAGTGCTCATTTAAATATATCTCTGTAAATAACACGTACCTTCTAATGAAGGCATTGAAATAACATAGGCACAAATTTGATGACGTCACGCGTAAGGTATTGGGTAGGCCCATATCCAGCAGTGGATAAAAATGGTGATGATTATGATAAATATATCTAAGTTGGTAAAACTTTTATTACTAAATTATTACACAAAAATAGGAAGTTAGAATATCAGTGAGTTTAGTATTTAGCAAACAGTACCTGAAATTTATGTTAAAATATTTTATTTAAAAAAAATCCTAATAAATTCCCTAAACTCAAAGTAAATCATTGTCGTTTTATTGGAAAAAATAATATTGTCTATAATTATCCCGAAAATAATTTAACCCAAGTAAAACAAATTGTTCTTGTTATGCTATCAATTTCTACAAGAAATTAACAATTAAATTCAAAAGCACTGAAAGTTTGGATAAGTTAAAAAAACAATAGCCACATAATAGTGAAACAGAGGCATATTCTATTCAGAAATAAATTAATAATTAATACTGATTAAATATACTGATTAGTGATATGTGATATAATTATTTATAGTTTATTGTTGTCCTTTATTAATTAAATTTTAAATTTGGATTTAAATTCATTTTTTGATGTAATTCAAATTTTTTCCTATTTTAGTTTACAATGACTTGATTTACTCAATTTTTAAAATCTATAAAAATCTAGGCAAATTTTATATAAAATGTTCTAGGCAAAATTATAACCATTTTCAAAATGTTTAAGGTAAATTATCCATTTTTTTTTTAAATTTCTTGCACGCCAATGAAAAATCCATCCAAATCTAATAGAAATAAATATAGCCCATGTCGCTAAGTGACTATTGCATAATATTTCTAAAGATTATGAAAAATTATATATGTTAATAAATAGATAAAAATATAATGCGTATAGCATTTCAATAAAGATCCTAAGGCCTACTTAAAATATGTATCCTAATGTTAAGACGACTTGTATTATTTTTATTTATTAACACATTTTTTTCCGTTTTTGGAGATTATAAAAAATAGGATCATGGGCTTCACATGTTACAATAGCCGCACGCGGCGCTATCTATCCGCGCATTTCTTTTTTGGACCAGAATTTTTTGAAAATTGTGTTATTTGACTTTCTAAGCACCCAGCTCGGTAACGGTTCGTGCGTTGGGGAAATACGCTTCTATGGGGTCCATCGTAGAAGATAAATTGGTGCTTCTTTTGGTATAATCCCGATTTCGTTGGGGATTATAATAAGGTGGCAGTGGCGTTCGATATAGGCACTCTTTTTAAAACCCCGATAATTCAAAATACAGGTCGACGTGTAGCATTTTATTTCCCGAACAAATTCGTTAACGAGCAATATCAGTGCACAGGATGTCACTTAAAAAAATAAAAAAGGGGTAAAAAATGGAGTAACTTTAAAGGCATTTTGCGGAGTCGAAACCCTGTCAAGGTCAATCCCGAAAGCGGTCGAAATACAAAAAAAAACTGTTTTCGCCTTTTTAATTATCCCATATTTCACTATTTTTTTCGAGAAGAGCAAAATAGGTACTTTAGGGCGACAAAAACATTTTCGGTGTATTCATTTGATATTTAACTTAGAGTTCATGTCCTAAGCATAATTTTTTACAAAACTGTCCCATATTTCTTAATGTAGACCTAATTTGGCCATAAAGGGGTGAAGCAGCAATAACTGTAGTAATAAATTAGTCAAAATTATAAATAAAAAATATTCTGAAGGGTTTTTAAAATTCTAAATTTTACTGGCATGGAAAGTGAATAGGAGAGTAAAATTTGGAAGTGCAAAATCCTTTAAAAATGTTTTTATTCATATATCCTTAATTAATCATGCAGTAATTTTTTAGTAATGTGTTTTTGGGACAACATGCACGTGAAAAAAAAAACAACGAAAAAAATTACCTTTATTTTATATTTAGGAAGATTTTCCTAAAAAGTTTTTTAACATTTCGATGACTTCCTTCGAAAACGGTTTTCTCTTCTTTTGTGCATTTTTGCGATAAGAGGTTTTTAGGGGATCAGATGAAATAAGCAGACAGTTCATGATGTCCGTATTGGTGTTTATTTAAGATTTCTTTTTAGCATGAAATTGAGTTTTTGTAACTTTTATGACTGGCCTCCAAGACATGTTCAGATAAATGCCCAACAGGCAGAGGTAAGGACTCAAAAATATCATATCCATGCAACGACAGCTTATGAACTGTAGCACTCGTTTTGTACCTGCCATAAAGCTGTGTACACATTTGAGCGGTCTGAAGACAGTACAACTTAAATTTATTTACACCAATGTCATGACCACTTGAAATCGTACTTAAAATGTTAGCAAATCTGTAGATTAAATTTTTATCGATCCTTGTTACTTCAGACACCAACGCTGGATTAACAAAATATTTACTGGCCGTATTGCCGTCGTTATTATTTCCTCCTCCCTGTTTCGGTTGGTCGAAAACTAGTCTCATTTCTCTGTAAAACTGAGAAGCAGGTGTTAAAAATAGAAAGAAAGCAATCTTTCTATTTTTAACACCTTCTTTTGCCTCTTGGTTCCTTGCCTGACATTCTTTGTGGTCCAGTGACAGTCCGAATTATTTGCTTGATTTTCAGCTGATCGTGTTTTCTTTGGTTTCTTTTTTCAGTTGAAAACTTATGACACGGCAATATCTGGTTGGAGATGGACTTATATTCTTCTATCTTTAGATTGAACCGAAATTTCTAGAGATACAACTGTAGACAATATAATATTGGCATCAACATTTTCAGAGTGATTAGCAAACTTTTGCTTCTAGATACTATGGGCACCGCCGCCAACAAGACCCCATTTATTAAAAAAAAAATAATATTTTGACTTTATCTGAGACATTCTGTAACAGCACTTCCGAGTGAATTTGTGTTAGCCGTCTAATAGCTAAGTCTAAAAGGTCTTGCAACGGAATTGTCGCCTCTTTCTCAGGAATAGACATGCCTGGTGTATAACATTTTTTTTCATCTCAGCTATTGCCGAGGATGAAGGATAGATATTTGCTTTGTTTCTTTTTGCTTTTCTTTGAAGTATCTTGTAGTCTTCTTTGGTTAATCCTAAGCCTACGGTAAGACCGAGAGGTTTTTCCGGGATATAAAGTTCCAAGGTCGAAGATGAATCAAATTATACAAAAAAAAAGAAGTATCTTTTATTTTTTCAAATATATGGGGCAGCCTTATATACAAATATAAGAAAAAAGTATCCAGAAACATTAAACTTGACTAAAAACGGTACAATACGTGAAATTTATTATATTATTTTGTACATACAATCATTTTTTACACTATCTAGGGTAGCTTAAATGGATGATACGGCCTCCTGAGAACGAAAAAAAGATTTGCAAGGGCTTTTATCACTTTTAAAAAATGGGTACACGTTCAATTTCTTCTATTTTTTTTTGTCCACAATATTTTCTTCTACTATACAGTAGTTGCCCTGTAGATATGAAGCAGCTCCAAAAAAAAACGGAAATATTTTTTATTGTAAAGCGGTTAGTTGAAAAAAAAAACAGTGAAATATAAAATTCTTCTTATCTCTTTCTATATTAAAAATGTATTTTCTACACTATACAGGGTTGCCCTTCGGAATACAACAGGGTTGCCCTTGGGAATACAATAATCTCTAAACATACAAATAACTTTTATATACATAACGCTTAGCTCTTTTGAAAAAAACGGTAAAACATGACAACTTATCTTCTTTTTTTGCATACAAAGGAATTTTTTTTGTATTAGGGTCATTATTCTAAGGAGGAAAACAGGAACCAGCTCCCTCAAAATAAAATTAGAATTTTAAGTTTTTCTTTTAAACCGCTTTTTGTATTTGGTATGTAACATTTTTTTTGACTACACAGGATTATTCTAAAGGGGCAAAACAGTTCTTTAAACGTGAAAATATTTTTTTTATTTCAGGAACCATTAATATTTTTAAAAAATATTAAAACACACATATTTTATTATTATTGTTTCATTATGACATCAATTTGGGACTTAGTTATTGGGTGGAGTCTTCAATGGTTTAAAAAATATATAACATCTGTCACATCACAAGTGCTGAAAAAGTGATTTTAGTTTGATTTATAAATGGCTTAAAATAATTATTTTGGGTTTTCAATAATATATAGATGTTTCCGATAAGAATATTTGACCGTTTGTTATTAAGGTTAATTTTTAGTCCAACATTTAAACGGTATTTTAAAAAGCATCTATTTAGCATTTCACGTACTGCAAACAGTATTTAGATTATGAATTGACAGCTATCAATAATTGCAACATAATATGGATTTGAAGTTTTATTTTCACGTCAAGTCAGGGACTAGCGGCTAGAGCTTTTATCCTGCCCAAGAGGGGCGGAATGTCTATATATATATCTTGTTTCTATTAGGTTTCGATTTTTCATTACGTGTGTTTTAAGTTAAGAAACATTTCATAAAATATCTCGAAAACAATTATGTTTTTACATGGAAATTTTCCTAATTTTTCGCGTAGATCCAAGAAATACAGGTTATTAGATTTAAATCAAGAAAAAATCTAATCTAAAATCTTTAATTTTATCTCAGGTTTGAATCACCCTGTACAAATATGTTTTAAAATTAATACTTATCTTATCAAACATATTTTTCGACTCTCTCGAAACAATGATATTCCAAACAAACGTCATAAAAATCCCAAAATATATAAAATTTCTTTAGGCCCATTTTGCCACTGTTATTCGAGCCACAGTCAAGTATTCAGATTAAAGTTTGATTATTTTTTCGCTCTTTTATATCAAAGTGCAAAGCTCGTAGTACGAAGGTCTTCTCATTGTCAGATTATCTGCCACCCCGTTTCAAGAAACAATGCTATTCACTTCTTTGTATACCCGCGTTACCAAGTAAACCAATTCTTAGACTGTTTGATATGTACACAGTTATATATGTATAAAACAATTATGATAAATGTCATCATGAAATTGGTTATTCTTGACTTTCTCCGTATTAATATACAAAATTTGCAGAAAAAACACTTGCCTAGTTCACTAATAAGCGAGAGACAACAAAAATAAAAAGATAGAATGTCGTTTCAAATAATTACGTATATATTGTTTTAACTTGTACTTGCTTAAAGAACAGTAAAAACTAAATTGTGCCCCCATGCTTTACAGAACTAATTAACATAATAATTACACCCAAAGCTAACATTGTGTAGCTAGGTGCTCCATTTGGACAGAAGGGTGCATTGTAGTTAAGCAGGAGCAGCAGCTAATCATACAAGGCCATCAAGGGGCATATTAAATTAATGATTGTAAGTACTTACTATATATCTGTCGCCCGGAATAATTTGCAGTTTAGATCTTAGATACAACTGCTTTGGTAATATAACTAATGTGTTAAAGTTGCAATGTTTCCTTATTTGTTTGATTTTTTTTTAACAATGTATTGTATTTTGTATTCTAAAGTTAAAATTGTATTGCGTCTTAATTAAATATGAGGGTTTTTTTTTCGTTCTGTTGGTCAAAATTGTTGAAAAATTTGAAGCAAGGTTGAATTATGTTAAAATAGTTATTTTATGAACTTTTAGATTGCGCTTAGTTAGATATTTTTGAAATATTAGTTATCTTTAATGTTTTAATTAATTATATTAAAGATAACCATTTTCTTGTCAGTTTTCATAAATTGATTAAGAATTAATAAAAACGTAATAATAAAGTAACATACTCGAGAAGAGCTTTTCCAGCATATTTGCTTGCGTTTGTATAAACGTGCAAATTGACAATATAGAGTTCTAGTTTGTAATTTTTGTTATAATGACTCCTGCTCAAGTAATAACTAATTAGTTATTTTACTTTTATTAAACCTTTATGTCTGGAAAGAGTATTTAACAATTTCGTTCTATAAAATAGAATAACATCTAATAAATATCAGGTCACATTTTTAATATTCTTATGGAATAATGTTATGATGACTTCAATTATGTGCATTTAAATATATTTCTCGTTTTTCTTAGTTTGATTTATGAATTACTACTTCTCTCGTAAAAGGGAAGTATTGTAATCGTGATATAATCAACATTTGAGAGATTTTTTCAGATCTTTACCTTTCAGTGTCCCTAGACGTTTTCTCAATTCCAGCGATCTGTCTGTCTGTCGATCTGTTCGCGGCATAGCTAAAAAAACGAATTAAACGATTGAGTTTAAATTTTGGTCAAAAATTAAGAGTCATATGGTAACATTTTGGTAAACATCCAATATGGAGAAAGAAAATGGCGGCCTAGTAACATGTTAAAAATGTTATTACTGCAAATCTACTTACTCAATTTATCTCAAATTTTGAACAAATATGAAGTATTATGTAGGAAACAATTGGAAAAATTTTGGTACCAATCCAAGATAGCGGCATAATAAATTTATTAAAAATTCAGCCCCTAACAACTACTTATTGGATTGATTTCAAATTGTATGTTATAACTAATTGTGGTATAGAAATAAACTAATAAAATTAGAGTATTAATTCAAGTGGCAGCAGAAAATGACGGTCAATTAAATTGTTTGTAATCGTAAAAAAATCATCCTCTGGGACTGGGCTGCCTAATGAAACGTTAAAAATATATTATTAAAAAACTAATTATCCATCTTACCTTAAACTTTGTACAAAAATGTTTTAGTGTTATATAGAAATGAACTGGTAACATTTTATTATTAGATTAATTTCATATTTTGTGCAAACATTAAAATTGATATAGTAAAAAATTGGTAAAGTTGTGGTACGAATTCAACATGGCGAACAAATGAATTTAAAAAAAAATCAACGCAAAAACTCTTATTCAACCAACTTTAAATTTTGTAAAAATATTAAATGTGTTATAGGGATAAACCGGTACGAATTCAACATGACGTAACAAAATGGCGGTGTGTCAATGTAATAAGTATTGAATTTAATTTTTTTTTCCAAAAATCAAGTGCGTTATAAGTAGAAACTGGTAAAATATTGGTAGAAATCCGATATGATGGAATAAAATGACGCCCAATAAAAACGTTTAAGAAGACAGAATATATGTGTTACTAAATGATTAAGTACTGAACTAAATTGGGCTACACTTCACTATTCCAAATAAAAGGAAAGATTGATAACGAGGGATGTAAAGGAAATTTACAGATATTTTAATAAAATATTGATAATATATAAAAGTTTTTCTTGTAGATTTTCGATGGGTTTTAATTACTAAATATATTTCCATGAGTGGACTTCATGTGATGTGAATTAAGAGAACAAGTTTTGATGATTTAATTGATGTTTAAAAATCCTTACAATTTAACCTAAACCATGTTTTTGGGATGGATGGCTGGTATGTTTTTTGTAATTGTAATTATAAAATATATTTTTAAACTAAAAAATAGCAACATTTCTCCGGAGAGGTGATAACTCATTTATCACAACCTTTTCAAATGGATCATTGCGCTTGAGGCATTGCAGGACCGGTTCCAGAATGGGATCATGGTATCCTTGTCATCATGTAAAGTGACACAACAAAATACTAACATTATTTCTCCCATCGAAAGTCAAGAACCAACAGTGTAGTTCAATGCCGGTCGTGGCGTTGCCAAGCGTAGTAGTTGTTTCTGTGATTCTATTTTGTGCCGTGCCCTATCTAGGGTTTGCTTGTCTATGGTAAAGTGGTGAGCTCTAAAAAGAGGCATTGCGGCAAAAATACATTAATTTTATTTGTCCCTACGAGAGTCAGGAACCAACTGTGCAATTCAATGCCGGTCGTGACAGCCAGCGGAGTAGTTGTTTCTGTGATTTTATTTTGTAAGTAACTTTTAGTTGTTGGTTCACTCTCCCCCTTCTCTTCAAAAACTAAGGTAGCTTCCTATAATAAAAAAGAGATCTCGTATAAATTTAGTAGCATTTTTTATAGTTTTATAATAGGCTTCCTTAGAATCGTACATGGCAATTAGGGTCACCGATAAAATCAATATAAAGTTGTTTCCAATGATAAATATGGACGAGATATGAAAAAATATAATATATTCCAATAAAATCTTAATATTAACATAATTTTAAATAGCAAAATTTGCAATTTTGTTGGAGTATTAAAATTATTTCAGTTTTTGTGGAATCGACTATTTCAATAGAAGCGACCTTTATAATTTGAGTAGCAAATTACACATTTTTTACGTAAACGTATTTGGTCTTAAAATTTAGTGATTATGGTTAAAATGAAATAAGCTAAATGATATTAAAGTAAAAAACAAAAAATATTCAGTTAAACAATACATCGTGAAATATGAAAAAAATTACATTACATACAAATTTCATCTTACTGGAAACAAATTTTAACCGTTATATGCAAAAGGTATTTCCTTAGATGCAGGACTATAAAATAGTCATATTTAGGAAGGTTAAGTAGAAAACTTTATTGTTAAAGTTACATTTTATCTATATTACAAGTATTTGTATATGAGTGTGTATATATGTATGTATATGTGTATATATGCGTATTTATTTTTGACAAAAGTTTTGTTTGCGAAGAAAATATTCCTATTATAATTATTAATATTAATTATTATTACCGAAATTACGTACTTCTGGTTCTAATGTTTTGCAAGTTTTTATCTTTCATTAGGTATATTTATATTTTTTAGTTTTTATTATAACATTTTTTTTATTAAAACCAAAATAAAATAATGATTTTAGTTTAGTTTGAGTAATATTGAAATAAATATTTATTGGGATATTTTAAGCTATATAATAGCAAAATTTATTTTGTATAATACCTTTGACAGTTATTTATTACTTATTGTTAGGGAAGGTTAAGTGGAACCAACCCTTAGGTTTAGTAGTAAGAAATGCACTTAGCCTTTTCAACAGCAAAAGGTCTAAATCGCGTCTTCTATTTTGTTCACAGTATAACTGTTTTAGAATAAAGATTATTATTTTTATTATACTATTATCATTATTAATATTATCATCCGAATAGGGTTGTTGTGTTGGCTCTTCCATGGCCTCTGGGTCACTTGCGAACTCAGAGAAAGAATTGTTATTATTTTTGGTTAATTTATTTAGGTTAATTAGATTAGTTTTTGTTAACGGTACGTTTGCATGCAATTGTACTTGATGGTGTTGAGAAAACCCAACTGAAACGTGGGTTTTAACGGCGTTTTGGGTTTGTCTACTTAATTGCCCTGTAGTCTTATTTTTATTAGTTATATTCCACCAAATGTCGTTAAATTGTATTAAGTCTTGTACCTCTAAGGTACCACTGTCAACATTGGTGCTTTGATTAAAATTATTATGTTCATTGCTACATTCAGTAGACACTAATGAATGGTGGCTAAATGATTTATAACTTGAATTATCTTTTATATTTTGATTGAGTTCTAAAAAACTATCATTAAAAATCTGACGCTGAGAACAACGATGTCGGCTGGCCAGCACGTTAGGTAAATCAAAAGGGTCATTTTTATCATGTAAAGCCCCCAAATCGGTCCTGCACGAAGTATTAAGGTTTATGCGAGATTCCTCCCTACGGGAGTAGTTATTTGCCGTTTTAATCAAACTGTTTTGTTTCTTATTAGGTTTCTCACATTCATTTCAGAGGTTACTATTATCATTATTATCATGCTTATAACTAAAGTTATTATAACTAGTTAGACTATCTCCATGCTTTATCATAGTCATGGGTACGGGGTTGTTAAGAACAGGGTATTTTAACTTTATCTTTCATATTCTGAAGGAATCTTGAAAATATCTCCATAAACAAAAATTTTAATTTTTGAAATACCCTTGATTTGGAGCTCTCGTATAGCCCTGTATATAAGCTTCTAAATTTTGCAAATGAGGTTTTTTAATATCATCAGTTATACTCGCATCTGAATATAAACAATGAACTCATATAAGTTGTCGACTAGCTTTTGCAGTGTTTTGAGAAAATTCGATTCAACTTGACTCCCGTTTATTTGCCTAGAAGAGCAACCCATTACTTAGCCAATTATTTGATGCTGATTTCTGCATGTGCGTTTGGTTTAAATCATTGTAGTGTCGTCTATGGAAAGATTTCTGGGCATGATGCACCCGTTTATCATCATAAGAGATTGTCGTTATTTTCATGTGGTCGTTTGGAAGGCTAAGTGGCGTATACCACCTGTCGGCTAATTTTGTCATCCTATGCAGATCAAAAGTTTCAGCTTTCCTAACTAAGAAATCTCACACTTTACTGAGTTGGCTAGAATGTAGGGTTGTTATCTCCATAAGGACTTTTTCTCTTTCCTTTCTAGGCATGGTAGTTTTGAGCATCAATACTTTAGGTAATGCACCCTATATTTGGTCATCATGGTTCGGGTGGTTGGTTCGATCTCTTGCAGATCTGTTTGAGTACACTTTACAATTCCAAATGCGTAAGCCAGTACGGGCACTGACCTCTTATTCTTGATATTGCCGCGTTTCTTCTAATAAGCTCTCTAATTTGGCAGGGTAACGGAGCCGTTGATGATACGATGGCGGGTATCACTTCGACCCTGTACAGTTGCCATCTTCGGATCTTTGTAACCTCCGACCGTTTGCTCTTTAAGATAATTAGGGTTTTACACGTCTCTAATCAAAACTCCATGTGAATATCCTTTGAAAATATGTAAGTGATTTTCATTTGGTTTTGATTTACGGCATATAGTTTAATATCGTCTATATAAAGACAAGGAGATATTGTATATGTTAAATTCCTATGGGTTTTGATCTTAAAATTCGTATTTATACCGTTTAACATGTTGGATAGCGAATTCATTGTTAGGCAAAACGACAGTGGATTAAGGAAGTTATCTTCGAATATCCTTCTTTTTATAAGAATCTTACCAGCACATATATACGTATTGTGTTATTCAAATAAAGTTTTGTGCACTGTTGCCCGATGTTAACACATTAGGGTGTATTTTCTATATTCGCCGTCCTTCCATAAGCCAAGAATGTAGCACAGTGTCGAACGTCTTGCGGAAGTGAAAAAACGTAGTATGAGTATTTCCCTTGTTTTTCTTTAATAATACGGAATTAATAACAGTTGTTCTTTACATTCGTGATGTCCTCACTGGCATCCTTTCTGTTCCTTCGCCAGTACGTTGTTGGTGCTGACGTGTTTGTAAATTATGTTGGTAATGTAAGCTGTAAGAATTTTTAAGTTGGCAGATATGTAATAGGTCTATACTGTGATGAACTATCCGTTTTTGCATTCTTGCAAACTTGAGCATATAGATCAAGCTATGCATTAAGACTGCCGGAGTATCTTTTGAGTATAAGAGGACGTGTGTAAATTGTCGAATGAGAGCTTCGTGCAACGAGTTAAATTTCTTGTTCCGGTAGTTTTGGATTTTATCAGTTCATGGAGCTTTCCAGTTGTTAGTACATTTAATGATTTAATAATCTTATCCAGTTGGCATCCACCTTATGCTCCTTTGACTTGGCCCAACTTCCGGACCGGTATATCTTGAGGCGTTCTTTTTCTGGCAGCTTGGTTTCAGTCTTGTGTTCGTTATTGTCGAGTTCACTGTAAAATTGCCTAATATTGCTTTTAAAATGCTCATAACTTTTAAGCCATTTTGACTTAGCCTTTAGTTGTTATGTGAGGGTGTCCATGTAATCATTTAGATTTTGCTGATGATTTGGGTGAGCGGTGCGGATTTCTATCTTCCAAAATATTTTTTTTTATTTGTTCGTTTAGCCTCTTATATTTTTGGTGTCTACCTGCTACGATAATCTGTTAATATTCTCAATTGTTGTTGAATATCATGGATTACTTTTTCTAACCTCAGCTGCCAAACAGGTATTCTTTTATTGGTGTTATTGGGAATTTTGGTTGTGTCTTCCAAGTGCTGCTATATCTGCACAATACGCCTACGTGTGCAACCTGTCTTGAGAGTTATATTCTGGTACTATTTCCGTAAGTACCAGACTGGCGGCAGCAATAACCCTATTGCTATTCTTGTTACTTCGTAGTTTCAGCAGCCAGGGCCTATGCGTTGGATTCCTACCCACAAATTCCGATAAAGCTTTCCTTAACTGATATCGAGTATCATAAGTTTCGTGATTTTGACCTGGTTCATGGGGATATTCATGTTATCTCGATTATTTGATAGTCGTGTTCGATGTCCTGCCATTTTTGAGGTTGTGTTCGTCATTATCGGGATACGGTTATTCATATTCAGAATTTTCTTTATCGGTAGCTAAAGTTAATGTCTTGGCTCTGGATCTGTAATTGAACTTTATTCCATATTTGTTGCAGAAATAGAATGGACCCCTCTTTGTTCTATAATTCGTTGATCTGTGATATAATATAGGCCAAGAAACTTCTCGATAACGGCTTTGTGAACGGTATACAGACAGACGGTCATGTCGGTCTTAAATTTCATTATTTTCAAGCAGGAGCGCATAATATTATTTTTGTTATTATTATAATAATAGTAATAACCGAATAAGATTTTGTTTAAAGTTTGAAAACATTTATAAAACCTATTATTTAACATATTTAGGTTATGTACAGTAAGTTTCAATTGGCTAATCATATTAAACGCCCTGTATTACGGTCAATATAAAATCACTTTTATGTTTTTTATGACAATGAAATTTTTAGCGCATTAAAACTAAATAATGCACAGTTTCTGTCAGGCCCTTTATGCATATAGACAGTTTAACTAAAATGCGTTTAAACCAATATTTCTGTTTGTTTGGATAGACCCCGAGAGCTTGAGTCCTAAGTATATTACATTATACCGTGGTTGCTTTAATGACTTCATGTTCTGTATTATAGGAGGTGGAGTTGTAGCTTGCCTTTATAGAGAACGTGGGATTTTGAATTATCTCTAATTTTAAACTGAACGACGTAAATCTCATCTTGCCAAGGTGATTTTTCATTTTTTTTATGATAAAAAATATTTTTATATAAGTGGCATCAGGTTATTAATAATAGCGTATGGAATGTAGATAACGCTCCTACTACAAAACAGCCTACAGGGATTTTCGTATGCAGTGCACGGATTGAACGTTTGTCTTCCGCTAGGATTAATATCATATGAGTTATATACAGATTTACTACCTCTGGATAAATGTAGCTTTTAATATTACTTTATATGGACAATTTGCAAAATGATGACTTGCGAAAATTGCGAAGTGATAATCATTTCATAAAAAATAGTAGTAAAAAAGTACTTATTCTGAATTATATAATAAAATACAATAAATTATTTGCCCTAACAAGAGATGTATGTTAATATTAAATTCCAATTAAGGGGTATTTAAAATTCATGGATTGCTGTCTCATTACGATAAGAAATAGCTCAATAAAGGGAGAATAAAGTAGGATCCGGCAATAGAATTCTTATCGTGTATTTATGTGATATCCTATACGTCAAAGTAAATATCAGTGCGGAAATACTAGCAATTATTTTCAACTCTCAATAAAATTAAATGATATGTAAATCTTAAATAAATACAATCCATATGTTTATATACAAATACCATATGAAGATATAGATAAAATACAAAGAAAAAAAAACTTATGATATATAGAATAAATAAATGTATCATTTATATTTTACGGAAAAGAAAAATGTTTGTCAGACGATCATTTTTAATGTTTTTCCTTTTAAACTAAAAATATAGAAAATATTAAACTTTCAAAGAAAATCAAATTACAGGCGAACAGAGTGTGGCGCAGGTATTTTTTATATTTAAATAAAGGGAATATTTTTTCGCTTTGTAAATATATTCAATTTCTAATTTTTTTTTTTTTGGATTTAAATGTCATGATTTTAATGTTTAGCGAGTATTGAAAAGTGATAAAATTATTTTCATTCATTTTATTTTTTCTTGCATTTTTTTGAAGGCAGATTCTTACACTTCTCACTTTTTTTAAATTTACTCTGTTATATATAATATGCTTTAATTTTTTTGGAGCTGATGGCGACTTGAAAGTGGAGGAGGATCTGGAGCGTGAGGACATCGCGCAAGTTTCTGTATTTTTTGAGGGTGCCAAAAAGTTGAAAATTTAACATTTTATTATTCGCAGTTTTAGGAAATTTTGATGAGTTATTATAGTACTTTGATAAAGTTGAGGTAAAAAATCTTGATATATTAATTTTATCTAAACTTGTAACATTGAACATATTAAAGGTTTTGACTTATTTTATAACAACTCAAAGCAAAATAAAAATAATGGTTTAATCTTTTATGCTTAAAGAGTTCATTGGCAGCTAATGTTGAATGTATTAACTACTGTGAAACGTAAATCAGTATAAAAATATTTTAGCTTTAGGGGATATGTTTCAGGCATAGACAAACGAACCACGGTTGCTGACCAAAGTCGATCTTTAGTTGTCCATATATTTGTTCGAAACAATATTTTGAAAAATAAAAATCTTCAAACCATTCTTATTCTATTGCAAATTTCCCTTACAGATCATTATGTAGTAAGTCTTTCTTTAAATCTAAATTGTAGCTGGAAAACAAAAAACACAGACTATGTTAAAAAGTTATGAACAGTTGTACCAATGTTTCAACAGAAACTTTCTTTCTTTCATTAATTTATCAAAAAAAAAACTAGCAAATCTTGTAAATTAAAATCCTGGATGACTGTAGGTATATTAAACTCAATTCGTCATAGGAACAAAATAAAGAAAAATTCATTAACTAGTAATGATCCCGATTTAATAACAAATAAACGTTACATAAATATAGTAACAAGTATTATAGAGTAAAATTCTATAATTTGGCAACAACTACAAAAAGATTTGGTCGGTCCTGAACGAAGCAAATTCTGTCGTTAGAAAAAAATAAACGCCATTGAAAATTAAAAAATGTCTGTTGTCGTTATTGAAAACGAGTATCAGATAGCAAATACGTTCAATAACTTTTTTGGTAATATTAGCCAAAGAATGAATGAAAGTCCTCGTGATCAGGAATGTAACATATAAACTTCTCAAAATAAAAATTAATTTTTATTTAGATCCTAACTCTGAATAAGATTTTATTTTAAATATAAATACTTTAAAAAATAATTCTGCACCAGGTCCAGATTCTATAATTGTAGAATTTATTAAAAAGACACATACTTACATTTTAAACACCTGTTGCATAATGTGAACTTAATAATTTCGACTACTAAAATTTCATTAGATTAGAAAAAAGCATTTGTGACACCGAAAAGTGAAAAGTGTATAAAACACAAGCTTATGACTTTTTTGGACAAGGAAAAAATTATTTCTGAGAGAAACAGTATGTGTTTCAATAAGAAAAAAGTACTGAGGTTGCATAATTGAATAATTAATAAAAAATGTTTATTAATATTTCTAAACATTGCCAAAGCTTCTGATACCGTATGTCATGAAAGTCTTATTGAAAGACTTGACATTACTGGAATAAGGGGTGCACTCTTAAGTTTATTTAAAATGTATCTCTTAAATAAAGAATAAAAAGTAAAATTTGGAGAAGCTCATAGTAAAGCTCAGGCAGTAGCTACCAGTGTTCCTCAGGGCACTGTGGCCCAGTTATGTTTCTTATTTATATAAACGGCCTAAAAGACCTTAATGTAAATGGCGATATTGTCAGTTATGCTGATTATATGGCTATACTTTTTTTAAGTAAAATAGGTGGGAGGACGTTTATCAAAAGACGGAAATTGGGTGCTATTAAACAAAACATAAATGCTAGTTTGTTATATCTAAATGTTAATAAAACCAATTTTATAACTTTCTTTACAACAATAGCTGATCATCCAACAAAATACACTCCTCCAGTTGTATAAATCAAATTCCGTGTACTGATTGCCCATCAATATTTAAAGTCGACAACATAAAATATATCGATGTTTATATCTTGATAAAAACCTAAAATGGTTTGAAGATCTTCGAAATCTGTTTTATAAATTTTACCAACTTAGGGATATTCTAGGCGGAAAACTATTATTTGTCTTATATTATACGTTGGTAGAGTTTTTATTGAGATACTGCGTTATGGCCTGGGGATCAGCCTTTAATACAACAATAAAAAATTTGGTAATATGTCAGAAAAAACTTGTTGTAATGTATAAACGCAATTCACAATATTCAGCTGACAATATTCAAAGAAACAAATATTCTAAATATAATATTCTTTTATGCTCATTCATGTTTAATATATTTATTTAAAAATCCATCCACGTCCGAATTACAAACTCATAATTATAGTACCAGATCTGCTAAAAATAAAGCACTGTATATACCTAAATTTTATGAATCGCATAATCAGAGAAGTTTGCTTTATTTTGCACCCAAATTATGTAATTATCTCCCTAGCAACATTAATTTAAAAAAAATGTTTATTTTGGAAAATTCCAACCTAGTATTTATTATTTTCCCAAAGATTGCTTTTTGCTGTTTCCTCCTTCATGTCTGGGATGGCCGTAACAAACTATGTTCTTCGAAGAACTATATTAGACAATGTAAAATAGATTATAGTATTATATAACAGCTTAAATTGTAACTTCAATTTCTGTAGTTCTCTGTGCAAAGAAGAGATGACACAAATGCAAGCTCCCTGTGAGCCATAAATGTGCGATCTCCTCTACCACGTAATATTAGTCTATTTTTTGAAACAAAAATTGTAAGGTATAGATTTGTTGTATTGATATTATTTTCATAAAATGTTGAGATAAATGTATTTTGAATTCGAATTTGTAATAATATATTGAAACCGTAACTTTATAAGACATAGGTTAGGTTAAAAACGGAACCGCAGGCCAGCATGGAACGAGTATTTTATACTATTTTTCCTTCCCTCATATCGGGAAGTATTGTGCTAGTTTCTTATTGACGTATGACGGGAAGTATTTTAATCGTGAAAAAGTCACCCATTCAAGTTTTTACAGATTTTTGCGTTTTGCGTAAAAAAACATGTTTTCTGTTGTCGGTCTGTTCGCGGCATAGATAAAAGACTTCTTAATCGATTGACTTTAAATTTTGGTCAAAAATAAAGGTCCGTATGATGATGAAATGGTAATATTTTAGTAGAAATCTAATACGGCGGAACAAAATGCCGATCTAGTCAATTGTTAAAATAGTTATTACTAAAAAACTGCTTATCCAATTTACCTAAAATTTTGCGAATAAATCGGGTATTATCTAAGAATCAACTAGTCAAATTTTGGTTCGGCTTCAAGATGGCGAAAAAAGCGGCGTTTTAATAAAATATTTAAAAAATCAGTCTGAAAAACTACTTATTAGAATGATTTCAAAATTTGTGCAAGCATTAAGTATGATATAAGTAAGAGATGAGCTGGTAAGTTGGTACGAATTCAAGATGGCGGAACAAAATGACCAAAATATCTTCATGTATATGCGTCTCTAGATGCCAAAAATCATGTTTTTTCCATTCCATCAATCCGTCTGTTTGTCTCTCGGTTCATAGTTAAAAAATTACTAATTCAATTGACCTCAAATTATGGTCAAAAATGAAGAATTATACGGAGATAACCTGGTAAGATTTTGTTAAAAATCCTGAACGGTGGAACAAAATGGCGGCCTGGTAAAACGTTACAAAATATTACTAAAAATAAATTAACCCGCTTATCTCAAATTTTACACAAAAATCAAGTATTACATATAATTACTAACAACATTTTGGTACGAATCCAAGATGGCGGTTTAATAAAATATTTAAAAAATTATCCTGAAAAATGAAGAGTTCAAGATGGCGGAACAAAATAACGACCAAAAAAACCAACGGATATTAATATTCGTATTCAATTGACTTCAAATTGTGCACACAATTTAAATGTGATATAGGGATAAATTGGTTCGAATTCAACATGACGGAATAAAAGGGCGGTTTTAAAAAAATTAGTGTAAAAACTACTTTAATTTATTTTAAATTATGGCTAAAAGGCAAGTGTGGCATAAATAGAAACTTATAAATATTGGTACGAATCTAATATGGTGGAACAAAATGGCGTCCAATAAAAATCATTATGTTTTTAAAAAATATTTACTATTGAACATTTTCAAGCTGGTGACATTGCATGCCAAAAGTGAAAATTACATGAGTGTCGTTTAGGTTTTTTTAAATTTTTAGACGTGACAGGTTTCAGGTCTAAAAAGAGGGTCAATACGACAATACTTTGCGTATCGAAAAGACATCGTTATTATTGAAAAATAGAAAAAAACTTCATTTTGTATAAACAGGAAATTATTTGTGAAAAAATTGTTTTGATGTTGTTTTAAGTAATTTTTTGATTAAGATATTTGGTAATAAAACTCGTATTTATTTACTTTTAAGTTTTGGCCGTTGTTAACACTGCACAACACATTTTTTCTTTTCTTATATCTTTGAGGTTGAATTTTTAACTAAATTTTTAAACAAAATTTAGCATTCCAATAATGTTTTTTTTAAGATGGGCATAATACTTTATTTCATTTAGATTTAAAGACAGAAAATGCTATTACGGAAAATCCGATATCTACTGGGGATACTCAAAATGTTCAAACGACAGGTTTGATAGCAAACCGTAGCACAAGCGGTTATCCAGAGATTTTACTATCGACTGCTACGGTTTTAATTGAGGATGGTTGTAATAACTGGCATCAATATAGGGCTTTACTGGACAACGGTTCCTAGTCCAATTTTATCATGAAAAACTTAGCGGAAAAACTAAAGATATCGTTTGATCCAATTAAAGGTCCATTGGTAGGTATAGGAAATACGCTTTCAACAATTTCGCATCAGATTAGTACCAAAATAAAATCATATGATTCCAAATACGATACTACAGCACGCTTTTTGGTTATAAATAATATAACGGAAAACTTACATTTATTCCCCGATCGAGGATTATTCAATAGCGAAACTTCACCATTGTTACACAAATATTTTTTTAAAATAAAAAGAATATTCAAGTTATGGGTCATTTAAAAACCCACAGCCGGTTGCATAAAGAAAATTTTATTAGGCGATTAACTAATTCCCTGTTAAATTTAACGACCCATTAAAATTTTTTCGGTTGCGCAAAACTGCTAATAAACACTGTTAACCCTTGATTAACTAATTGCCTAATAAATCGCGCAACACCGCAAAATTTAATCAGGAGCTGTCAAATCTGACGGACTAGCGCAAATTTGACAATCCACCTACCCAAAAATTAGTGTATAAAAATATTACGGATTGAATACGTGTTGTAGTGTAGAATTTTGTGCATCATGCAATCTTTAATAGATAAAAAGCGTTCCAGGGGGGCAAACTACACGGAGGGAGAAAAGCAGCAACTATTGAATATAGTTGAAAAGTAAGTAGAAAATAAGGCATCGTGTAGGTACTCTGGAATCAAATTGTTTAGATATTTCAAGTTCTTATTATATTTACATTAAATACCTAAAATAAGTAATTAATTTGGTTTCCTTTCCCAATAAATACCCCGTATCATTACATGAAATGGCAAGTTTTTCAAAAAAATACAACTTAACTTTCCCTGAACATCCTATTTCCCTGAGTGTTTTCCTTATTTTCCTTTTCCATTTCCTACCTGTTTATTTCAGATACAATAATATAATTGAATGTAAGAGAACCAGTGGGGTTTTTTGGAAAGTAAAGCAAAGGCATGGGGCAAAATTGTGGAAGAATATAATGCATTTGCCACAACTGGTAATAGAAGTCGGACACAACTTAAGATTCTATATGGCAACATGAAGAGAACTACACATAAGCAGGTTGCTGAAGCAAATGTAAGTTATGGTTTACTGTCTTAAACGTGGGGCCCCTATAAAATAATAATTTTAAAATATTAGTAATATTTCATTAATTTCTGTTACTCAATTTTAGTTTTGGTCAGATTTGAGTCAATTTTCTTTGTTAAAACAGTTTTTAAAATCCACACATGGTTGCTTGTGCGTAATATAAAAGTAGACACAGGGTTGGTATATTATTTCTCTTATATCACATATATTTTTTTATTATAGAAAGCGAAATATTCCAAAAAATTAGAGGAGATTGGTGCCTCACAGGCAGATGTTGATATAGTGTTAAGACAAAATCGTGATGATAAGGTTTGTCAAATAGTATACATATAGTAATTGTTGGTTGTTATTATTTTTTTTATTGTGGATTTTTGTCATATAATGGTCATTTATAATATATATTGTTATTAAGGCATATTGAATACGGGTTTGTGAAATAAGGAGGTTATGATATGGCATATAAAAAAGCAAAGACTGTACTGAAGAGTTTTATTTATAAAAAACATTTACATTTTTTAAAATAGCAAAGTAAAACAAGAAGCTTAAAATCGAATCATAAAGTAAGTTTTGATATGCTTTAATTATTACATGTCAAGCGAAATGTTGCGAAAAACAAATTATGATATATTTAACCACAACATTTCTTCCATTACTTAAGTGTTACTTATTGATATAAAAAAGCTGTCAAAATTTCTTTGAACATATGCAGTAGATTCCCAATCCCTATCTAAAAATTTAAAATATACTGGTGTCACTAAAGAAGTGTCTGAAATTTTAAGGGCATATAGAGCTATAGGAAAAAAAAGTCATATGAACATCATAGGTCCGGAAATGATTCGTTTTCGAGATACAGGGTGTCCAAGTTTTCATATTTTTTATTTATTTTTTACATACCATGAAGATTTCTGAAGATAAGTTATTTAAATTTGGCACACCATATACCATGATCAATATCTGCAGAATAGGTATAATAAAATTTCGAAAAATCGACAGGGTGTTACTTTTTTCTGGGTCGTGACCATATTGACCCTGCAAACTTTTTACTACTAAGTCGCTGGCTGTTTCCAATTAGAAAATCACAGCACTCGTTATGTTTCCTAACTCTTTGGTTTCTTAATTAGGTAATTCAATATTTAGTACCGCTTTTAGAAGATATTTAGCAGTTACGTTGGAATTTTTTAATTTTCTTAAGCAAAATAATTGATTGAATTGAATGCATGAATGGATATTTTACTAATTATCATCTGAACAGTAGAAGATATTGAATTTTAGTAAGTAAAAAATTAGACAATGAAATAGGCAATCTAATGTTAAGTAGAATCATCCAGTGGCTTCGCAACAAAAAAGCTAAAATATCATTAAACTTTAACACCCTGTATCTTGAAAAGAAAGGACTTCCAGTATCTATGTTCATGTTGGGGATTTTTTTATAGTATATATGCCCTTGAAATTTCAAACACTTATTTAGTGACACCCTTTATGTAGGTATATGGTTTGATACCCTCATCTTTAAAAATCAGGGAAGTGAAAGCAGACCGGTAATTCAGTAATGGAGCCATAAATTTGCATCTAAGTACTAAATTAAACAATATTTTTACCAAAATAATGTATAACGTTTACAATACAGTTTTTGACAAATGTTTTGCCTATCTTTCTAAATAAATGCATAAAACAAAGTAGTATTTTACTGCAAGCAGTCTGTGTACAAATTTGAGGCAGTAGCAAGCAGTTTCTTGTGGAGCAGTACTGTGCAGTAATTAGCAATACAATGCAGTAAGGAGTTAAGCCAAGCTCCAGGCAGAATAGTCTTGCCAGTAGGATCCGTGTACCACATATTTATAATTTGGGAGAACTAAATACCAACTGCTGCATATAGTAATGGTTAATTAACATTAAGTAATCAATACACGTATAAAAGAGCAAAAATGACTTTTGGTGATTTATAAATGTGATGAGACCATCAGGACCAAGTTAAATGACCCGGACATATGATCAACTCACATGACTGGACTCAGAATACCATTGTATAGAGGTACTATTTGCATGTATTTATTTTAAATTACATAATATTTATACAGGATGTAGAATAATCTAAAATGTAGGTTCAGTAAGGAGGACATTTCAAGACATTACCAAATAGATTGATTTATTTAAATTAATGTTTGTATTGGGACATAAGAAACAACAAAAACCAAACAAGACACATTTTTATCCTGCAGTGGTTATGTAGGTTATTGATACTTCTCCGTATTGAAAGTCAAGCAATACATTGTAAGGTTAAAATTGGAGTTTTTTCTGAAGAACTGTAAAAAAAGATATAATTTATCATTTCGCTCATTTTAATAACTTGAAAAATAAAACAAAAGGCAGTTTATATATTTTCAACATTTCCATATTCTTGTGCTGTATTACATATTAACACACATTTTTTATTTTTCAAATATTAGTTTATTATTCTAGTATCAAAGGCTCTGTAATTTTTTGGCATTTTAAGATGAGAAAATTAATTTGATAATTAAGCGTCAATTTATAAATGTGCAGTTATATTCTTGAGATAAGATATTTTATATTTTATGATTTGCTAATTTTAGGAACATCTTATTCTTATGTTTACAAGAACTTCGATTAACATGTAGTTACCCCTTATACATTATGTTGTAAAATTCGATTTAAAAATGTTCCTAAACTATGTTAAATAATTAATACAAATTGAAGTTTTTTAATTTGTTTCGGAATGATATTTCTTGTCCATATGCAAAAAATATATAATGAATCCACACTTTACTGACATCTACCTCTTGATCAAATTTCATAAATAGCTTATTATAGGCAGGGGGTTTTTTTAGTTAAAATGTTATTATATACAGAAACATATGAAGAAGACTGGTGGAGGAAGATATTCTCCACAGTTGGACGACGTGGGAGCCCGTATAGTGGCTGTTATTAAGGACCAAGTCCAACCGATGGAGTGTAAATTTGATGAAGCTGTTTATTTTGGTAATAGTTTGATTTTATTATTGTAAAAAAAAAGATATTGGATCTTATTCTATTCATTTAAAGATATACTGTTTTATAGTTATGATATTATGGCGGACATGCCTTTTAAAAGTTTGTTAGGTTTTTCGACTCTAAAGTAAATCAATTTAATACAAATATGAAACTTTACCTAGTTTTATGTGGCGAAAAACCCAAAAACTTTTTTAAAAACATACTTTCTTTTTGCATATTCAATATTGTTTAAATTATATGTATTATAAAAGGTGATATCGAAGACGAAGAAACTGCTGGAGCTGCAACGGTTTCAAATGAAATATTCATAATTAATGAGGTTCCTGCAATTTTGAATCCCCCAACCATCCCTCAGCCATCAATCCCCAAGCCATCAGTTCCTGACCCGACTCCTATCCCATCAACATCCTTTCCAAACAGAAAAAACATTATAAAAAAAAAAACGATGTTCTACCACTGAAGAACTGAAAAAAAATATTTCACAATAAAAATTCGAAATGCAATTTTGCAAAAAAAAGATATGCTGAGAGAACACAATTTGCAAATGAAAATTTTAAATGCTCAGTTAGCTAAGGCACAGTTTACACCATCAAATTAAATTTTTTTAAATTTTATATATTTGTTTTATTATGTTACCTATCCCTTAATTTTAGGTACCGAAACTTTGTTATAACTTAATTCATCTTTTACTTTAAAAACTTTAAAAACTTTTACATCTTATTAACAATGCACAATTGTACTTTTTGATCTAAAAACTGTGTGATACTTTAGATTTTGTAAGAATTAATACCTACTTATTAATTCTAATTTAAACGAGATACACCTATATATGGAAGTTTATATTAACCCCTTATCGTTGTCCTAATGATTTTTCTTTTGTATATTTAATTTTATATTATAAAATTTAATAGTATATTTAAAAAAAAGATAGAGGGTTAAAAGGTCATTCTACTTGAAATAAAATATGTAGAGGGTGTATCTTTTTAAATAAGTAGTTTAACTTAGGTATGTTGAATTATTTTTTTACAAATTTTTTATTACCTATAAAACCATACCAACAAAAGTTTTAATCAGATGGGTTAAATTTTAGCAAAATATTTTGCCTATTCTATACTTAAAAGCAATAGGTCAAATTAAGAACACACCCATCAATCAACTGCACTACATTCTATGTTCATATGTACATCTTTCACCTAAGTGTACGTAGATAGTGCACCTAGGTGCAATGTGGTACCTACAGTAGCATACGTGCGCGCAGAACGTACTTTGCCATATGATTCTACTTTGTAAAATAAAAGTAGTCAGTTATTTAAACATTCCAATTCTCAATATTTTCCAAGTTAGAGCCATCCAAACTTAATTTTTTTCTTTGTTTTAATTGATTTTTGTCACCATATCAGGAAAAACTAAAAACAAGTTTGCCTGTTAATATCGTGTTTCATATGGATTTCGGAGTTTTTAATGGTACGAAGTTCAATTTTACTTATCATTATAAATTTTGAGAATTGAAATTTTATTACATATTTTACGTAGTATCATATGTCTAAGTAACTTGAGGCATTTTCCGAACACCCTGTATATAGAGGTCAAGTTAAGAATTCTATAGGTTCAAAAATACAGCAATAACAAATTTTCAGTTTCCCTTAGCTCTATTAAAAACAGGTTTTAAATACCATTAAGGTAAATGGAAAATACTGGAAATATTTTTTCAATTCATTCAGAAAAATCAAATGAATCTCTTCAATCAGATTAAATTTAAAAATTGTGTCATAATGTGAAATTTAACGTCCTAATAAATTTAAGAATAGATGTGTAGCGGGCTAAGGACAGAAATAAAAATCCCTTTTTTAGTTTTCTCCAGGGCTATTTTTAAATATGGGATTTACTAGCAATAAGCAGTTGCTGTTGTCCGTCCATACTGAATGTCGGGTTTGTCTTGTTATTGTTGCAAAACTAATATCACCGTCTTCCTTAGGTTTCATATGGACATGTATATACTATTGTGTGTTGATATAGATCCCATATTTAAAAACAGCCTAGAAGAAGAAGTCTAAATATATAGTCGAAACGTCGACTTTTAAAAAAAAAGGGATTTTTATTTCTGTCCTAAGCCCGCTGCACATCTATAATTGTGTTATAAGTTTTAAGATCAGAATCAGAATACAAAACTAATTAAATAAATTAGAAATTTACAGAAGCGTACAAGGCCAACGCTTTTTTTCTTTATTTTTAAATTCGTTTTAGTCGTAATTTAACAACATTCTGCGTTTAAAGTCAGAATTTAACAAAATTCTGAGTTTAAAGTCGGAATTTAACAAAACTCTTAAGTTTAAAATCGGAATTTAACAGATATGCATTAAGTATGTGTAGTATTGAATTGATTTCAAATTTTGCACAAAAATGAAATATGATGTAGGAATAATAAGAATATTTTTTTTTAATTAAGATATGATTAACGAACGTATATGTTAATCTACGTACAACTTTTGCCACTGCTACTAGAGTAGTAAAGAGATGTAAAATAGACAGAATCAGCCAGATTTACAACACCCTAAATCTCTTACGGTACACACCAATCACAAGACAGATTGTTTATGTGCTTATTCGTAGTTTATGTGGGTGGACTATAAACAAGTTTGTTGAATCTGCAGTGAGAGCTTCCTGGTTCAGTGGTAGGGTTTCCGACATTGGATGCAAAACTTGTTAATAATAAAAATGCAGATTGAGTTGCAACAGAACCGCTGTAAAGAAATATAGTAGAAATATATAGGCGATAGCGCGCCACCTATATTCTGCTAGGTGGATCTGTCTCCTTAGCGTAAGGTTAGTCCAGGTTTGTCGATAAAACCATCGTTAAAACCACACTACGTTTATCAAAAATAAAATTTGAAATAAACACGCACTCTAAATTTGTGCGATTCTATTTTGAGCCCGCCAATCAAATCAGTTTAAATTTAACAATACTTCTCTTATATACATTCAACAAAACTTGTTTATACCATGCCCTCATAAACGACGAACCGTATGGGAATTAGTGTCTACGGTCTTGTATAAATGGCTATTTAGTATCTATTTAGCATGAATGGCAAAACAAACTTATTGGCGAATAAAAATTAAAAATCATTTTGTTCCGTTATGTTAAACTCGTACCAGATTTTCATTCTGGTTATTCCTACATCTCATTTTATTTTTGTGCAAAATTTGGTCAATTGAATAGGAAGATTTGTTTAACGCTGATTTTTGACATTTTATTTGGAGGCCATTTTCAATTCGAGGTACAGTTTTAGCAGTTTATCTCTACATACCACTTCTTGCACATTTGAAATATTGTTAAATACCAACTAATAAATTTTGTTGAATTCCGACTTTAAATTCAGAATTTTACTAAATTCTGACTCAGAGTTTTCATAAATTCCTGCTTTAAACTCAGAGTTTAGAAATAAAAA
This sequence comes from Kuschelorhynchus macadamiae, assembly GCA_030620095.1. Taxonomy (NCBI): domain Eukaryota; kingdom Metazoa; phylum Arthropoda; class Insecta; order Coleoptera; family Curculionidae; genus Kuschelorhynchus; species Kuschelorhynchus macadamiae. The sequence continues at coordinate 91,011 of JAUTXW010004739.1, forward strand.
AAATGTGGCCCTTCTACATTTTTGTAGAAATTAGTAATATTTTTTAGATAATTTAAAATGATGGATGAGGTGTGACGTCATACTGAAAAAAAACATTAATTTAAAATAACTTGTATACCGAGTTACGTTGTGGTCGAAGAAAACACCCTTTTTAAAAAACGTCAAATTTTTATTAAAAGGTAAAATACAAGATTCAAGATCAAGAGCAGACTAACAAGTGATTCAATCACCGTCCTTTGCTTATATTTATAAGATTTCCTTATCTGTAATTGAATTTGTCACATTCAGCAATATGGGGAACGTAACTCCTCCATCCCTTAATGGGCATATAAACTGGAAGTTTTTATGACCTAATTATTTTAAAATAATTAATTAAATTATTATATCATTTATTTGGTCAGTATTTCTTAGTTTATTAAGTTTTAACTTAGGCCATAAATACTTGTACAAAATATACAATATTATAATTATTAAAATTACATATAGTAAAATTGTCCATAAACTTGTCTTATGATAATATACAGTGTCGGTTAAAAGTTTAGAGGTTTCAATTTTTTGTTTATTTATTTCGTTTTGTAGATCATCAAATTTTTCCAAGTTTATAGAATTTGTTTTCAAAAATCTTATATTATTATAAATAGTTCGGTTTGTAAAATTGAGTTTAATATTAGGCAATGGCATATTTAAATATTCGTTTTTTGAGTTTTTATAACTTTTAAGTATTATATTATTTATCTTAAGACTACATATAGGACTTAATTCAATTAAATAAGTTCCGTTTAGTAAAATAGTATTTTGGGTGTTTTTACAAGTTTCCATTGCTGTAATATCTTTATTTGTTATTACAACCCATTTTCCTTCGTCTATATTTTGAATTTCTAGGCTGTCTATTTTTACAGGAATTTGCTTACAATTCGTGATATTATGATAATATTTTAATAGCTGCATTTCGCAGGGTAATGTTTGAAATATATTTTCAGAATGTATATGACTGCATAAAAATTCATTTTCTGTGACTTTTTTGCATGGATCATTCGAGTATCCAAAATTCTTATCATTAATTATAAGATAATTAAAGTTGGGTATTATTATTTTGTAATATTCGCCATTAGGTGTGGGTATAGGAAACAAATGGAATAAGGTATACTCTTTCTTTTCGACTAAAGAAATTTCTATAATAAAAGTAACTTCGCTATTTATTACGTAACCTTTTATATCTAGGATTGTCTCATATTTTAGGACATTTTCTAAGTTTGGTTCAAATGGCAATTTTTCTGAATTTAAGTATTTTTTAATCATTTTTATTTCTGATAGCAGTTCTTTAGGTTGAATTATAGTATTATGAAAATTATTTAGTTTTGCAAATGATATAGCGATTTCTATATTCGCTAATGTGTCAAAAATATTTTGATATAGCATATATATTTGTGTTAAGATCATTTGAGTTCGGTAATAGTCGAAATCAGATATTTCTTGTAGTTCGATTTTGGTTAGTGTTTGTATAGTCTGATTTACTCGAAATTCTAGAATATTTTGGTTATGGGATATATTTTGTGATATTTCTTGAAAACCTTTTATAGAATTACTGAGTAAGGTCATTTGTTTGTCCATTGACAACTTGATGTTATTTTGATTTTGTTTTAGAATATTTATTTCATTATTTATTAAAATTGCATCGTTGTCGTCTAGATTGCCTGTTATACTTTTAATTATACTTCCTAGTCCGTCAATTAGCCCACGTTTCTGCCTACTTTGTTTAGGGGGTAGTATTTCATTTATTTGGCGTAATATTTTTTGTTTTTGGTTATCAATAATTATATAGGAATTATAGTATTCCGTATTATAGTCAGTTTTATTTTTCAAATGTAGTTTTAACATATTATATTTTAAACTCAAGGATTTATATTCCTCAATTATACCTTTTATATTAAACACTTGAACAAATGGCCAGTGATTAATTGTCTTCTGGGCGTGTCCTAGTTTGTAGGGTAAGATGCCAGGGTTCAGATTTAAGTCGTGGTATTTTGGTCTGTCTCCTCGTGTGTAGGACCATCTGTAACAAGAGGTCTTTTTAGTTCTTTTATGTGTATAATTTCTGTCTTTTTTGGGTTTTTGATATTTTCAATTTTTACACGATTATGTTCAAGGATTTCTCTTATTATAAAGGGGCCACTAAATTTGGCTTGATTTTTATTTCTAGGGGACAGTTTTTTATACACTTTTTGATTAAGTTTAAATTCATAGGGTTTGTCACCTTTAGGGTTAGTTTTTTCTAGCAGTATTTCTTTCTGTGTTTCGCTTTTCTCTGTGACAGTATTGTAAATGGCGTCTACTTTTTCTTTATGGGATAGTACATAGTCTGAGTAGAATGTTGTTGATATTAAGTCTAAAGGATCACGTGAGTTTGTGTGTCCTAAAATTAATTCATGGGGTGTATATTTGGTTGTACTATGTATCGAGCTATTATATGCTATAATTGCATACGGTAATAGTTCGGGAATTGATTTATTTTTGTCTTTATCTTTTAGGATTCTTAAATGTTCGATTAATGTAGAGTGATATCTTTCTATAGGGCCATTTGACTCATGGTGTCCTGGGGTTGTAAAGTGAATATTTATTTTTTGGGCTTTTAATAATTCCTTTACTAATTCGTTATTAAATTCAGAGCCATTATCACTAACAATTGTTTCTGGGCATCCAAAGAATGAAAAATAATTTATAAGTTTGTCACATACTGACTTAGCATTTTTATCGTATACATAGGCTTGTCCGTATTTTGAAAATTTGTCAAATATTGTAAGGCAATTATGTTTTTCAAAAATAAATGTGTCTAAATGAATTATTTGAAAAGGTTTAGAAGGTGTTTCGGTTTTTACTAAAGGCACATACGATTTTTGTCTGCTATATTTTAGGGTTTGACATGTAACACAGTCATTTATAAATTGAGTGATTTCTTGTTTCATTTTACCCCAATAGTAGTTTTGTTTTAGTCTATCATAGGTTTCTGAAATTCCCCTGTGATTAGTTTTACTTTGATGTTGATGGGTCATCAATAAAATTTTTTCATCCTGTTCTTTAATATTATTGACTAGTTTTGTGCATCGTATTATTTTTGGTTTCTTAAAATTTTGTATATATATATTTGTAAAAATTGGGATAAGTTCTTCATTATAAAAATATATAGAACATGTTTTTTTATTATTCATGTAATCGCGAATAAATTCTTTAATGATACCAGGGTTTTCCGGTATTTCTACATTATTAATGTAATTCCTTTCGAATGTTTCGAAATCCACTTTTATTTTATGATGAGGCGATTTCTTTATTAAATATTGCAAAGGCTTATTGTTAATTATTTCGTCTAAGATATTTAATCCGGGGTTTTCTGTCTCATTTTGATTACTATGCACAGTATTGTCAGAAGTAATTAAAGCTGGTTGAATTTGAATGTCAGATAAAATGTTTATTCTTTGTTCATTGTTCGCTTGACCTACGGAAATTGAGGGTAATTCGTTATCTAAGTTTCGAACTTGATCTGAGTCAGGGTTATCTCTACTTGAGCTTGCAACTTGAGAGTCAAGGTTTTGTGTCACGGTTATATTTTCCGAAAGATTACGCAAGTATTCAACTATATCGTTGTCAGCGTCTCCGGGATTATTTAATACGGAATCATTTTCGTATAGATTTAACTGAATTCTCGATAAGGCGTCACAATTACTATTCAAAATGCCTTTCTTATAGATAATCTTAAAGTCATATTCATCTAGACGTAATCTCCATCTAGTTAATTTCGAATTTACATCTTTTTGATTAAATAACCATACTAAAGGTCTATGGTCAACATATACATAAAATTGTCGTCCGAATAAATAAGGGCGAAAATATTTACAGGCCCAGACTACGGCTAAAAGTTCCTTTTCTGTTGTTGAGTATCTAGTCTCGGTTTCATTTAATGTACGCGATGCGTAAGCTACCGGTTTATCATTAGGTAATGTTCCTTGAGATAGGATTGCTCCTAAAGCATAGTTACTCGCGTCTGTAGTTAATATAAATGGTTTTGTAAAGTCAGGGTACTGCAATATTGGCGAATTTATTAACAGGCTTTTACAATGTTCGAACGCATTTATAAATTCAGGCGTGTGCTCTACTTTAGAGTTCTTTTTTAGACATTTCGTCATTGGTTTTGTTATTTTAGCAAAGTCTTCTATAAAGCGTCTGTAGTACCCAATAAGGCCCAAGAAGGATTTTATTTCCTTTTGAGTTTTAGGTATAGGAAAATTTTTTACAGCTGATATTTTTTCAGGATTTGGTTTAATTCCGTTTGGTGTTACGATATGTCCTAAATATTGTACTTCTTTTTTCAAAAATTCAGATTTGTCTAGTTGTATTTTAAAGTTTGCTTCGCGTAGTCTTATAAATATTTTTCTTAGCTTTAAAATGTGTTCGTCTAGACTCGTACTGAAGACAATTATGTCGTCTAGATATACAAAGCATATTTCGTCCTGTAGACCTCTTAATATGTTGTTCATAACGCGTTGAAATGTTGCGGGGGCGTTCTTTAAACCGAAGGGCATTCTTAAAAATTCATAATGACCAAAGTCTGTACTAAATGCTGTTTTGGGAATGTCCTCTTTACATACTTCGATTTGATGAAAACCGTTAGCAAGGTCTAACGTAGAAAAATATTGTGCTTTCCCTAGTTTATCTAATATTTCGGTAATATTAGGCAACGGAAATTTGTCTGCAACACTTACATCATTGATACGACGTAGATCGCAAACCATGCGATATTTCGGCTTTCCTGAAGCGTCAAGCTTTTTTGGAACTATCCATATTGGTGATGAGTAAGGAGAATTTGATTCTCTTATTATATTTTGATCTAGAAGCTTCGAAATTTGATCTTTTACTTCTTTTTTATAAATTTCAGGGTATCTATAACTTTTAGTATAGATAGGAGTGTCTGTTGTTAATTTTATTTGATGTTTTATTGCGTTTGTAAAAGTTAACGGTATCCCTTCACAATAAAAAACGTCTCTAAATTCAAAACAAAGTTTACGTATTTTTTGTTTTTCTTCATAATTACAATGGTCTAACCTTAAATTTTTTAAATTAGCTTTAAGTTGGTTATCTAGATCTCTATCAGATTTTTGTTCATTTGAATTATAATCGACGAAGTTAAGTTCATTCACATTTAATTTTTCTACTTCTAGAGGTTCAAGAAATTGGATTTTAATTGGGTTTTCTGTTGGATTTAGTATAGTTGTATAAGTAAGGTTATTTTTTATTTCTACTAAACATTCAGGAATTTCTACATTTCCGTATTTTTGGTAAGAAATTATGCCTGTTCCTTCTGTGATATTCACAGGTATTTCTATTTTTTGTATACATCTTGGTGAAATTATATAAGTAAATTTTTTTTTAATAATTTCAGGCGAAAGTTGTTTTTCATTTTTTCCTAAATAGCGTATTGGTATTTCTGTATGCGGCGATTGTAAAGTTCGTGTATTGAAATCTAAATTAGCGTTAAGTTGGATAATAAGATCTAGGCCTATTAATCCATCAAATTTGTTTGAAAAATTAAATAAATAAAATGTATGGTTGCCTTGCGTTTTAAACGTCTGAAATAATGGAATTATTGCTATTTCATTGTGGAAAGATGTAGCATGCGCTGTTTGAACTTGAAATATTTCTCTTTTTATATTTTCGGGAAAATATCTATAGGCAATTTCTGGTTTTATAAAACTTCGAGTACTTCCAGTATCTAGTAGAAAATTTGCGTCTAATTCGGGTATATGAATATATGGTAATTCGGCTGTGTAGTTATTCAAAAATACTACCTCGTATTGTTGTTCGGGCTCGTTCCCGTAAAATTTACATTATTAGTATTTTCTGGGAAATATTCTGGTTCGTGAGTTTGTTCTTGGTATATGTTTGTGTAACTTGGTTCATATGTATTCATATAACTTTGTTCATAAAATGGATTTTCGAAATTTGGTGTTTCTTGATTATCAGCATAATCAAAGTTTTCAAAAATTGGGAAATTAACATTTGTATTTTCATGATTAACAGTATAATCATATTGAGTATTATTTTGTGGGTTTTGTTCCGAAACTTCTTGATTGTAAAGTTGTTCGGTAATTACCTTTTTATTTTGTATATTATTATTTAAAATTGTGTTTCCAGAACTTGTGTCCATAGGTTCTATTTGTCTTGTTCTTATAGAATTTTGTGCAAAATTGGTGTTAGGTCTCATAAAGGGTCTTTGTTGGTAAAAATTGGGTCTTTGAAAATTTTGTTGAAAATTATTAGGTCTTATATTTGAATTTGAATTAAAGTTATTCGCGTTTCTTCCAAAATAATTTGGAGTATTATTTACAGCATTACCGTTTATGTTATTTTGGAATTTTGGAAAATTCGGATTTATTGCATTGGGAAAATTATGTGAATAATTAGGGTTAAAATTAGGTGTATAATTTGGACTAAAATTATAAATAAGGTGGTTTATACATTGGTGGCGATTTTTGGTTTTTATTTTGCGAATTTGTTGTACTCATTGGCACAGGTCTATTTTGTGGTATTTGTGAATTTTTAAAGTAAATAAAATTTTCTTCCTCTCGCACAAATGCCATAGCTTCTTCTAAAGCTGTTGGATTTTTTAGTCGAATAACTAATTGCATATTATAAGGTAACCCTCGTATAAATGTTTTCAGAGCAAATTCATCGTAATGGTTAATTTTTATTAATTTGGTTGCGGGATCTTCATTTGTTCCATTTAATTTTGCAGATAATAGGCTTCTAGAATCTTGGATTCTCATGCCGAAATTAATAGGGTGTTCGTTTTTAAAAGGTTTTAGATTAATTAAATCTTGTATAAGACAATCGATTGATCTTTGATCAGCGAAGGTACTTGTAAGGGCTTGTTTTACTAGAGCCCAAGTATTTAATTCTGTTCGAGATACAATAAGTTCGGCGGCCCTATGTGTAAGTTTACTTAATATGGTGTCAAATAAGCAAATATTTATTGGGTCATTTAAATTAGCCGTGTTTTGAAAAGCTTTTAAAAGGTTTTCGGAGGCTGTTACAAATCTCTGTAAAAGTTTTGGATTCCCGTCAAAATTTGGAATGTTATCAGCTTGGTAACGTAAAAGAGTATAATTAGTTGTCATTATTTTATTTTTATTGTCAGTTGAACCAGATTGAATTGATAAATCGTTTAGAGAATTAATTAGATCGTCTAGGTTTACTTCCTTAAAGAGCTCAATTTTGATAAAATATATATAGGTATACTTTTTTAAAAATATAAAATGGTTAAAATAAACTATATTTCCAAAAATAAGTTTCAAATTTACGTTTTGAATTATTTATATCAAAAATTATTACTTATTTTTGCAAATAGAGAAAAAAAAAATGCTAATATTAAAATGTTTGCAATGACTTACAATACTAGAAGAAAAATTAGCTTCATGGGCTTCTTTTTTCTTTTTTTCTTAGCTTAGGTCCTTACTGCTAGGCTGGTTTGGCGATTTTTGTCCTCCCCAGTGTGGTTAGCCTCTGGATCGGCGATTTTTGTCCTCCCCAGTGGTGGTTAGGCTGCTGGTTTGGCGATGTTTGTCCTCCCCAGTAATGCCTTGTGTGACTTGCTAGCTGTCCCGTTCTTATTCCTCGCCGGTTCCCCAAAGTTGGTCCCGTGAAGTCGCCTTAGATCGGCACTGTCTACTTCTTATGAGCTCCAATTTTTCTCAGGGCTTCTTTGATTCGAGCACTCCCTCGAAGTCACCTTAGATCGGTACTATTTACTTTTTAGGACTCGAACCGTCGAAATACGTAGATTTTCTAGTGAATAAATTTTTTGAAAAAAACCGTGTTTTTTGCACGTTTCACTATCCGTACGACTGCGCCAGTTACGTTGTGGTCGAAGAAAACACCCTTTTTAAAAAACGTCAAATTTTTATTAAAAGGTAAAATACAAGATTCAAGATCAAGAGCAGACTAACAAGTGATTCAATCACCGTCCTTTGCTTATATTTATAAGATTTCCTTATCTGTAATTGAATTTGTCACATTCAGCAATATGGGGAACGTAACTATACCGCAACATCACTTAAAATTAGAGCTAGTTGGCCCTATATTCACACTAGAAATTCAAAATTCAGTCAAAATTAAAAAACTACACGTTTCAAAAAACATGCGCTACCGTCTTATGGGAGGTTCTTTGGTTTAAAATAAGACAAAAATGGTAAAGGTCCAAAACGGCTTTATTTTCAAGATACAGGGTGCTAAACAATATTTTTCTGTATGTTCAGAACGGATTATTAGATTCAAATGGAAGTCAGTATAGTAACAAAACCTATAGAAATATAGTTTTTATGACACATTCGTATCAGTTTTTCTGACCAGCGGCGTACAAAAGAGAAGGAATATGCATTTTTCCACCATTATCCGGTGATATTTTTTTGGTATTGGCATTTTTGTCAATTTGATGAATGGTACTTGATCTTTGATTAATTTTCCACAAAAAGTTAAATTCAAATCGATAAACCCAACCGTGTTCGAGATTTTAATTTAAAATAATTTATTTAATTGTTCTAAAAAAGGTACTTTTAAATAGTATTCATTTGACATGAATAACCACGACATGAAAAATTTGGCTTTAGTACTTTTTTTAACATTCCAATGCACTATTTAACCGTTTGCTTGAATTTTGTGGTATTTTAATGTTTGGCATTACTTAAAATTAAAATATCTGGGACACGGTTGCATTTATCGATTTAAACTAACAGTACGTTTTTCTGTAAAATTAATCAGAGATCAAGTGCAATTCATCAAATTATCAAAAATGCAAATACGTAAAAAAAAATATCACTGAATAATGGTGGAAAATATATAATCTTACTCATTTGTACGCAAAAACACTGACAAAAATGTATCATAAAAAATTTGTTTCTGTACCTGTTCTTACTATACCGAGTTTCATTTTAATCTAATAATAAAAATTCTTTAACACCCTGTATCTTAAAAATGAAGCCATGTTGGACCTATGTTTATATAACATTTTTGTCTTATTTCAGGGCAACGATTCTCCTATCAAGCGGTGGCTCATGTTTTTTATAAGATGAACTGATTAGGTATGATAAAATGAGGTCGCACCTTGAAGTTAATCTTATATACACGGTCGGGCTGTCCAGGAGACGCACCCTAACCTATATGTTAGAAAAAGTTGTGTTTACTAAAGCAGTCTTTATTGCAGTATTCTCGTTATTATTCGCAAAAGCATCTTCAGCTGCTTCATTTTGCATTAGTTCTTGAACAAAGTTATATTCATCGAGTGGTTGATCATCTTGTCGGTCAATGGCAATGTTGTGCAGGATAGCACAAGCTACAATAATGGGTGGTATATTTTCCAGTTTATGGGACATGCCTAAATACAAACAAGGAAAACGACGTTTTAAAACCCCAAAACATCTTTCAATAGTATTTCTAGTTGATATCTGTGCTCTATTATAGGCTTCTTGACTTGGTGTTCGTGGATTAACAAATGGTGTCAAAAGATAAGTTTTGCAACCATATCTGCTGTTTGCCCAAAAGAAAGGTCTCACCAAAACTACCATTTCCAAAAAGAACAGGCAACGGCGAATCATTAAAAATGGTGCTATCATGAACAGACCCTGGCCATTGAGATATAATATGTCTGATTTTTAAAGAAGCATCGCAAATGGCTTGTACATTGAGAGAAAAGAAACCTTTTCTATTACGGTATAACTCTGCTTGGTTTCCTCCTGGTGATATGATTTTAATATGAGTACAGTCAAGGGCTCCAATCACACGGGGAAAACCAGCAATGGTAAAAAAGTCATAAATAATTTTGCTTCTTTCCTCTGGGGTAGGCATATTTATGTATTGATTTTTAATTGCACACATTTGTCTTGTAACATTTTGAATAATTCTGCAAATTGTAGATTTATGGATGTTAAATGTGTCACCAATTACTTGTTGGAAAGTTCCAGTTGCATAAAATCTTAAGGTGATCAGAATTTGATTTAATGAACTTATAGATTTGTTCGTTAATATTCTGAGACAAATATTACCCCCAAATATATGATGCAATTCCATGACTGTTGCTCTTGAAAAGCGAAATCTCATTTTAAAATCAATATCATCATATATTTCAAAGGGATTTTTGCGGTCTCTAAGGATGCAAATTCTTCTAGGAATGTCTTCATTAGATGATAATGAGGATAAACATGAATCAGACATCCTAAAATAATAATACAGTACAATACTTTTATTTTAAAATATGAATATATTTTGTAACTTACCTTAATAAAAAAGAAGTAAGTAAATATTGAGGTAGGTAAATAATATTTTATGCCAAAATTATAATTATACAATATTGAACTGTCACTTTAATCAGCCAAATTCCACTGATTAGTTTAATTCTTCGTTAATTCAAATTTAATGAAGAATTAAGTGTCAAATTGGCTTTGTGCAACCCATTTTTTACTTTTAACGAAGCGTTTGTCAAGTTAACCAAGCAATAGCTAACGAACCGTTAAAATAACAAAATTTGATTAGTTAATCATTCGTTAAGGGTTTAATGTCACATTATCTATTTAACGAGCTCTTGTGCGACCGGCTGCCAAACTGTTATATTTTAATCTTATAGATGTTTTTAGTTTTAAAAGGACAAATTTCAAAAGAACGAAAGTCCTACTTGATTTGCTTAATTAAGAAATAAATTTCGTTAGATTAAACTATGTTAAAATATCATTTTCATATGTTGCACTTTCAGTTCAGTGGACATGCTTATTCTGCCAGATCACAACACTGAAGCCTCATATTTACCGAATGTAAAAATTAGTAAATAAGATTTAAAACTCTTAAATTTGATAGAATTTGTCATTATATATATATATATATATATATATATATATATATATATATTTTGGAGGCCTCAATAAGTATTTGGCTATTTTATTTTAGTAATATTGTCTGTAATATCTTAAGAACCAGCAAAATTAATTATTCACTGGTAAAACGCTCTACAGAAATTTCACAGAAACAATTACCTTTCTCAGAATTTTCTAAATTGCCTTACTTGTTTAGTAGTCATCTACAAATAACCCGAGTTCCACAAAGAGATGATATCTTCATAAAGGTCATTGTTTGGTAAATGATGATTCCTAAGTAAGTAATTAGGGCAGATAAGTGGCAGTGTAAGAGAAAATGGGATTAATACTGTTTCTAGAGTAACAAAAGACAGGGGTTTAATGTTATACTGTTAATAAAAATATTGATAGATGTGTATTTACTTTATTACAATTTGTATGGATCCAAGTCAGTTGATATAAAATTTTATTGAATTAAAAAAAATTGTTTTAATTACCCAAGAGTATCTAGATTAAAAAATCTAAGTAAATCGTCCAAGTTGTTACAAATAAAAAGTTACCATACAAACCCACTTAGTTTTTGTTTCATATTATGCAAAAAATATTTATGTTAGTTCTTATTGCGGTGATAAATAGAATCTAGTGGCCAAAATCAGTTTCAAAGATGAACAAGTATTTAATCGTTTTTCTCCCTTAATTAATTTCTTCGATTTTCAGCGATTACGTTTTACCAAAAACAATCTGATATTGTGATAGGGATAATCATATGTTCTTTAAGGTTTATATGAAGTTATTATTTTATGAATAAAAAACTTTTATGGATTTTTCATCACCATTACAATTAGAATACAACAACATGCCTACCTGCTAAGTTTAATAGGCAGTCTATAGTTCTGGATCCACTATGCAGGTACCCGAGGAACCACACTGAAAAATATCTGTTTTCTGGAAGTTTCGGGGAAAGTATACCCCGTCTTCAGCAAATCTAAAAATAAAATACTAATAGCAGAATATTTCTTATATTTAGTATCAGAAATATAACCAGAATGTCTAGTCTCTGACAGACAGACATTGTGGACCCAGATTTAAAGACTGCCTATTAAACTTACCAAGTAATATTAACATTAACATTAAACATTTTCACCTACAGTATGAACACCAAACATAAAATAAAATCTACTTCTAAAATTTAATATAGAGACCAACATAAGTATCGTTTGGTACCTTTAATCGACTGGCAGGGTTTACAGTACAGATAAATAGATTCGGCTGAGACTATTTTTATCTTTTTTGTCGTTCACGGTGTTTGGATTTTTTTGAATTTCTATGGTTTCCAGAATCTGCCTTTCTTTCAGGTTTGTCTCAGACATTAAAATTTTTGTTTTAGTGAAATCAAAAGTATGTTGTTTTGTATTTTCATGTGTTGTTAGTGCCGTAGAGTTCTTTTTATCGTAGTTATGACTTTTCAGTCGGTTTTCAAGATACTGACTAGTTTGGCCAATATAAACATCGTGATAATTTTTAGAAGGAATTTCATAAATTAAATTACTTTTTTTATGTTTTGGTGTATTTGTTTTTAATTTTAAAAATTTTTTTGAATCAAATTATGTCCTTTGTGACAGACATCTATTTTGTAATTTTTAAGATTTTTTTAAGTGTTGTGAGGCATGGTATATATGGTAACACTATGTAATGTTGATTTGAGCTGTTTTTTAAATTTTGGTTTTGTGGTGTATTGCAAAATGTGTGAATTTAAAAATTTTGTTAATAAGTCTGGATGGAAAATTATTTTTTTTAAGGTATTATTTGCTTTTTTTATAGCTAAATGTCTAAATTCCGGGTCTAGCAACTGTGTAGCTTGGTCCGCTAGTCCAATAACGACAGATTTTTTTTAGACTTAGGATGACACGATTTAAAATTTATATATCTACCTGACCATGTGCTTTTTGAATACCATTATATTCTATTTTTATTGTTAATGTGGTGTAAAGTTAAATCGAGGAAATTGATTTTTTTATTGTCCACAATTTCCACAGTAAATTGTAAGTTTTTGCGGTAACTATTAAAAATGTTAGGTGCAAGGTCAATTTTGTCTTTTGGGAATCTCGAATGGCATTTTTTGCAAAACCGTCTCTTCTAGGTCCTCCATCACCAATTGTGCCACAACCCTAGATATCGAGGCATCCACATCCTTCTAATTGTTTGTAAAGATTATTTTCATATGCAAAATAAGTAGAACTTAATGTAAGTTCGAAAGCTTTACAGAACTCTTCCAGAGGAATATCGGTATATTTTTTTATTTTATTTCAATGTGTTTCTATTATTTTTACCACTAGTTTTATTGGTACATTTGTGTATAACGAAATTACGTCTAAAGAGATTAGTATATAATTTGGGGGGAGGTTTAGATTTTTAGTATTTTCTTTTAAATGTTTTAAATTTTTTATATAGACAAGGATTTTTATAAACAATTTTATTAATAACATTTTTTAAGTATTTAGATAGTGCATTGAAAGGATGCAACATACTATTGGCCTCAAAGGAACACCCGGCTTGTGCAGCTTTGTCTTTTAAGATTAGTATATACATTTTCTTCCCAATGGTCTATTCATTTATTTTTTATTATAATGATCTGATGCCATGATTTAGGTTTTATTGGTTTTGCCTGCCCTCATATATTGTAATATTTGATTTTTCTTTTAGAAATTATTTTGTATTTTTGATATTGTGGTTTTTTCAACCTAAGATCCCATTTTTACAGAGACATACATATAGTTGAGATATACGCATTGTCTCAACAGCTATGCTCTGTTAAAAATTAATATGTACGAAAAATCTAATTTTTTCAAAAATAAGTCATATGTATCTCAAAAAATACTTAAACATTTAAAAAAAAACCTTTATTTTCTTTAATTTCACAAATGATTAAGTTGATCTAACCATTATAACTCAAAAAAATTAAATTTCACGTTTTAAATCGACAATATGCAATAAAATTTGCAAATCAGCTGAAAACCAAATCTCAATATCTCTTCGTGTTTTAAAAAAATTCGAATTTAAATTTTACCCAAAAATTCGCTTGTCCCCTTTGCTGTATCCGGCAATATAGCTTTTTTTTTAAGAAATGGACTTATAGTTTAGCTTTTCGGACATATTGTCTATTATATTCAGACATCAACCAAGTTACTTGATTTACAACTACAAAGGGGGGTATTAAACAGCCACACTGTATAACACAATAATATTACATGCACGCGCTCGAAACGTTATTTAAAAGGATTTATATCTATTTTGTTTATCACCATGGAAAATATTTTATCACCCCTTAATTTTAAAGTTAATGAGATAACAATGGTCCAACGTAACGGAACATGGGACTTAAACTGTAGTCCTCCATAATATGTTCAAAAATAAGTAAAACCTTTTATTTTTCAGATATTTAATGGTTATATTTTTAAATTATTCAAATACCAATGTTGCTAAGACCAAACCCAGATTATGTTACCGCCGATTTCTAGAAGTTTTATTTTTATTTGTAGAAAATAGCTAATACCTTACCATACCCTTATTACGAAACAGAAATTAGTATGTGGTAATTTGTGATGTATACCTTCTAACTACTTAATATAAGTAAATGATTGTCAAAAATATCCTTGTAATACCAGCGCTTCTTAAATTTTATTAGTAGGGTAAGTTAGGGTTGTCAAACATACCTTTCAAAAGCGTACTTCTTAAATGCCTACTATATGAAACTTTAATAATATCACTATTCCGTGTTGTGAATAGATGACCACAAAAACTTGAATTATTTATTCATAATTTTAATTTTACTAGTAATAATTTGTTCGATTGTATTTTACCATTATGACATTGAATTTTAGTAATCACGAGTTATGAAGTAAGATTAATCTTTGATAGTTTATTATAGAACGAGCCCTGGGATGCAATAATTATTACTGATATTATACGTCACATCAAACTTATAAAAATAAAACATCCTAAAATTCAAAGCAAATTTATTTATTTTTTAATTTAAGTTTGGTAAAGGATAAAAAAAGTTATGTTTTTCAATATCATTTCAAACTTTTTATGAAAATAAAATATATATGTTTTATTTTATTAAAGTTTGAGGAAAATACATTTTTTCAGTTTAATTTAGTCAAGGATAAAAAATATGTTTTGATAATATGTCACATAAAACAAAAAAATAAATTTCCTATTATTTTAGTAATACACTACTTTTAGATCTTTTCGTATGATCCGGAATTGAATTATTTACTTTATCTCTAATATTTTTTAATTTATCTTTTCCAAAACGCAACATGGTGAGAATGAAACTGACACCAAAATTGAAGTCTCTAAAACTTTCATTTAAATATTTTTGACAAATTCATATTCACAGCCAACTTTATTTGCTATAGACATTATTACCTATTATTAAAATTTTTCTTTAAAAAAATACAATTTGTGCCAAATTTTCTTACCGAATCTCCTACGTTCTTCAATTAATAACTGGAAATTTTTCTCGTACACGATATTCTTAAAAAATTACATATGCCTTGTCCCTAAGCGATTTGTGATAATTTTCGTAAGCTCCTAATTTACACTTATTTAACACGTTAGATCTAGCTAAAATATTTGGTGAAAAATAGTCTTTAAATGTAAATTGAATTCTATTACACTCTATGGGCTCATTTTCTTTTGGTTTCAGGGTCGCAATCAGGCTTGCTGTTTCCTACATATGCGTGATATGGACGTGTATGTCTCTGATCAAGCTTCTCTTTGTGTATTTGTTTGTGGCAAACGTAAATCTCATAATTTACTTTGAGATTTTCAAGAATTCATAACATATTCGGTTTTTCTACCTACTGTTACCTAATATTAAATTATGTGTTGGAAATTCCAGTGGAACTTCTTGATGTGTCCTTTTGTGACATTACTTCTTAGACTTGGAACTACCTCTAAGAGATCCAATTTGAGGGGAGAATTCGGTCCCAATCCCCACAAAAAGCACTCATCAATAGTAACCACTTTCTCTTAACTATCTATTAACTTAAAGTAGAGAATAAGTGATTTGGAAATCATAACGTCTAGCTGCGATGAAAATATAAGAGAAAACTTCGGTTAGGCGTATTGGAGAAACGATCGAACAGTTGACAAAAATGTTAGCAATAAATTATGTGTTGTCTGCAATAATAGTAATCTGTAGTAATCAAATTAGCAGACCATTTTTTTGTTATTATTTTGGCTTGTTGTGTGTTTAATTAATTAGTCGATGGATTTATTGGAAAAATAAAATGACAAATGCGCTGGATAAAACCCCCTTGCCCCATTTATTCCTTCAGCACCCTAAGATTTTAGGTGACGAGCCGTCCTGCTCTAGATGTTCAAAAGACATACAGTTTGTCTATAAATATATCATAAAATAACTATGTTTAGAAATAAATAAGAAATTATTACAAGGAAAGTTTCAGGTATATGTTCATGTGTATCTAACTTTTACTCTTAGTGGCTACTAGAAGTATGAACAGTAGGTCAATCAGTGGAGAGCCCTTTGGGAAGGAAAAAAAGTTCTATATTACATCCTAACACTGGAACCTGTGGTGGAAGATAGATCAAAATACAAGAAAGAGTTCATCAGCAGATGACATAAACTCAGTTTATATCATCTGCTGATGATGCTAACTTGGTTAGCGAAACGCGCGTCCAGAACGTAACAAGTTGTGGTGTAGTGTGGTTAGAACTCTTGTATTTTGTTCAATATTACATACTAAAACGATAGATAATTTTTCTTTTCTATATTTGGAATGTCGATATAAAGTTAACTTTCCGAAAGACAAAACTAGCTTTTGATGTGTTTAAATATATATTATACTCAAAAATAATTGTCGGGAATCTGAATTGAAGTTAAAAATTAATATGAAAGTAATAATAAAATTTGCGTAGTTCTGGTGCCTTGAAAATAGGTCAAGCTTTCACACTATTTTATACCCCTAAAATGTAGGTGAAACATTGGAGCTTTTAGAAGCTAGTTAAATTAGTAAATGGTAATCATAACTAAGTTCAAATGGCGATGATTGAATGCAATATTTATGAGAATTTACTTTTCTTGGAAACAGAAAAAATATTTTGAATAGTTGGATAGAACATTTTACGCCAATTTAAACTTATTCTGGATAAACACTAAAGTAGTAGCATAAAAAGAAAATAAGAAAAATTAGTTAGAAATGTTTGAAGAACACAGACAATAAAATACTTTAACCTTGAACTTTCTTAAATTATATTATCGAGTAACTCAAGCATTTTTTGGCTATAAAAACCTTCAATCTATGTCGGCTGCTGTAAGCCAGTTATCTCAGAAACTATAAGAGACAAAGAAAAAGTTTAATAAAATTACTTGGATTAATTTTAAGTTCTAATTTATTTATTTTTAATATGTACTTAGTTTTTCGTAGGCAGACTTCAACGTACTTATTTTAACTTGATACAGCACAAAAGGTATTGATAGGGTTTTAAGTAGATTTATTGGCATTAATCTTCGGTATTATAGACATTAATTCACTGAAGTAAAATATCCAGGTATCCAATTCACTTGTTTACATGTTTATATATTTTTAATAATCAGTTTATTTATTTGCAGATATCAACTTAAAAATCTTGATTTTTTCGTTGTTTCTGGTTATATTACTTATACACTCTGTTTTATACTCTATATACTCTTAATTATTAAATAAAAGTTCTGTTTATTACATAGGGGTCATTTTGCCAGAAACGAGTAAAGGACTCCGTCTCGGGTTAGAACCAGTGACTGCTCTTCCATGAGTCATTTGGTCAATGACCCCCCAAAAATATTTCAGAAAATAAATTATTCGTTTGACCGTCTCTCCTAATAGTTGTAATAAAACGTGAAGCTTGAGAAACGTTACATACGCTACACTATTAGCCGCGCGCGGCAGTTCGAACGGTCTCGTTGCGTTCCTTAGGCATAATAAAGTAAGCTATACGAAGCTAGGCTGGGCAGTTCGAATTGCTCTGATTACCTTAAAGCTTGACGAAAGTACCCGAAGCTTTCACAGCTACCGAGCGGCAGCCGAACGTGATAGCAAATGGAATATGAAATCGCGATTTAGGTCATCAGCCGGTCTCTTCTCATAATTCGATCGATCAGTCCCGGCATCACGTCGGCATGCGGAAATTTAATTGTTCAGAGGTCGCGAGGTCGATATTCCAACTCGATATTGTTTCGGACGTTTTTAATCGATGAAAATTGATTTTTATACTGTTTTTTGTAGTATATATTTTTTTATTTTTATGATCGATGTGTGAGTTGAAAATATACAGAAAATAAAATGTTGATAGTGACCAGTGCAAAGTGAAAAGTGCTTACGAACTTAATTTTGCAAAAATAACCAATTTCAAGGTGGTCTATGTTTGAGTTGTGAATGTAGATGAAATAAAATGTCGGTAGTGCAAAAAATTAAACAACTAAAGAGTGCTAATGAATTTAATTTTGAGAAAATAACCGAATTCATAATAAGTGGTCGCAATTTGCCAGAACTTAGTATACGACAAACTAGTAAAGACAAAAATAAAGACGTTCATCGAAACTTTCGGAAAAGTATGTACGATTTAGCTAACTAGTGGTTGTGAATTCTCTAACTCATTTTACTGTTATGTTTGTTTGTTGTTTTCTAAAGACTCGTCGGACCCATTATGGTGCAAAACCGGTGTTAAAGACTTAAAGCACTTAAAAGAAAAAATAAAAAAAAACATGCGTTTTCTGCAGATCACATTAAATATTAGGAGAACTATGCTCCGGTCAGAAGTGTTCATATTCGCACTCAACAGCTTATAGAAAATCTCTTAGAGATTTTAATGAAAATGTATCCAAAAACCGTTATATTTTGAACAAAATTATAGATTGTGTAAAATGTTGTGGGGCATTCGAGCTGGCACTACGTGGCCATGATGAAACGGCTTTGTCTGAAAATCCGGGGGTTTTTCGAGGGCTTATAAATTTTGTTGAGGAGTTGGGCCAAGATAGACTATCCGCTTTAGCAGTGTTACGTATCGAGAAATCGTTTATAAAAGGAATGTGCGTGCAATTTTAACGATAATGTCATTCAGCATTTTTCCAATTCTAAAGTACGAAGAGTAGAACTGAACTTTAAGAGTATTTAAAGCTCAATTTAAAGATAAGATATTTATTTTTATTTTAAGTATGCCTTTTTTTAAATTTGTTATTTACCTCCCAATATAATTCACCACGAGCCGCCACTGGTTAGATCTATCAGACAGTGTTCATCCGAAACGACACAACATTAATAGCCATCTCCAGAAACTCAGAAATTAGTCTCGTTCTGTTCTACAAACAAGGTTAGTATATCTTAGAGCATGGAATCGTGTTTACATATTTTTGCAGTTCATTGATAATTATGGGTGATAGGTAATATAGGATTTATTTCTTGTTCAAGCTTTAAAAATATGATCAACAACATACTAGATACATTTCTAAATAAATTCAATTATCATATATTTCCGAATTTATGCTACTTTAACCTTTAGTTTTCAAAATTATTATTATTTGGGCTTGATGCTTATGTGAATATTAAAGTAGCTTAAAAAAGTCTAATCATCATAATTATAAAATAGCAAAGTGTAATATTTTGGAAACAAAATCCTTTAAAATATTTATGTTTCCAAAATATTACACTTTGCTTTTTTATAATTAGGATGATTAGACTTTTTTAAACTACTTTAATGTTCTCAAATTATAATAAAAAATATTAAAGGATTTTTAAATAGTCAAATATTAAAAACGTTATTACAGTCTCCTGAACAAATTAATAGAAGAAATGTATATATATATATATATATATATATATATATAAATATTATATATATATATATATATATATATATATATATATATATATATATATATATATATATATATATATATATATATATATATATATATATATATATATATATATATATATATATATATATATATATATATATATATATATATATATATATATATATATATATATATATATATATATATATATATATATATATATATATGTGTGTTTTTTCGGGTGTACATCCGTTCACTACTGTCGTTCTGAAAAGAACAGTTTTGCTGACGTTTCGCCAAAATCACATTTGGCATTTTCGAAGCTTTCTTTCTCGCGTCCGAATAGAGACTGAAGTGTTGGTGACTGCGACGCTTCCTTTTATACCCCCACTCGGGGCCGAAGGTTATATCTGCGCAGGCGTTGGTCGTTATTTATGTTTTCTGGATGGAGCTGTTGTTGTTGCGCTAATTGCGCTTGAGTTTTTGCGATTTTAGATTTGTCGATTATTGTCTTCCATACTGTTGGTAGTTTTAATGATTCGTCCCTTTTGTTTAAATCACCTTGCTTTTCAATTTCTATGGCTTCTCGGATTATTCTGGTCTTATAATGTTCTATATTGGCAATCTCCCTACACCCATCGAAATTTATTTTATGGCCGGTTTCCTGATGATGTAGGAATAAAGCTGAGGTTGTTTGTTTATTTCTGATGCTGAGTTTATGCTCTTCCACTCTTGCTGATATTCGCCTGTTAGTTTGCCCTACGTACAACTTTTCACAGTCCTGGCACGGAATACTGTACACTCCGTGGTTTTCCAGTTTGATTTTATCTTTTGGGTTTCCGAGTAGTTTACCTATAGTTGTTTGTGGCTTGTGTATTGTTTGTATGTTGTGTTTCCTCAGAATTCTTCCGAGTCTGTCTGTTGTGCCTTTTACATATGGTAAGACTACTCGTTGCTTTCCTGGTTCATATTTTTTGTTGTTCGTTGTTCGGGAAACTTGTGCATTAATAGCTTTCTCTATGGTGCGATTTGTGTAGCCTATATATATATATATATATATATATATATATATATATATATATATATATATATATATAAAATCTTGTTTTTTTCAGATTGATCAGATTCTTCGGATTCATCTTTGGTAAGTATCTAAAATATTTAAAAAGTATAAGTTTGTCTATGTAATTTATAGTTAAGTATCCTTACTCGTAAAAATTAAAAAACTTCGGACAAAAAGATCAGAAATATTACGGCGATAATGTAAAAAACGCCCTAAATATTCATTAATTTCTCGTCGGGGTTTAAATCTAAGGACACTCCATATTATTGATGGTCGTATAATATGAAGTGCAATGCTTATTATTTGGCGAATACTGCAGTTAGATATAAAATTTGTCAATTTTTAGAGATTTTCGCAAAGAGGGTGGAAGTAATATATCTGTAACAATTTAACTGAAAATACCTACCTCCCTTCGGTCACCAAACACTAACTAGAAAGAAACTAAAGGACCAGAATTTCTAATTAACGAGAGCTGTTATGGGTAAGTTTTAAACATCATTTAAACTACGTGCAATTTTCTAATTTCCTTTAAAAAATCCTTATTTTATTAATTTTTATTTGTAGAATGCATTAAAAAGAGCATTTTTTTGTTGCTTCACAATACACCCTTTTAATTTAAAATGAAAATAATTTACATAGTCGCAAAAATAGCCTAAATTAACAGCATGCCTATGATTTTGAGATTCAGCTCAAATTGTTAACGTTACCGACACAATAAAAAAGAAACCGCACTGAAAGTAGATGACCAGCCAAGAAATGTACTAGGAATAATGAGAAAGTATCCATAGCGACTAATTATGACGTATATTTTTTATATATATTTTTAAATATACATTTTAATAAACATGAGTTTGCTTTTTTCTTCAAATGTAAAGTATTTCAGAAGTACAATTTACACCAATAAATTTTAAAATAGGCCCATAGTGTATTAGTTTTAGATGTTATGCTTATTTGTTATTGTTGCTTCTAAGCAGTTCTAAAAGTTTTATTCTTAATCGTTTTTTTTATCCAATGAATTATACAATAGTATCAATTTAAGGCTTTATTTAAACATGGCGTTAAACGAAACATTTTAAAGTAGATTTAAAATTAACATAAAATTACAAATAGGATGTCTTAAATTGTAAAACATTTAGGCTCTATTGTACAATCCAAGATCAAATTATGTGTCAGCTTTTTTGACTGATACTTAAACTTCTCCGTTTAAGATTTATTGCTGCCAATTTCTGTCACTTTGAATACGTTTTGATACCAGTGCAAAAAATCAATAAGCTCAAGTACCAGTCGAGTTCAGCTGAACCATGATCAATTTTCACTTCAAATATACAACGCTGAACCTTAAAATGCCAAGTAAACAATTATCGAACATTTCAAATAAAAATTTTTTCACATTTACAAAAACATCATAACATTGTTCTAAAATACACACATGAAAATGATCTATTGCCAAATTTCAGGTAAATTTCAAACTACAATAACCTCGACAATAACCCTTTCAAAAATAGTCAAATCTTTACGAGCCAAGAAACACCCAAAAGGTTAGAATGTTGTCTTTCAAAGGTAAGTGATGAAAGTGGCTTAAAGTTATCAGGTGCTATTATGACTGAAATTTTCTGAAACTCATTTCAAAACTATGGCAGCTAAATAGCGAACCTTTGAAACTCTGAATTGATGTCAAATCCAAACAAATTAGAACGAGAGCACACTTTCCTGTAATAGTTTTCAATATTCTATTCGATGATACTAATGACGGAATCAGTGACAGATTTGACTGTTGACAGTAAATTTTAAAGTAGTGTCATTTGATCTTAAACTAAGTTCAAACCGTTTTGCTCTACTTCCAAAGGTTTGGATTTGACAGTCCTTCAAAATGCCGAGATTTCATTTTTGGACGGTCATTATCTCAAAAACAGTCAAATGTTTGCCAAAATACATAAACATATTCCTTTTTTAATATAACCCATATCGAATAATATACAGAGGGTTCCATAAAAAAATTTTTTTTTGGATAATAACATTTGTGAATCACTCTGTAAACACAAAAATATTCTTAACATGTACTCTTCTTAGGTCGAACCACTAGAATTGAATTACCGCTGATGCTGATGTTCTTACGTGAAAATCAAAATTATAGCGTTCTACAAAGCATTGCCTCATTTAGTTTTTTTAACAGTAGACTTGTGATGAAATTAATTTAGAAATTAAGTGTTGTACTTCTACGTGAAACCCGCCTATTTTATAATATTTCAATATTTTTTTATGGGGCCCCAATAACACTTCATAACTATCTCACTTTAATCACCCATCTTTGAAAGACAACCTAATAAAATGTTTGGATAGTTCTTGTCTCTTGAAGATTCTACCATTTTTAAAAAGATATTTCATTTTGACATTTACCTGAAATTTTGCAATATTCAAAACAAAATAATATAATTCAGAGTTAAAACATGTGTTATTAAGTTTCTTTTAAACATAAATAACAAAAAACACAAAAATTAGCATAAAAATATCTGCTACCTATACTTTTCTATATTCGTTTTGAACAAACACCTTTATTTTAAGCCAGCATTTGTTGCTAAGTAGTTCTTGGTGGAGTTCCCTAAGTTGTTCATATTCATGTCGTTTAGGGAGTACCTTTAATCTGATGTGTTCCTTAAAAAAAAAATTTACAACTTCCTTTTGTTTACTGATCCATGGAACAAGTATACGCTTTTTGCCTTTTTTTGGAACCACAACTTCTTCATTAGCTACAATATTTGAAGTTTCTATTAAGTTTTCTTCAACTATTTCCTCATTATCACTGTCCTCATTCTCACTTAGCAAATTTTCATCCATATTGATATGTATGTCATCTAACGACTTTCCTTGATATTGGCTCGCCCCACCCTTTTCCATGACCAAGAGAAGCTTAGAAATCTTTGCAGTTTGATACACATCATCCGGTAGGCGATATGAGTTTCGATGAACACCTGGAGTGTGTCCCATGAAAGTTGCTAATTGCTCAATTTCTTGTTCCGATAAATTGAAAAGCTGGGAAAGTGTAGCGAGGTGTTTTCGCAAACGGGTTGAAGTTATGGATGATGGATTTTTAGCTCCACAACTCTTTGCGTATTTATTTAATGTCTTGCACCCAATCAGCGGTGATAATGAATTCGACTTGGCAAAAAGGTAGTTATTTTTTTTTGGGATATAATTGTCCCGTACTTCTATTAAATATTTAAGGTGACTTTGTACGTCGGTACTGAACAACACTGGTACGCCTCTACCTCTCTTTCCTCTTATAACAATTCTTTTTAATGATTTTAACAGTATTTGTTCGGTAGGAGATATAACTTTATTAAATTCTTCATAATTTTGAGTTTACTGGTGAACATTTAAATATGTATGCAAACCAATTCGTTCCAGTTCACCTGATCGTTTTCTGTTAAGCAATATAACTCTACAATATACTGTCTCCATCAGCTTATCATACGCTGATGGGTCATTCTTTTGCTTAAGAGTTTTTAAAGAATCTTCAGCTACTTTGATTAAATGTTGCTTTAGTAACTTTAGGTCGGTTGCTAGTGGAACTATTGTTATTTTATTCCATTTGTTTATATGCAAATTATTAGCTGCTTCCGTAGAAACTTCATAACGCCAATTTGACTCAAAAAGTGTAATTAGAGTTTTTAAGTTTGCTTCGTGCTCTGCGGTCGAAACTGTTAGGTAATTAGAGTGTTTCTTATAGGCATAAGTAATAGCTATTTCACAACATTGCTTTAGTGATGTGGCAATATTCATTGCAAAGGTGGGGGAGCAATATATTTCTTTTTCAATATCGTACTTTCCTATACATTTTGCAGCTTTGACAAAAAAATCGAAATATTCTGGACGTAACGCGGAAAACATTGAGGTTATAGACGAATTGCACTTTCGAACATCAGTTAAAACTTTGGCAAGTTCTCTCATTTTACGTGAAGTTACAGAAATGAAATGCATTTCTCTATGCGTGTTAAGATATCGTGCGCCAAAAGCGCAAATTAACGTGTCATTCTGAGCCTCCAAAGATATTTTATCCGCGCGCATATGAGGAAATACTTCTCTTTTTAAACGAGGATCTATTCTGTTATTAATTACCAGTTTTGCTTGACCAGCAGCCTGAGCAGACCCAGTTAATTTACCAGCAGTGCATTTTTTCCTATGGCGATATAAAATTTTTGACGAAAAAAAACCCAAACAATTGTCACATGGTAAAGTCGTTCTGTCTGGAACATAGGATTCCCTCACTACTTTAAATCGGTTTTTTGCTCCTGCACTTGCTAAAAAATTTCCTTTTCTTCTAAGCTTATCCAGTAAACATCGCCTTTCCTTACTCTTGGGAGGTTTGGAGAATATTTCAGCCACTGCAACTTCTGTTGAATGATTCCGTTAAATATGTCTGACATAGTTTTGAACCGCAGTTTCACAAAAATAGCAGTAGTCTGGCTTTCTTTTATAAGGTGCCTTAGAGGCGGGCTGTTTCTCCAACAAGTTTGTTTCCGCAGATATAATTTTACTATCCTCACCCGAATCTGTCACCAAATTGCCTGTATTTAATTCT
The DNA here is from genome assembly GCA_030620095.1 of Kuschelorhynchus macadamiae. Lineage (NCBI taxonomy): Eukaryota > Metazoa > Arthropoda > Insecta > Coleoptera > Curculionidae > Kuschelorhynchus > Kuschelorhynchus macadamiae. The sequence continues at coordinate 116,402 of JAUTXW010004739.1, forward strand.
TGAGACGTCTTGGGAGGACATTGTGCAATATTTGACACTTCATCTGATATTTCTGTGCTAGTGCTCTTGCCATTAATATCATGTGACTCGTTTTTTTAAGGTCAAATTTTTCAGATTGGTTAAATATTCGGGGAAGAATCCGTGATTTTCTTTTTATCTATAACAAAATGAAAAGATTAATAAAAATATTAATATTTACGTTCACTGTAAGCATTTCAAAACAAAGAATCGGTGTAAGACTAGAAAAAGTATAATTTTGTAAAACAAACAAATTGAAAAATACCTGTTTGACAAATCCAGCGGGGAATGAAATGGTATAGATATAGTGTCAGTGTCAGGTTACTGGCATCACACGGTCTAGTCTCGTGCAAAAGAACGTTTTTTGGCATCGCGCACACTCTAGATTTTTTACAGCGAACATAAATAATGTTAATTTTTTGAAATTAATTTTTTAAATGACAAAAGTTTTCGACAACACTTAATAGAAAAAAATGCCGAACCTGCCTATTGCAGCGACATTTAATAATAACCTACCTTATCCTTATTTTCATGAATATCACTGTCGTCGGATGATTCATCGGGAACATATGATGAATCCTCATCTGTGTAAAATGGATCCTCAGGCGTCTTATTTTCTCTCTTGTCATCTTCTAAGGATTCGTATGTATCAATCACCTGAAAAAGGCACCTTTAAAAATGTACTACTGTCGAAAATTGAAAAACAATACATCGCCGTCGCTCGGTTTAGTACAAAATCCTCTAAATATTTCTTCGAGTCAGTGAATAGGGATTATAAATTTAGGATAGTTTTCAAGCAAAATTAAAATCCTACTTCAAAGGCATGTATAACTCATTTTTGGAAAAATAGGGACCTAGGACAGTTTTGCACCAAATCGAGGTAGATTAAGCCAACATTTTGGAAACAAGTCTTTGCACACTCTTTCAGACAAGTTACTGGCTCGAGTCGATAGGGGAGAGTTACAAGAGTCGAACGAGAGTACAATGAAGTTTTCGAATTTTTACTGTCGAGGTAAAAAAACGATCCTATTAATTATCTGTCAATATTATCAAATAAAAAATAAGTGCCACCCTTGTGCCACCGAACGACATATTAAAGGTATGGACCAGTTGTAATGGATTCGAATTGATTCCTGTGCCGGGCGAGAGAGATAGAGCTAACGCGGAACCAAAATAAAAACAACTGTCAAAAGACGTCATAATCTTCACTCCAGGAAATGGATTAATTTAAAACACAAAGAGGTTTTAGTAATTTCTTAGTTCTTCTTTCATGGTTGATTACTGAATCTCAATAATGGTGGAGTGTTGCTGAGCCACAACAAGAGAAAAAATGAACTGAACTAAAATTTCTGAGGTAGGTAAATTTGGACCTTACATTTTTTTCCTTCAACTGTATTGCATAACTCTGTTTACTGCACACAATCCAATAAATTTTTTAACATATGTTATCTAGTGAATATAAATATAAAAACCCGGTTTTCTTTGCCTTAGTATAATTAAACCTACTTAAATTATAATACGATGCTCGCCTTTTTGTTCCGCGTTAGCTCCATCTCCCTCTACGATTTCATTTTCTACTGATGACTGCAATCCGCTTTATATACCGAGATAGATATGGTCTGGTCCATAACCTAATAAGTTCGTTGGTGCCATCCAAAATAACACTTAACGGTTGGCAAACAAAAATTCCATTTCAAATCTCAAGCATTTTATGAGATTTTCATTTTTCCACCAATCTTTAACCTGACCAATCTGAATTGCCAATCTAGTTTAAAAAAAAAGGTTTCTTTACTTTTTTTCAAGACAGCAAACAAAAACTTAAATAAAATTTAAAATGACATGAAAAAAAATAGTGAACTAAAAACTTAAAATCTGAAAATGGAATAACCATCATGGACCATGCGTAAAAGTAGCCACACATTTAGGAAATCATCAGAGAAAAAACTGCACAGACCTGGCACTTGGCTTCCCTCAGGTCAGTTTACTTCGAATCAATAGGTGTAATTATAGTCTTTTATGACTTAGGCAGCCCCTCTAGAACTCCCCGACGTCAGATCTCTTCAGTTCTTCCTCGGGTAATTTCCGAAATGTATGCCTACCTTAAAATGAAATATTACATTTTGTTTTGTATTATCAAGAATCGCATCACTCTTAGTATAAGTAGGTAACATCATAGTATTTTGTAGCATGACCTTGTTTTCAAGTAAATCCGAGAACTCGGTATTCCCTGTATTCTTAATTAAGATTTGATGTATCATAATTTTATTGTTTGTCTCCTGCTTAGGTAATTCAGTCACCTTAAAAATACGAATAAAAGAGTACCAAACCACATTTACAGTGCGTTTATAGGAGCGGCTCTATTATCGAACTAAAGAAAATTATGATAGAAAAAAAAATTATATTATTTTCTTTGCTTCGCTAGTATCGTCGCTGTTATAGTTCATCGCAGCTCCAACATAAACGCATCCTAGGCGTTAAATTTAATGCAAAGATATGAATGATAAAATAATCGTTTTTAACAAAAAAAATCAATCAATCGTTTTTAACAAAGAAAAATCAATCAATCAACGATAATGGTTTAATAATTATTTTTTATTAAAAAATTAACCGCCTTCAAAAAAACCAAAAAGTAAAAAAAAGTTTTTTAATTATTTTTTACTTTTTAGTTTATCTGTTTTTTGAAGTTCATTTTTAAATTAAAAACTTTCTAGTGAATTTTTATTTTTATCATCCAGTATAGTAAATTTTGTGATAAAAAAACCAAAGAAATATCCATTATAGAATGTCGCTAAATTTGTACAGAACGTGTTTTAAAAGTAATGGTACATAGCGCAAGAGTAAATTCCTGACATCAAAATATTGCGATCTAGCCAAAGTGTCCGAATCCGAAAGTTGATATTTATAAAGATACAGGGCGTTGAAGTTGAAATTTTATTTGCAATTTTTTTTGATAACTTTGGCAAAAAATAATGATTTTGCACAAAATTTGGTAACCGGGGGTTATTGCTCTTATCTTGGTGAGAAATCAAACTATGATATTAATTTTTATGTAGTACGTGGGGGCGCTTTGCACGCTATCATTATTTACTTTAATTTGCCGTAACTTTTTTGACAGTAATCTTTTGACATTTTTTATAATAAAATATTATTCTTAAACCTTTTTTAAGCAAAAAAGGTATACTTGCTTAATAACGCTAAGGTCAACCGTTTTTGAGAAATTTGCAAATTTCTGCATCGATGCAGGTTATGACGTCACTTAGACGCCTAATGAAGTTGCTCAGAACTTTACAAAAACCGATTATGTGATAGAACGCCAAAATAAACAACTTTTTTCTACAAAGGTGATACCGGAAAATGATTTGTTCTAAAGATACCAGATGTTGAGAAAACCCGATATTTCTTAAAAATCATCACCCTGTATCTTGAGAACGAATAATTTTTTAATACGTCTTTGTAGGAGAAAATTTGTTCATTTTGTCAAGGTCTATCATATACTCAGTTTTTGTAAAGTTCTGAGCAACTATCTGGCACCTAAATGGCCCCATAACCTGCATCGAT
>JAUTXW010004740.1:0-80000 GCA_030620095.1 Kuschelorhynchus macadamiae
CCATTGAAAGTTGTATGTTTATGTAACACTTGATTAGTACGTATTGCTTTTGTAAAATTCGATGGGTAGAAAATGTTCAAGTATGTGAAAGGGGTTTGGACATTTTATCTCCTCAAAATTTTGATGAAAAATAAAGCCATTAAGCTTCCATCAAATGTTTCAGTTACTAAGACCAAAAAGACTTTATAAGATACATATTTTAAGACCAAGACTAAATTTTTTTTACATATTGCCACCATTTTAGGACTGAGAAGAAAAGAAGAAAATTTTCTATTTTCTAGTAGTATATTAATTTTTTGTTTGTAAATGCTTTGTATAACTGCATTTTTTTTATTTAATTTTAAATAGAACAGAATATCCCTTTGAAAATGTATTCCTCTTTCAGTTAAAGTAACCTTGTTTGCTCTATTACTATAGCATTTTCTTTAATATTTTATATTTGTATACAATTACATTTAATTTACAATTAAAATTAGTTTTGTTAATTTTGTTGTTTTTTTATAAGAAATATAAATTCTCAAAATATAACCTGGAATTTCCATGAAAATGTCAGGGAAAACCTGGAAAAGTCCAAATTGATAATTCAAAATTGCTAAGAACTCTGGTTAAGCATATTGCTTATATATTTTGATCTGCCATTGCTTTCTTTATTCGTAGGTTCTAACTGTTTCAATAAATACCCATTGTCATTTCTGAAATGTGGTAAAAAATGTTATTTAAAAGCAAAAAATGAAGAAAGAAAATAACAATACAATAAAACAAACAACAATATTGTAAAACAAACAACAATTCATCTTTTGACTAACATTTGTGGAGAATTTTTAGGTTATAATGAAATATAATATGAGAAGTTAAAATCTTGTTTGTTTCAATTCAAGATCATGGATTCATCTGTTTTTCTACTTGTTTTCCATGTGATTTTTATGGTCTCATGTCATTTTTTAGTTGCCTTCATTAGTGAGCATCGTTTTTATAGCTCATCTTGGTAGAAAAATATTCAAGAAAACACTCTGAACACAAGAACATAATAAAATACGTTGGTCATAACACTAAAGAATAAAGTAAACATTTTCAGAAAAATTCAAATGATTTTTTTTTTGGTTAAGTGTGGATATCCCTATATATAATCATGCTTTTAAATGTTTACAAGGAACTCAAATAGTTAGATATGTTAGGAAAATAAAACAGTAAAATCAACAATAAAAGTTTAAGGCTTTAAAAAGGACACTACAATGGATTAGAGTTAGCACTAGCTTCTTCTATGATGAACTTTGTTATTTTGATTTCCAAATTTAATGTGACTGAATTGCTCTGTATTTTTTCTTTTTGTATCTATTTATTCTGGACTCAGAATTTTCTGTTTGGATATTCTCAGTGCTAGTGAAGTCAAGAAAGTTTGATCATAGTTTGTTCTGGAGTCACTCGTAGAGTGCAGATTATGAGATTTATTTAGACTTATATGGATAGGCAGATGGGAATTTACCTTGCATAAGTTTTGTTAATTATCTCATGTATGTATGTATGTATGATGTACATTTTTTCTTGTGTTGAGGGGCCTAACCTAACTCTCTTTTTGGAGGAAAGATCTTGACAGAGTGGTAAACCCACGGAGAGAAACAGGCCAAAGTTTATTTTTTTTATACTTCATGTTTAGTTAATTTGTTGTAAAATGTAGTATGATGCATAGTCTCATTTTTTAGCATTGGACAACTCCAATATAGCATCTAGTGATAACATTCAAATTTAAATGTTTATTGGTAATAATATACAATGCCTATTTTCAGAAACCAGGCCTCAGAATAAAGTAAAATATTCAGATTTGCTAGGGATCAATGGGTTAAAATAAATATGTTTTTTTTTATTTTTTACCCATGCATTTATAGATCTCTGTCATTAAGTATCCACTTTATACATTCCAAGTTCAATTATCGACCCTTAAGTACTTAAGCAAGGAAGTTTAAAAAATAAACTGCTGGCAATTTGCTTTGCACATGTCAAAATTTTTGCCCAAATCTAAAGTGTTATTTTTCAAAAACTAAAAAAGTTACAGGGATGTGGTTTTTGATATTTGAAGGCTCTATCTATCCAGAATTGGTCAACGCTCCCTCGGGTTTTCAAAATAGTCCACCTCATAATATATAGGGTGTTATATAAAATCGTGCAAATTTTACAAAAGTTCATAAGTCCGAGTTTCTACAATTTTTAGTTTTGTTTAATTTTGAGCATGTTATGATATTCTACAAACCATTATCTAAAACCAATTTTTTGGCGGGTTTTTAATTCATTGATTTGTTTTTAATATACGTGGTAAATTCAATAATTTCTGAACTTCCAAAAGAAAATTATTTGTAATTTTCATGTTCATGGCATATGCCTAAAAATGTAACAAATAATTAAGATTTTTTTAGGTATTAAATTTTTTTTGAGACCCAACTAAATTCTTTAATAGGTATTTTAAGTTACTTGGGTGTAGTTGAATCCAAAAAAAATAGATTTTGTTCAAGAAAAAAAAAAGATGTTCCCTAGTATAATTGATGTCATTTGTTATCAGTGTTACTTTTGTATTTAACAGCCATGTTTAAGTACCTGTGTAAATTTAAATGTACCTTAGTTATGTATTTTCTGATACTGTTCAATTATAGGTAGTTCATTTTAGAGTATAAATATAAGATTGAGTGTTTCTTCAGGGAATCAATATAGCTGTTTTCCAGGCATTAAAGTTTTTTTTTGACTTTCAGTGATGATTTGGCAACTGCCATCCTCCGCAAAAAAGATAGGCCAAATAGACTCATTGTTGAGGAAGCAGTTAACGATGATAACTCTGTTGTCGCTCTATCGCAGGCGAAAATGGATGAGCTCCAACTGTTCCGTGGTGACACAGTGCTTTTGAAAGGTACTCAGTATTTTAATTAAAAAGTTGTATAATAAATTATTGCTCTCATTGCTTGTCCTTTAATAATTTTTGCTTATAATTAATATTGATAAAATGTATCGTATATACAGTAATTTTTCTTTTGAAATGCAGGAAAGATACGCAAAGAAACAGTTTGTATAGTTTTGTCCGATGATACATGTAGTGATGAAAAGATTAGAATGAATAGAAATGTAAGAAACAACTTGCGGGTCAGGTTGTCTGATGTAGTCTCTATCCAGCCGTGTCCTGACGTCAAATATGGAAAAAGAATACACGTGCTTCCCATCGATGATACTGTTGAAGGTCTCACAGGGTAAGACTTGGAATTTTTAAACCATAATTTCAAAACTTAAGTGACAGATTCAACATTTTCAAGCCAGAAATAGATAGTAGTTACCAAAATTATGTTTTGTTCCCAAAATTTTATATACGGTATTTTGCTTTTAGGAAAATATTGAATTTGTGCTGTTATTATTTCTTCTTTGTATTGTGACATTTTCATTTGAGAGTACTAAAATTAATATATTAAATTGCAAGATAATATATTCTCTAGTTTAGAGAAAACACCCTGTATATTTGTATAAGGTTACTAACATAACTTTTCTATAGCAGGTTACATTTTGATCTGAATTAACTCTCTATGTCTGTACATCTTGAAATACATTTTTATAAAATCTTATACACATGCTAAAACTAAAACATTATCAAAAGAATGTTAATTGTTTATAAAATTTTATCAGTAACTGGTATATTGGCAATAAAAACATACATGGTTTTGATTTCTGCATAAGTTATTTCAGGGGACTCCTAGAAATAACATTCTGGTGATTGTGAAAAAACATATATATAAAAAGGTGGTTGTTTGAATTTATTGACCACTTTTTGATCTTGTTTTAAAATCAATGTCATATCAGAAATATTTATCAAAATTTTAGTTTATTAAGATTTCACTATTTAGAAATAAACATTGTTTTTCATTAGTATTATTTGCTTTTCAGATAAATATAAAGAGGAATGCTAATATATATAAGTAATAATCTCATTTTCTTAACTGTCAAACAGCTGTTTCCTTATGTGATTCATTTCCTTATTCTAATCTTGCTTAATTTTTTTAAATCTCTAATCAGCTGAGGTGATTTCCCATCCCCTCAGTTTAAAATTCTTTAATCTCTTACCAATAAATAGTGTCTTAATACTCTGAGTTGTCAGAATCTGAGGTTTTTGTATGCCTTGGTTGGGTTATTGAGTATTTTCTAGGTTGTCATATATTTTGATAAAAAATCTAATACTTTCCTTAAAAAAAAACTTATCCTGATTCCTATAAACAGAATTAAGTGGGTAATCTTTATCTTTTTAGTAAAAATGATTATAAAATAACTTGTATCTTATTGGAAATTTGACTTTTGTTTTTTGGTACAATTTTTAAATTATAGCAGCAAATTATGTCAATTTGGGCAAATTATTTTAAGATTGTTATTTTAAATATATATTTATGTGTTGATCTACTCGGAGATATATGTTTTAATTGTCTAGTTCTACCAATTCCTTTTCATATGTAAAGTATTATCAAAAAAAAAATAGATGATACTGATTAATTTCCAAAAAATATAATCTCAATTTTATTATGAAGTTTGTTAAAATGTTTGCGTCTATAAACATTTCTTGAAATGAGGATTTTAGAAGATACGGTAGTTTCCTTTACTTTCTTTAAAAAGTGATATTGTAGCTATAATTCTTTTGATTTTGTTTAGTATTTTTTGTCTGAATTTCTGCTTGTTGGCAAAAAAACCCTGCTGCAAGTTTTTAGATATGTGTTTTAATGTTTATTGATTTAAGATCATTGCTAATCACTATTTCAGAAATCTCTTCGAAGTGTACTTAAAGCCATACTTCCTTGAGGCATATAGGCCCATACACAAAGACGACGTGTTCATAGTGAGAGGGGGCATGCGCGCCGTCGAATTCAAGGTAGTGGAAACGGACCCCGCCCCGTTCTGTATCGTGGCACCCGACACTGTCATTCACTGCGACGGGGACCCCATCAAACGAGAAGAGGAGGAAGAAGTTTTGAATGCGGTTGGCTATGATGACATCGGAGGGTGCAGGAAGCAGCTGGCTCAAATCAAGGAGATGGTGGAGTTGCCTCTGAGGCATCCGTCTTTGTTCAAAGCTATTGGGGTTAAACCGCCTAGAGGTGAGCTTAAAATGTCATAATCGAATTGAACAATTCATGACTAATTTTAAACAAATAAATAAACCAAAAAATATAAAATAAAAACTATAGAAAATTAAAAACATTAAAAGAATATTCTTTACAATAGAAAAGAAAACACATAAAACTTAACCTTCAGTACAACCCCAATCAAAACTTTTTGACAGAAAATCATTGAATGTAGACATTTGTTTTTATGTAATTTTTCTTATGCATGATCGTCAATATGTAAAGTGTATTTTCCACTGTCTTATGTAACAATATTTGACATAAACAAATATAGGTAAAAAAAAGTAAGAAATTTAGCACTATTTTTCCACCATATTTTTAATTATGTAGAAAAGACAATTCTAGGTCACTCCTCTGTAAACTCTCAAGTCTAACACTTAGTCACTTAACTGTCACTCTCTTTACAGATGGTAGTATCTTGAAAAATAAACATTTTTTCACTTTAGAACTTTTAAACCTAAAATACATTGAAGAATTAAATCCTCAATTATTAGCATGCAATTAAAGACACCTTGTATAATAAATATTCTTTTTTTTTTTTCTAGGTATTTTATTATATGGCCCACCCGGTACTGGTAAGACCTTGATCGCTCGAGCTGTAGCTAATGAAACGGGAGCTTTCTTCTTCTTAATTAATGGACCTGAAATTATGAGCAAATTGGCTGGTGAATCTGAAAGTAATCTTCGTAAGGTGAATATTTTTATTCAGCTTTTGTATTTGTATCTACAAGAAGAACAAAATATTGCAATTCAGGTTGAAAAACCATATGGGGATGACATGGTAACATTTTGCTAAAAATCCATTATGGCGAAACAAAATAGTGGCCTAGTGAAATTTATAAAAAATATGTTTTTCGGCATCTAGTGTACTTGAAACCTGAAGATCTGGCTCGAAATTTGGTCACAGTCTACCTAAAAATATCTTGTTTCATAAAAAAAATACCCTACGGGCTTAGATGTATTAGTTTCCTTGGAGTACAGGATAATGTTAAAAAATGTACCCATAATTAGTTTTATGACCAGATACCAGTGACTAAAAATATTGACTTTTTTGGAAAATTTCAGTTTTTCTCATCAATTTCTTTTTTCCCACTATTTTTCGTACAGAAATGCATTTAGGTTTTTGTTCTGCTAGATATTTACCTCAGATCTTATCAATTGGGCTCACTATGTCACTATTAATAACAAAAAGAGCAAGGGTTATGATACTGGTGGGTTTGAATATGTACAAGTTCTAATGAAATGCTTATCAGTGGTACGATAAGGCAATTGGTTAGAGCGATGGATTAGTGATCCGGAGGTGCTGGTTCGATTCCCGCTAGTACCATAACTTTTGCTGTTTATTATAAAAATTTCTAAAAAAGAGCAGCTGTCGCTCGACATTACAACGGGTTCCTCAGGGATCCATCTTGGGCCACTTACTTTTTATAATATTTTTTAATGATCTTGTACTATACCTTCAAAAAGCAGCAACTGATGTATTTCCAGTATGAAATGCCGATGACACAAATATTCTAATAGTAAGGCCATATATAATATCTTTAAAAAAATACTGCTGAAAATATTTACAACGATGTACTAACCTGGTCTCAAAAAAACAACTTAATTCTAAATAAAAATAAGACACAATTTATTCAAATTCGAACATATTTTATTCACCATAGAAGTGTTTTACTTATTTATTTATTTATTGCACTTAACAGATTCCTTACAAGAATTCATCCTATTACAAAGTACAAAATCGAACTTAATAACTAAAAATTTAATATAACTAAAGAACATGATCTAACCTATTTCTTAGGGATCTATAACTAATGTTAAAAATATCAACATCCTTTTGTATTCTGTTATATAGGTTGCATATATTATATAAAGGGGATCCTAGCTGTCGGTTATTGTGAGCTACATTTGGTATGTAAAAAGTGTTCACATTTCTCATGCCATAAGCTGGAACATTAAAATGTAGATATGAGAGAAATGAGGTATCATCATTAAATCCGTTTATTGTTTTGTGTAAATATAGCAAATAAAATTTTTGCCTGCGCTTATAAAGGGACACTTGAGAATATCTTTCACAGAGTGACAGTGAGGACATACCGCGACCAGATACTCCCGTCTCCTTGAAGTATGTGTATCGAAGCATCTTATTTTGCACCCTCTCAAGTATATGCCTAAAGCAATCATAATGTGGACACCAAACTAGCATATTCTAGCAGACTTCTTACATATGATATATATAGCTGTATTAAGCATTGGGTTCAAGAGAAATCATTTGTATTTCGCACTTTAAATCCATACATCTTACAGGCTTTATTAACTACGTTAATTATATGTTTATTAATTTTAATTAATAGAATATGTAAATATAATTGGATTTAGTTTTCTACTATAGGTAAGTAGTACACATTTAACTTTATTAAAGTAGAGTTTGTTATCCAAAGACCATTGAACAACATTATCTATATCTTTCTGAAGGGTTAAACAGTCATTAATAGTTTTAATCTCATAATAAATTTTGAGGTCATCTGCAAATAGTAAACAGGAAGCATTTTGAACCACTTGAGTTATACTATTTATAAACAATAGGAACAGCAATGGTCCTAAGTTAGAACCCTGTGGAATACCAAAAGCAGGAATAAAGTCTTCTGAGGTATAACCTTTGATATTAACATTATACCTACGAACACACAGATATGATTCTAATAGTCCCACCAGACTGCTATGAAAACCAAATTCCTTCCCAAAATTGAAAAAGACACTCTATCAAAAGCCTTCTCAAAATCCATATAGATAACATCCGTTTGGCTACGACAACTTAAAACATCAGAAATATTTTGTGTTATTGCCAATAGATTGCTTGTGGTAGATTTATTCTTTACAAAACCATGTTGGTATATTGTTAAACTATTCTTTACTGTAGGGTATATAGCTTTAAAAATTATTATTTGAAACAATTTTGCTGGTGCTGACAATACAGTAATTGGTCTATAATTACTTATATCTGATTTATTACCTTTTTTATGGACTGGACAAACTTTAGCTTGTTTCCAGTAACTAGGAAATGTCTTAGTTTTGAGACTTAAGTTAAATAGAAACCACAATGGGTAACATAACGTTTCCATAAACCCCTTAAATATGAATGTTGGAATTTTATCAGGACCAATTGCTTTACCATCTTTTAGATCTTTAACAGCTTCCATGACATCAACTATTTCTATCTTATTTAGTAACAGAGTGGGGCATAATTTTTCTAAAATGTTTGGCATATTTGCTGAATCCTGTGTGTAAACACTGTTAAAGTAACTAGCAAAGGCATTACATATATCTGGACCACTACTATACTCTACATTATTTAAAAACATTTTATTGGGCATATGTACAGAGTTTTTTGTATTATAAATATAAGACCAAAAAGATCAAGAATCCACGCCGATGTTATACTATATTGTTTCAATGTAAGTTCTTTGGGCAACTTTTATATCATTTTTAAGTTCAGCCCTTACCCTTTTATACTCTAATAGCAAGTCAATATTATTAGATTTTTTAATAATTTTTTTCTTAATTTCTCTTTTAACTTCAGTTTGACAATTATCGGTTTATTAAACCAGGTATTTTTTGTTACTATGTTTGCTTTTAGGAACACACATATCAAAGATATTATATAGTTTGTCATAGAAATCTGAAACTGCTTCATTTATATCAGTGTGAGATTCAAGGAAACTCTAGTCTGTTTGAATAAATATATAATACAAAGCTAGATAATTTGCTTTGCGAAAATTATACAGAGAGGCTTTAGAAGATAATTCATTTTCTTTTAAAGTAGATGTAGTTAGGGAAATATTGAGTGTGGGGTGATGTTTATCTTCAATAACAAAACTGAAATCATTTCTCTCGACCCTGCAGCCTAATTTGGTTATTACAATATCCAGTAAGTGATTTGAAAGCGAATTTACAATGTGGTTAACCTGTTTGGTATCATAAAAATTTAAAAATCGGAGTAGAGTTTCAACAAATTTATCTGGTATACCAGATTGATAATATTGGTTAAGGTTAGTTATATTAAAATCTCCAATTATTACAAAATCATAACTATAGAGGTAATGTTGTTCCTCAATGAAATCAAAACAATTTTTCGTATGATAAAGTGTTGCAAGAATGTGCAGCATATACCGCTAATATGTATAAATACTTATATCTACTTATGTCTAGTTTTACACATAAAACATCAATATTTTCATCTTGAAAATTTAGATCAATTTCGTTAACCTTAAAATCACTTTTTGTAGCTATTAATACCCCTGCACCTCTAGTCTTTCCACTTAAGGTGTAATTTCTATCTTTTCTAAACACATTAAAAGTATCTGGAAACACTTCACTATCTCTAACATAATCATGTAGCCAAGTCTCACTTAATATTAATAAGTCATACTCATCAGATGTAGCCCAAACATTGTTATAAAATTCAGTCAATTTTGTATTCAACCCTCTAACTTTCTGGTAAACAATATTTATACATTTATTTATATTATTAGGTTCTATATTTACTTGTTCCTGGGAAAATCCGAGAAGCGGCCAGCCCTGTATTTCGAAAAACAAATGGCTTCACGACCATATTCAAGGCCAAACTTCACAATTTAACCCTGCACTTACAAGTTGTGGATCAACTGAAATTTTAAATGAAGATCTATGATCATCGCGACCGCTCAGTTTTTCACAGCTCAGAATGGAGATTTTTTTGCATTCTAAGTGTGTTCTCACCAGATTTTCACTGCATTCTGGGGATAACTTACCTATGTAGAACCATTTTCTTTCCGCTGCTGCAGATATTATAGAGGGATTACTATGTGTACCCTTTACTGGGTTATTCGATTGGGTGGATAATAATAATAATAATAATAATAATAATATCTTTATTTCCAACAAAATCATTTTTTACAATGACAAAGAAACGTCAACAAAAAAGTGTATTACGACTTGCATTCCAATGTATATAAATTATTTTAATATTAGACACAAAAATTTACAGATTAAAATTTTTTTTAAAAATTTACAGATTAAAATTTTTTAAAAAATTACAAATGGCACTAAGATCTCTATACTTATCTTAAACTTAAAATATTGTAAATATAATAAAATAAAATAGATACAATAAAAAAACTTTTGGTAATGGTAATTAAAATTCAAATTTAAATGAATAAAAGCACTTACTCTGCAAGTACCTTATCACAGCCTTGCGGAACATATTAGTACTTGCAGTACTTGATATATTGTTTGGTAGTGACTTAAAAGCTTTTATAGCCTGATAGTAAGGGCCCCTTTCGAAAAAGGTTGAGTTGTGTGAGGGTACACTAAGACCATGTCTGTTTCTAGTTACAACCGTCATCGATTCAGAATAAAAATCTATGTTGGTATAGAATAGATGAGGATTTTTTTTTACAAACATTACCAGTGCCAAGAAATATAGTGATGGTACTGTTAAAATACCCAGACTACTAAAATGAGGTTTACAAGATGTTTGAGGATGCAATCTGAGAATACATCTGATGATACGCTTTTGTGTTTTAAATATATTATTAGCATATTTTGAGGAACCCCAAAATACAATTCCATAGCTTATGATGGATTGCACGCAGGCGAAATAGAAAATGCGAATACTCTCTATGAAGAGTGAATTTCTAATTCTGCGTATTAAAGCGCAAAAGCTATTCAACCTAGTTTGAAGAGCCTGGGTATGAACCTCCCAATTCAAAGTCGGATCAATGATGACCCCCAGAAACTTGATGCTGTTAAGTTCAGGGATAGATTTACCGTTCAGTTTAACATATAAAGAGTAGCTTTTTAATGATGTTTTTTCAAATGTTAGTAGACCAGTCTTGTCGGCGTTTAAAGTTAGGCAATTACTCTGGCACCATCTCTGCATTTGCTCCGCTGCACTCGAACATCCCCCAGACAACTCCGCCACGGAGCCATATCCCAGCATTACGGATGAGTCATCTGCATACTGACACACCAGTCCCGAGGGAAATCCATCCTTGAGGCTGTTCGCATACAGCAAAAACAAAATGGGACCCAATATTGAGCCTTGAGGGACACCTTGCCTCATTTCAATAGCCTTTGAGAAATATTGCTTGCCATCCTCAGTGACATAGACACACTGTTGTCTTTCTGCGAGATATGAACTTAATAATGCGGCACTTGCTCCTCTCAGTCCATATGCCTCTAGTTTGGCCATCAATAGCTGGTGATCAATGGTGTCAAAGGCTTTCGAAAGGTCGAAGTATAAGCCTGCGACTTTTTCATTCCTGTCTACCATTTCTGTAATGTAGGTTATTGCTTTAAAAACTGCCATTTCTGTAGATCTACTTGGTCTAAAGCCATATTGGTTGTCGCTTAGGATATTGTATTTATGTAAAAAACTCATTAATCTTGTATATATTGCTCTTTCAAAAACCTTTGACATCGATGACAATAGTGACACCGGCCTGTAGTTGCTTACTTCATGTGGTTTTCCTTTTTTAAAAATAGGGACTAATTTTGCCTCTTTCAGCTTTGCAGAGAAAATACCAGATATTAAACTCTCATTCATTGTATTGACCAATGGAGTACAAACAAACTCGGCTGCATATTTCAAAATGCATACTGGTATCTCATCAAGTGCGGCAGAAAATTTGTTTGGAAGGTCCATCATAATTCTGTATAATTCAGATTCATCTACAGGTGTGAGAAATAGAGTTTGGTTCTGACTAATTTTAGGTTGCTCTTTTGAGCTTAATTGAGTATTGACAGGTGTGTTAAAGTGCTTGCTGAACAGTTCAGCAATAACCAAGGGATCTTCTGTAGTCCCCTCTAACCCAGAACTTAATGAGATTTTAGCATGTGATGTTTTTTTGTTAGTTTCAACCTTAAATATATTCCATGCTGACTTAACCTTATTATTAGAATTAGATATTTTATTATCGTTAACACATTTCTTATAATTTGATATAAACTTTCTATATTCTTCTTTCTGCTTTATATTGATTATAGATGACCATATTATTTGTTTGCCTATACCAAACATAAAGGTCCTTGATATAAGCAGAGTATTCTTTTATTTCAGCACTTACCCAATTCTGATGGGAATCCTTGGATCGGGAAGTTGTAATTGGAAAGGATATATCAAAGTAATAATAGAATATGTTGAAGAATGTTAAATATTTTTCATCGACACTTATGGCCTGAAATACTGCCTCCCAGTCCTCATTTCTTAGATAGTTAGTAAATGCGGTTATATTTTGATGAGTGAAAAAGCGTTTTCTAATAATTTCTGTTTACTTACTTGTCTTGGAATATTAAAATTTAAGATTTGACCATAGTGATCAGAGATATTTGTTATGTATATAGAACAGTTTAACAAATCCTCATCCAATATGTTACTGAAGATGTTATCAATCTGTGAACTAGAAACAGCAGTAATCCTAGTCATTCCTTCCCCATGGGGCTTTAGGCTATAACTAGAGAAAAGATCTAGCACAGATGAAGTATTTTGATTGTTCTGGGCAAAATTTATATTAAAATCTCCACCTATAATAATGTATTTATTAGGACAGTATATCTCATCTAGTAATTCTGTAATTTTTGAGAGAAAGATATTGATATCTCCATTTGGAGATCTGTAAATACTAATAAATATGTAATTTGTTTTATTAAGTTTTATCTCGGATACAGAAAACTCACAGTCTTTTTCAACTGGTGTGCTGTCACTTATAATATTTGAGATTATCAAATGATTTTTTGAATAGATGGCGGTACCCCCACCCCTATGTGCTGTTCTTGCAGGGTAACTGGTCAGACTGTAATGATTAAAATTTAAATTTACTATATCTTCCCTGCATAACCAATGTTCTGAAATAAAAAATACATCTGGCTTTATAATAGAAAGAACAACTTCTAATTCTAGGTGTTTTTTGTTTACACTTTGTATGTTTAGATGAAAAACTGAAAATGAATCTGGTTCATTACTTCCTTTAGGTTCACTTAGAATCACTGTGTTAGTTTTTTCAATTATATTTTGTATAACTGACTTACTGCTACAGCTGTTTAGTTTTTGTCTAAAAAATTTCGCCCAAGAGCAAAATTAAATCTTTCATAAGCAGTTCCTCTTGGCCAAAAGGTTTCACTGTACACAATGTCTTTAAATTCTGGTTTTACACCTACCATGTATCTTAGTTTATTTGATAATTGCTTCTTTGGTTGGCATTGCTTTACTTGTACATCTTCAGGAGAGGCTCCGGTATGTTTAATTACATGGTTTTTCACCACTTCTTCAGTTACTCCTTCCTTTATTTTGGATAAAAATAGCCAAATCTTCTGATCTCCACTTGACTTGGTGGATTCAAATTCATTTTCGCAATCTCTTGTGCCGTAGCGAATGTTTTTCCTAAAATTTTTCTTTCCATCACTTTTTTTGCTATCATTTTCTTGCCGATTTTGACGTTTTTGTTTTCGTGACTGATATTTCTCAAATCCATCATCAAAACTGCTCTTCACACTTTCTGCCGACGGTGTTGCCGCTTCCTGCGATGTTTTTAATGTATTAGTTGATACCTGATAAATTTTCTCTGTTGATACGTCAACTTTTGCGTTATTGAACGTTGTTGGTGCCAGTTTCTGGTTGCTAACTTCACTTGCTTTCGTGCCTTCAGTTTTTCTCCATAGAGGGCAGTCGCGGTTGACATTGACACTGACAGTTTTCTCACGTGCCGGAATTACCTGATCTGGGAGAAGCTGGAGTTGATTATGGCAGGGTTCGTCGTTTTGACGTTCAAATTTATTACTCAATTTTGACGAGGATGTTTTTTGTTGCTCAAGTTCTTGTTCCAAGTGTTTTGTCCTTTCTAACAGCAGACGATTGTTTTCTTTTAGAATATTATTTTTATCTGTGGTTTCCTCAACTAATTTTTTAAGATATGTAACCTCAATGTCGATATTATCAATGTTTACCTTTTGATTTTTTTGCAACTGGAGCTTTTCTGAAGAAATTAGTTTCTCATTTTCTCTTTCCATTAAGTTTATTTTTGTTAACAAACGCGTGATTTCAGCACCTTGCTCTGCAATTTTATCGTGATGATCGATGTTTTGATCTTTTCCCGACAATTTTTGTTTACAGCATAGCAATCTCGTTTCGTCGAGTATTTGTATTTTGTGGACTTTTCCTGTGAAATCTCTTAATGCACAGGAACGGTGAAAGAATTTCCCACACTCAATGCACACCATGTAACTACAGGGGCGCGTTTTACAACATTCAAAGAACGTTTTAATCGCACTCGCGTTATTTTGATCTTCACTTGTCGCCATCTTGATAAAGGAGGGAAATGTTCTGCAGACTTGAATGCTGATATAACTTTGGTACTCTTACTCCATCGATCATTAACATTACAAGAAGTACAAACTTATTAGGCTAGTCAATTGAAAAGAAGTTTTTAAATAAATATGGCTAACAGTTGCAGTCAAGTTTACAACTTAAAACTAGTACATGGAAAATTAAAAAAAAATGTATTGGCATCCTCACTGAAAAATAGGCAATACGCAGGCACAAAATTATACAATCAGAAATACGTATTTGCAAACAAGACAGATTACATTCACTATTAGGAGTTACCAAACTAGACAAAACAATTCAAAAATCGGTCACGAATAAATAATAAAATAAGACTTAAATATCAAATATAATACAAGTACAATATATACATTACATGAAGTCAAAATGAGGTTTTTTTTCAAACAAGTTTCCCCTAGTGCTCCAAAAATTCGTCCACTGAATAAAATACATTTTCAATTAAGAAGTCTTATAATTGATTTTTTGTTGACTTCTTATTACTTTGGTTGCTCATAAGCGCCCTGAACTTATTAAGACATTTAATACCCATATACTCTGGAGACTTCTGAGACACTGATGTTCGACAAAAAGGCAAATGTAAGTCACTTTTATTCCTAGTGTTATGCTGGTGAATAACACTTTTTGTTTCATATTTGCTTAGATTCTTTAAGATGTACTTAGTGACTTCATAGATATATATTGAGGGCAATGTAAGAACAATGTATTTGGTTATATATTAATTTACCTAAAAACCTAGTTTACATGAACTTAAATATCTACACAACTTCATATGAGTTTTTATAGTTTCAAATGTTATTTATTTCAAAATGCATATACATTTCATAGTATAAATACAATTCTACAATAATTCACATAATTTTATGATTGTTATTTTGAGACAGTACCTAGATGTACAAATGACATCTGTATGTACTCCATGTGTTGACTATAAATAATATGAAGTTTTAAAAGAATAAACATTTAAAAAAATCAAATGATAATGATCAATCAACCAAGTATAACTAAGCCTATAAAACCCAATAGAGAAAACATATTGCCACAAAAAAGCATAATTTTAAGAATTTTTTTTTAAATATTAATGTTAAATTATGCTAAACATTAGTCATCAAGGATCACCCTGAAACACACCAACAACGAAAGCGAGCACAACATGATTAGGGTTGATCGCTATAGTAAAGGAGAAAAGAGATCCAAATTTGAAAGAATATAAGCC
Organism: Kuschelorhynchus macadamiae; assembly: GCA_030620095.1. Lineage (NCBI taxonomy): Eukaryota > Metazoa > Arthropoda > Insecta > Coleoptera > Curculionidae > Kuschelorhynchus > Kuschelorhynchus macadamiae. Next base: position 15,728 of record JAUTXW010004740.1, read on the forward strand.
TTACTTTTCTTGTTAAACAACTTTAAGTTATGTGCTAACTTTATATCAGGAGGTATCAAGTTGTAAAATTTGGGAGCTAAATAAGTAACAAAATGCAGATTTATGGTTCTATTACTCATAGGCAGTGTTAAGTTATTGTTTGCATTTTGCCTTGTGTTGTGTTTGTATTGTATATAAGTCTGTAATCTTTTATTTTTGTAAAAAAAGGAGCAGGCTAATTGTATATATAAAGAGTTCAAATTGTTAATTTCCTGATTATACAATCTGTTTGTAGGAAAAAGTCTGTTTCTCTTATAAATTATTCTTAAAATATAATTCTGCACTATGTTTATTGGAAGCAGATTAGATTTATATGTCCCTCCCCAGATTACAAGTCCATACCTAAGTAAGGATTCAATTAAATATTTGTATATTTGCGTCAATAATTTGGTGTTAAGGAATTTCCTCAAAATATAGAGTTTGTATATTAATTTGCGAATTTTATTTGTGAGATATTCCATGTGATCTGTCCATCTGAGGTGTTGGTCAATAAATATTCCGAGATATTTTGTCTTTGTTACTGCCTGGATTTCAAAAAAAGCATTATTGTCACATGTTATCTTATTAAAAGTTGGGCTATTCACTGACGTTATGAATGAATGAATGAATATATATTACGTGCATTTACTATAATACAGTTTTACACTTGTCAAAACGGTATAATATAAAATAATATAAAATTTAAGCTAATCTAATAATAAAGTTTAAGTAACGAATGAAACACGATAAAATAATAGGTATAAGCACAAGTTATAGAGTGTCACAATTATATAAAAGAAGAGAAAAAAAAAACATATTAAACAGAGAATCTAGTACATACTATAAAAACTATCGACAACAAACAAACAGAAAATTTAAAAAATAACAAAAGGAAATTAGATGTTTAGGGGTGTGGTTTCATATTCTTCAATGCTATAAAAGGCTTTTTTAATCAGCTCATTTTTTATTAGGGCTTTGAATTTCTTTTCACTGGCAGCCTTAGTATTTGGTCTTAGCTTGTTGTAAAGATTAACAGGCAGAGAATTGTTAATACTTCTTTGGAGTCTAAGCATTGGAGGCCTTAATAGACACGCATTTCTTGTACTGTATTCATGTACATCTAAGTTGTATTCCAGGTTACTTTTATTTTTATGAATTTCCAACAAACATTGAAAAATGTAGAGCGAAGGGACAGTCATGATGTTGTACCTGACAAATAGTGGCCTACAGTGCTCTCGGAAAGCGACGTTGGCTATAAATTCTGACAGCCTTTTTTTGAAAGCGAAAAATGCGAATTGCATGTCTTGATTTACCCCACAAAATTATACCATATGAAATGTGGGAATGAATAATGGCAAAGTAAGTATTCAGTATGCTATCTTTGTTAAGGAAATTTTTGAGCCTTCGTAAGAGGAAAATGTTCTTTGAGAGTTGTCGACATAACTGGCTTACATGGACACTCCAGGTAAGCCCATCATCAATGGTTATTCCTAAAAGTTTGACGCTCTGAGTGGAGTTTATCCTAGGATTACTTGAGATGAAAATTTTTTGTGTTTTTTGCTGATTCATACTCAGGGTGTTCTGATCTAACCACTTTTTTGCGCTCGATTCTAATCCAGTCAAACTTAGATGAAGCTCTTGAATGGTTCCTGCCGAAGTCATCAGGCTAGTGTCATCAGCATATAAAATGCATTTTCCTGGTATTAAATAGTCAGGGACATCGTTGATGAAGAGAATAAACAGAATTGGGCCAAGAATGGAACCTTGGGGTACCCCATATGTTACCTCTCTAAAAGTGGATGCATCACCACCCTGCCCAACACACTGTGTTCGACCAGAGAGATAAGATTTCAGAAAAGCAAGAGCAACTCCTCGAAAGCCATATAAGTTTTCCATTTTCTGCCAGTAACAGTCCATGATCAACACAGTCAAAGGCCTTGCTGAGATCACACAAAGTGACACCAATCACCTTCCCCTCCTCAAAGCCCTCGACAATGCTGTGAACAAGATCCAGGAGAGCCTGTATAGTTGAATATCCTTGCCTAAAGCCAAATTGACATGAGTTTATATAAGTTTTTTAGCTTCAAGGTAGTTAATTAATTTGGACTTAACTAGGGCTTCCAACAGTTTTCCAAAGATTGGTATAATTGAGATTGGTTGATAATTTGATGCTTCATTTCTGTCACCTTTCTTGAAAATTGGGACCACTCTGCTGGCCTTCAAATTACATGGAAATTGTCCTTTTTCAATACATAATATAAAGAGATATGTTAGTGGTAGAATTAGAAACGATTTTGTTTTTTTTTATTATTTTACTGTTTAAGCCATAGATGTCCACAGCACTTGAGTTTTTTAAATTATCTATGGCGATTGATATATCAGAGGGCGTTATTGGTCCAAAGAAAAAAGTTGTAGGGCAAACTGACATATGATAGGAAGTGCCTGGTCGGTCATGTTTTGGGATATCTCTAATTATGTTTTCCGCGACAGAAGTAAAGTAAGTATTAAAAGTATCCGATTCTATCTGATTACACCCAACGACCTTGTGTGTGTTTTTATTTGACTCATAGTTTACCAATTGTCAAGCATTTTTTGCCTTGTTCTGTGAATTCTCAATAAAGCTATTAAAGGCATTTTTTTTAGTTGCATTGATAGCACTTCTATAAGAGTTTTTAAGATTTTTATAGACTTGCAGTGAAACGGGGTCATTAAAATGATCAGCTATTGTTTTAACAGTGGACAATGTGTTTCTCATTTCACGAAGTTCAGGAGTAAACCAGTGTACAGGTGCTCTCCTCGGAGCCCCAAAAATCCTCCTAATGGGAAAATATTCACTTACTAGCCCCTCATAAGTATTTACTAAATATTCAGAGAGAGTTGAAACAGAATTCTCATAGTAGAAATTGGACCAATCCTTAATCCGAAGGCTTTCACAAATATGTCTTAGTCCATCTTCCGTAATAATGCGTTTATACTCTGTTATATTTACTTTTCGAGGAGTCTAGTCATACAGAAAACTCAGGCCCTAGTGGTCGGACAAACAAGGTACAAACACAGCAGTGTGACAACAATCATCAGATATATTAGTTAAAATATTGTCTATGCATGATTTAGAGATGCCAGACACACGAGTATAATTTATAATTTTATGTTCCAGGTTAAATAGAGAATACATAACAGTTCCTCAAGACTTTCAGACTCCACAAGAAAATTCACATTATAATCGCCCAAAGACACAATATTTTCGTAATGCTGCGATAAATGATTCAGAAGCTGTTCAAATAGCAATAAAAATTCATGTATGTCACCATTACATGATCTATATGATGTGATAATAATTGTATTAGTAAATTCGACACCGCAAAATTTGGCTACCAGTTCTCTAGAAAAATCGCTTAAGCTGATTGGCTTACAGTTCAAAAAGTAATTTTCCTTGACATATATCACCACACCCCCATGTCTGCTATTACTCCTACAAAAATATGACAAAAGGGCGAAGCCAGGGAGTCTCACGCATTTTAGCTGATCTTCAGTGAGCCAATGCTCAGCGAGACAGATCACATTATAATGATTGTTTTCATTTAAAAACACACAAAGCTGATCTATTTTATTGGATAGACTTTGGATATTGATATAAAATACGTTTAATTTATTATTTTGTGTTTTATTTTTTGCCACTAGTGAAACTTCCTGCCTCCTTGGGACCTGTAAAAATTTCTTCCATTGCCTCTTCGTCCTGCGTTGTTAGTGGTCTGAGGAGATGTTTGAGTGTGGCTTCGGTATGTCCATCTTTTAACATGAACATCCTTAGGCCAACTTTCAGGCTTAAGAACGAGATCTATATATTTGTTAGGTATTAGGATCCTAAATGAGCTTGATCCGTCTCCTTTCCCTAACTTACTTACAGTAGATTGTAATTGCGGGTTAACTGTCTGGAGATGAGCCTTGATGTCCTCTTCAACGACTGTCGTACTCAAGTTGGACACGTGAAGCGCAGTCATCGGTTCTGCCACTGTGAGTGTTGGATGGCTCGATCCTATGTCGGCACTTCCCACAACCACTGCATCCTCACCATGGTGGTTGGCTGCTGTGAGGGTGTGTCTAGGAGTAGAAAGTTTTGCAGTGGTAGGTGGTTTTTCCAAGGGGGGACAGATGTCTTCAATTTTCCAGCCACTCTCTCCCTGGTATGTGGGATGATGTCACTCAATTTGAGTCGATTGGGCAATCAAATGTTTTTCCACAGTTGATGACAAAGCATCTGCAGTGTTGGATGATGTCCATTCCCCATCATAAGAAATTTTATTTGTGTCACATTTAAGTTCATTCTTCAATAGCTGCACTTCTTTTTCAAGTGCGGAAATTCTTGGATGTATGTCATTGGGTTCATCGCGTTTAGCTTCCAGTTTCTGAATTTTGTTGTTTAGGCTAATTATGTCGGTTTTTAGAGATTCGACTATTTTTAGAGTCTTCGGAAGTTGTTTGAGATCAATGGTACAATCCGGACATAGATGAATTAAGGTTCTACTCTGGCTGGGGATGACGCGTACTTCTTGAGCCTGTGCATTCGTACATTTTTCACAAATCACCCTGGAACACATATCGCAGGGGTATCCAAAAGGGTTTTGTTTTTCCTTGTCTTCCTTGAAAACGCATTCCGATTTGCATTTGAAACATTTACTGCTACGATCCGACATGATATCCTAAAGTTTAAACTTTACGGTTGGACCAGGCAACAAATAATCCCGGCTGGTGAGATTTCAGGCAGTGTCAAATTGATAGAGAGTGAAGTACAGAAGTAAAGCTATGGGAGTCAAACAAACTGATGAGGTATAATTATTGTACCAATTTGAGTTTTGTGAGTGGGAATTAAGAAGTGCTAACACTTATGGTCACTGCTGTATTACGGCATATTATGACGTCATAAAACAATGGTGAAATGTACAGTATTTTGTACTATTTTTTGAATTTTTATTTGTGGCAACACTCTACATTTTTCACATTATTTCGAATTAATTATGGAAATATTTTTCAAATATAGATCTTCTAAAGATGCTGTCTTCTTTCCCACTCGTAATTGGCGGAAAAGTAAATACTTTGCACTTAAGTTTCACAATTTTTACAATATATATAATTGAATTTCACAAGAATTACAAACACTAACGTGACAACAATAACAACACTCTAACCACGAATAACAACACTCTAACCATCTAAGAAGTGGAAAAAGGTATGTAATTTGTTTTACTGATATTGAGTAACAGCCCTCGTGCATCCAGCCAGTTTTTAATTATTTAAATCCTGTTTCAGTTTTGGTTTTATTTTCGTTCCAGGTATTACCAGAGAAAAGAATTGCAGTATCATCTGCATATGGTATGATTGTGCCATTAGTACTTATGCCCAATAACGAGTTTATGTAGCTAATAAAAAGAATTGGGCCAATAATTGTCCCTTGCGGGACACCGATTTGGATTTTCAAGGCTGTACTGAGCTCACTGTTTACTTTGACACACTGCTCCCGATCTGTCAGGTAGCTCTCGAAGACTTTCAACACCATTCCCCTAACTCCATACTGCATTCAAGTGGTGATAAGTTGGTTGTGTGTGTGTTAAATGCCTTCGAGAGATCAATAAAGACAGCAAGACATTTTCGATTGTTATTTAGATTTTTAATAACTTCAGATGTCAAACAGTATATAGCCTCAGTCGTACCAAGCCCTTCCCTAAAACCAAACTGATTTTTTGACGATATATTAAAAACACAAAAATATAGAGGCATTATTGTTTTTAATTTTAGTGGTAATGACAGAAGTATTAATGTTCCAAGTTCAAGTTTTTTAAATAATGGTTTTCAAGATGTTCTTTTTCTTGCTTGGCTTATACATCTTATTTTTTTTTTTTTTCTGGCTTATAAAAACTTTTTGTATGTGTGCCGAGTTCCCCAAAAAATTAGATCATACTGAAGGTGAGAGTAAATCAGTCCGTAATACAATACAATACAATATAGCAGGATACACTTAACTTCCTACAGAGGTGGTCAATATGGCACTCCCAGCTGAGCTTCTGATCTATATACAAACCAAGAAGTTTTAGGGCCCTAGTACTTTCTATGGACTTCCCTGCCACTTTTATTAGCAAATCATTCATTTTACAATATGTAGAAAATTCTACAGAAGTTTTATTGCCCTTTTCGGAAAGAAGTTGTGCTTAATTAATATGTTAGTATCATCCGCGTAGAGGACCATGTGGTCTGGTATTGTGCAAAACTGTTTTCATGTCATTAACATATTTGTTGAACAACAGGGGTCCCAATATTGAACCCTGCGGTGCGCCAACCTTTTTAAACCTGCAATCAGACCTGACCCCATCAATCACAACCATTTGCTTATGGTTTTCCAGATAGGATTTTATCCAGGAATGTGCTTTGCCACGAACGCCAATGACAGCTAATTTATACAGCAATATTCTGTGATTGACAGTGTCAAAAGCCTGACTCTGGTCACAAAAAATACCCAATACTTGTTCCTTTCCATCTAGAGCTCTTTAAATGAAATCCAACCAATTTTCGATAGCTGTCGTAGTTGACCTATTTTTATGAAACCCATGTTGCATTCCACTTAATAATTTATGATATTCTAGATAAGAAGCTAGTGTCACACAGAAAGCTGCTTCGAAGACTTTAGCGGTCTGATTTTGAATGCAAATGAGTTTGTAATTGGAGATCTCAGAACTATATCCCTTATTTTTAAACTTTTTTCCTCTAGTAGATGGCAAGTTGATGAAGGTTTTGCATTGTTTCATGGTGGACCAAATCAAATGAGCCCCTCAGACAGTGTTACATTGTTAGGTCTAAACTTTGACAGCACACTTCAGTGGCATGCCCATATTGACGACCTTTGTGGTAGGTTGCGTAGTTCCTGCTATGAATTAAGATTTCTAAAAAATCATTACAGTCAAAGTATTTTTCTGATCTTTTACTATGCCAATTTTCAATCAAATTTGCGCTATGGAATCTTAAATTAGGGCACTAGTGCACATATTAAACATGTATTTCTGTTACACAAGTAAGCAATACGAATAACACAGGGTAACAAAATGCAAACAAAAATTTGGTGTCGGATGTTTTTAATGTGCTGATTCCAAAAATGCCACCAGATTTTTTCTACCAGCTCTAGTTTTTGAGATACAGGTTACAGGTTAATTGATATTTTTTTCTGATAAAGGACAACAAATAAAGAGATAAATATGTACTTAATCGTCAAAATAGAAATTTCTCTTAATTACTTTTATACCTGTAAGTGCCTATGACCCGATCCTTCTATACCTGCTTGGCTGTACTCGATTTAGTATATTACTGAGTTTTCCTAAGTAAAGTTGTGCTATCATTTTGTGTAAATTTTGGTCGTTTTGTAGTATCAAGACACTAAACTAAAACAATGGCATCCACAAGCAGATGTACCTGTGTAAATCCCGATGTTTTTTGTTATGTGTGTGGTGAATACACTTTGAAAGAGAGCAGAAAAACGATTTCTGACTTTGTGAAAAGAGCTTATCTTGCCTATTTTGGCGTTTTTTTTTTAGGAGATCAAGATAAATCTTGGGCCCCACATTTCATATGTCAAACATGTGTTGAACATTTGCGACAGTGGACAACTAGAAAGAGGAAGTGCCTAAAGTTTGGTGTACCAATGGTTTGGAGAGAACCGCGAAACCATCATGACGACTGCTATTTTTGTCTCGTTAATATTAAAGGCATAAATAGAAACAATAGACACAAATGAGCATATCCTGATCTAGATTCTGCAAGAAGGCCTGTAGCGCAATCGGAAGAAATACCCGTTCCATCATTCAGCAGTCTTCCCGAACTGACAGAAGATGATACAGAAACATCAACGTCTGGCGAAGTTCAAAGAATTCAATCAGAAAACGACAGCGAATTTGAAGCAGATTTAGCAACTCCGCAGTGTTTCAATCAAGAAGAACTAAACAATCTTATAAGAGACCTGAATCTCTCAAAGGAATCCGCTGAATTACTTGCATCCAGATTAAAAGAAAAAAAATCTACTTTGTCCAGGAACTAATATTACATTTTATCGTAAAAGAGATAAGGATCTGCTGCCTTTTTTCGCTCAGGAATGACTTGGTATTCTGTAACAGTATAAAAGAGCTCTTAGAAAAAATGGGTTTGCCTGAATACGCTCCAAATGATTGGCACCTTTTTATTGACAGTTCAAAACGTAGTTTAAAATGTGTTCTTTTATATAACAGTAACAAATATGGCTTAATTCCTATTGGTCATTCTACTACCATGAAGGAAGAATATGAAACAATTGGATTAGTTTTGAGAAAAATTAAATACGAAGAACATCAGTGGGCAATTTGTTTTGATTTAAAAATGGTTAACTTCCTCCTTGGACAGCAGAGTGGTTATACAAAATATCCTTGTTTTTTGTGCCTTTGGGGCAGCAGAGCTAAAAATGAGCACTGGGTTAACAAAAATTGGCCTTCAAGAGATGTCATGATTCAAGGAAAACAAAACGTGATCAACAAACCTTTAGTTTCAAGAAAAAAAATCTTACTTCCGCCCTTGCATATCAACCTATGGAAATTGTTTTGGGTGTTTGTCACATAAATTTTCTGGCATTAGCACGGAAAAACTAAAAGCTGATATATTTGATGGACCTCAAATAAGGCAACTTGTTAGAGATCCACAATTCACCGTATCAATGAACGAGACTGAATCTAACGCTTAGTGTCCATTTGTTCAAGTAGTACAAAATTTTCCTGGCAATCATAAAGCAGAGAATTACGTAGAATTAGTGGAAACTATGCTTTCAAGTTTTAATATTCTCGGCTGTAACATGAGTATAAAAGTTCACTACCTCCACAGCCGCCTAGATCGTTGTCCAGAAAACTTAGGTGATTGTAGTGAAGAACAGGGGGAAAGGTTCCATCAGGATATTAAAACTATGGAAGACCGTTATCAAGAACGATGGGATAGCCACATGATGGCGGACTACTGCTGGAGCCTTCAGTGAGACTGCCCTAGTAAACTCCATTCTAGAAAGTCGTATAAAAGAAAATTTTTATGTGATTAGTGACTAATGTAATTATGTTAATTAAGTTTTTGCAATAAATACTTTAATCCATGTGTCTTTGTTTTTTTAACTGGCAATAGTAATATTATATAACAGTTATAACATAAAATATATACACAATATATTTTTTTTTAACTAGATCTGATAGACAAAATCTGAGAACTTTTTTACACTCTGCATCCAAAAATTACCCAGGAACAGTTAAAAAATTGCAGACACCAAAATGTGTGTTGGCCTGTGTAATCTATGGTCTCTCAAACAAAGAGTCATATAAGCCCTCTTTCTACAATCTCAAAATCTTGACTATTTTTGACTTATATATTTTGGAAGTATGTACATATGCTTAAAAACAGATTCGCTCTTCAGTTAAATCGATCACCTCATCATTATAACACACATATGAGGGAACTGCTCTTGCCTAATAGTCACAGGTCATCATTTTATCAAAAAATGTTATATTTAATACATGCAAGTTTTTTAATGTATGGGATAATGATGTTAAGGGGTCTGTGACATTGAATATTTTTGAAGATCCAAGTGAAAAACAATTTTACTTGAAATTAACTGTTATTCCCACCAAGCCTTTTTTTCATGAACTTAATTTTATATTGTTACTAGTAATTTAAGTTATTTTCAGACGTTTTCTTCGATTATTGTATGACTTCTGTAATACTTTTCAATTGAGGAAATAAATTATTGATTGATTGATTTCTTATGAAAAACGTCTCTTGTAAGATTTAGAGATATAAGCGCCCCAAAACAGTTTTTTCGAACGAAAAGCTTTGTAAAATCGTCAAACGAAATTCAAATCCAACCAAAAATAATAGGGTTCTGTAAGACCGGAAGAACTATACATTGAAGTTGGCTTTTTTGGTCAACTTTGCTGTACCATATCTTCGGTATCAAAGGTGGTACAGAAAAATGTTTCAAGCAGATCTGGAGATCCACGTCTCCTCTAAGAGTACAGGGAGGCCCGTTTTCATTGTTTTTATGGGTATCTCTCTAATTAATGAAGATAGAGGGTTGCGGTTTTTGCGATATAACACAAATTTATAATTTTTTAAATGGGACACCTCCATTATATTTTTATTTTATTTTGTTCAGTTCACAATAAGCTTCTCGAAAACATATAATAGTATATACTTTTCTATTCGAATCGCCCAGTAATTTGCATTTTTTTAGAGATAGACTCTGTTTTTAGTAGTAGGCTGGAATTGCTTACAAAGCAACTGAATTTTTCAGGTATATTTTATTTACAGTAACAAGAATTTTTTAAAAACTTCTGTTTTTACTATTAAGAAATGTTCGAATTTTAGCAATTTAATAATTCAATAATTATAATGTAAAATGTAAGTAGATTTGTAATAACTATCAGCATTATTTATCTTACATTGTTATAATTTTAGCCTGTTGCCTTGAAGAAGGTTCAAAACCGAAAACTCGTATAAAAAGAATTATTAACCTGTTTTTTCGCTACTAAACCCATGAATCCGTCAATCTTGAAAAGTATTATTAATTGAATAAAATGAACATGTTAATAATTCTACCTCTAATACCTCTAAACAGCAACCATCATCAACAACAAAAACAATCGTACCACTAAAGATCACTAAAATAAATAGAAAATCAAATCTATACCCTAAAGATACTGCACGAAATGATGTCCATTTTGCCTTATACAGAGTCTACATAATTTCCATATTCTTAAAGCATTGAAAATACTAACCGGTCATTGTTGCATTTCACTGAATGCCCTTCTTGTGGCGTTTATTCTAAGGTGTCATGACTTGTCCTACATATTTTGTTTTCTAAAGTACCCCACAGGAAGTTTTCCAAACCAAGAGATCTGGTTTCTCTCTCTGGAAAATCAGACAATGGTTCAATGGTATCCAGTTGATACAAGTAATAGATTTTTTTTGTTATCTGTTTTTTAGGCATTCGAAGAAGCGGATAAAAATTCTCCCGCGATCATATTCATCGACGAGCTCGACGCGATCGCTCCGAAAAGGGAAAAAACCCACGGCGAAGTCGAGAGGCGTATCGTCTCCCAATTGCTGACTTTGATGGACGGCATGAAGAAGTCTTCGCACGTGATAGTTATGGCCGCGACCAACCGGCCGAACTCTATCGATCCTGCCTTACGTCGTTTCGGTCGATTCGATAGGGAGATAGATATCGGCATCCCAGACGCCACTGGCCGCCTGGAGATACTGCGTATCCACACGAAGAACATGAAGCTCGCGGACGACGTCGATTTGGAACAGATCGCTGCAGAGACTCACGGTAAGGAGTTGACTGATTTATTATTTGATTACACCTTTATTCTATATAAAATAAAAATATAAAAGAAAAAAAATTACACATTTTATTTCATTTCTTGTTAAGTAGACTTTTTACAAAGTATAAATTTATATATAAAAATTACACACTAGAATACATTAGATAAAAACAAAAATTTAAACATATTTTAAAATATGATACTGAACTTTTTAAAATATGGTGAAAACACAATATATAACTAATTGTCTAAATATTCCATAACAATAAAAGCAGTGGTCAATAAGAGAGCGCCTTAACTTTTTTCTAAATTTCATTTCATTCATTTTCTTTCAATAAGCATAGGGCTAATCTTGTATCTTGTATACTTTCATAGACATATTTACAGCATGTCATAAACCAGGCGTATTATTTTTGATTTTTATGTATATTAATTCCTTATGTGATTGCTTTGAGGCCGAGACTAATTTGAATATTCAATTATACCAACAGATTTTGATTTCTAATTTTTTAGTTTATTTGAAATGAAATGAAATGAAATATATTGCGAAATAGGATTCCTACTTAAATAAAATATTTAAACATCTAAAATATTGTGAGTAGTTAACAATATAAAATAAGTATCACAATTTGTACAATAATCACGTAATAGATAAAAAAGAGAAAACATATTTATATATACAATAGCTAGCAACAAAAATTAAAAATTACATCTAAAAACACATTAAAAACAAGCAAGTACAAATCCAAAACATATCTATCTACAAACTTCAACCTCTCATTAACAAGCCCAGTCTCCTTTTAAAGGTCTCAACTGACGTCACGTCCTTTAGGTCAGCTGGCAATTGGTTAAACTCATTCAACCCTTTGTAAAACAAAGAAGTCATTGTTGATGTTTTTGTAGCCCTTATTGGGTAAAAGTGGTTACTACTACGTGTAGCATATGAATGAATTTCCCCTCTTAAAATAACAAACTGATCAAAGTAAGTTAGCATTAGACCTTTACTGAGTTTAAAAATAAATACCATGGTAAAAAAATAGAATCTTTGTTTAATTGAAAACCAATTTAAAGCTGTTAACATCATGTCAATGGGAGTATATCATTCCTCTGTTAAATAACACCTGAAGAGACTGACTAGATCTCTTATCAGCTAAATATAAGAGGGTAGCATAGTAGTCAAAATGGGGTTGAATAATAGTTTTAAAGACAGTAAGTCTTGCAAACAGTGACAAATGCTTTGAAATTCTGGAAAAAAGGAATAATTTCTTGGCAATCTTCTTATTAAGATACTCACAGTGTCCTTTTAAACTTAAAGATTTATCAATTATAAAGCCAAGATACTTAAATTCGTTTACCCATTCAATATTCTCACCTTCAATTTTTAACTTGTAATTTTCAGTGTTGATCTTACTAATCATACAGTTACTGCCAACAATCATTGCTTTTGTTTTACTAACATTAAGTTTGAGTTTGTTCATTGAGAAATATTCTTCGATACCCCCGAGCAACCGATTCACTCTCATAATAACCTGGTCGAAATCCCTACCACTACAGGATATGAGTGTATCATCTGCAAACAAATTTATGAACTCAATCCCGTCAACATGGTTAATATCATTTATATATATTATGAATAGTAAAGGACCCATTACACTACCCTGAGGAACTCCGTATTCATTTAGGATGTCAGATGACCTACTTCTTCCTAACTTAACATTTTGGGTTCGGTTTGACAAATAGTCAGAAAACCATTTTAAAACCTTACCTCTAATACCATAGTAGTGGAGCTTCTTTAATAATATATCTCTATCTATTGTCTCAAAGGCTTTTCGCAGATCTAAAAATACAGCTACAATAAACACTTTCTTTTCAATTAAGTACTTCCAATTTGTTACAGTAAGCTGAATTGCTGTTTCACATGAGTGACCCCTACGGAAGCCAGATTGATTTCCAAGGAAGAGATTGTTTTCGTTAAAGTAATCAATTAACTGGTCATAAACAGCCATCTCTAGAACCTTTTCTAAACAAGGTAATGTGTTTACTGGTCTGAAATTTGTTATGTTTCTTATTTCCCCCTTTCGGTATGGGCGTGACAGTGCTCGTCTTTAAGCTTTTAGGAAACTGGCCATGTTCAAGAGACGTATTCACAAAATTCAATATCCTACACCCTATCGTGAAAAGAGTTTCCTTCAAAAATTTTGAATTCAGAGCATTATTTGGATTATTGCACATTTTAATTGACAGAACTATTTATCTTAACTTACATATTGTTAAGTGCTGAAATTCAATAAGCTGACAAGTTATTGGAGGCAGTTGAACACAGGACCATTCACCAGGAACCTTAATACTACTGGTTATATCACTAACGCTATTTACAAAATAAAAATTCAACATACAAACAGCCTGGCTTTCACTTACAGCTGACACTTTCTCACTTTCATTTCCAAAATTGATCAAAATACAAGAGTTCTAACCACACTACACCACAACTTGTTACGTTCTGGACGCGCGTTTCGCTAACCAAGTTAGCATCATCAGCAGATGATTTATATCATCTGCTGATGATGCTAACTTGGTTAGCGAAACGCGCGTCCAGAACGTAACAAGTTGTGGTGTAGTGTGGTTAGAACTCTTGTATTTTGATCTATCTTCCACCACAGGTTCCAGTGTTAGGACTCCAAAATTGATATCCAAAAAGGACACCTGCTCATCTCTTTTTTTAAGTAGCTTTTTCAAACATTTCCACATTTCCTTACAGTTACCTTTGTTTTGATCAATCTTACTTTCATAAAATTCAGTTTTTTTTGTGTTTCAACAAATTGACAAAAGTATTGCGCTTCTGCTTATAACTAACATATAATTCTTCTCGGTTAACACCATTACTACAGTTTTGATATAATTTATATGCCCTATCACGTTCGTTTGCTCTAGCTCTTAACTCTCTATCAAACCAAGGAACATTAACATTCTTTATGTTTATTTCTCTTTGAGGATTCTGCAAATCAACTACATTTTCACATTGTGTATAAAGATTATCATATATCACATCAACATTGCAAGTATTACTATTCCAATTACATTCTATCAATTTTAAATTAATTTCATTAAAATTTTGTTGGTTTATACATATTGATAAAATTATGTTACTATTATCACTGTCTGGTCTATTTAACCTATTTCCTATATTTACACCTATCATAGAATGGTCAGTGATTTTAGGTGTTTCAAATACATATGCTTTAACATTATCAACATTTGTTAATACATAATCAATTAAGGTACTGCTATTGTTACAACTTCTAGTACATTCTTTAACCGTTTGTTCCACGCCTAGCATTTCGAAAATATATTTTAATTTTCTCATATACATATTTCCTTTATCATTATAGTTGATGTTGAAGTCACCAATCACCACCCATTTTTCATGCACAGACACATTATCTTCAAGAATTTCGCCATACCTTTGTAGAAAGTAAGCCAAACTGCTACTGGGAGACCGATACAGACCTCCAATCCTCCATTTCACTCCATTGATATTCACAACTACAAATTGGCACCAGAAATTACCATCTTCAACATATCTTTTCTTTTCTTCAGAATTAATAAGATTTCTTATAAAAATGAGTACTCCTCCAGTGTAATGATTATTGGAATCACATCGTATTAGGTTATAGCCATACACATCCAATTCAATACTGTCCATTTCCTCATTGCTAGTTCAATATACTATAATTTATTAAACATATATTTTATAGCTCTTGTTCACACATTTTAAAATAATTTTTTATGCTCTTGAATACTATTGGGTCAGACTGTTTATATTTGTGTGTAGATTATTTCTTTCTTTATATTTTCTATACATATATATTTTTAATTTTTTTTACAGTAAATTCATTTGTGCTCATATTTTATTTTAAGAGAATGAATGTTGCCCACTTAAACATACGATCCATGTTCACTGGTTTCAATGACTTTTCTTTTTTG
Organism: Kuschelorhynchus macadamiae; assembly: GCA_030620095.1. NCBI lineage: Eukaryota > Metazoa > Arthropoda > Insecta > Coleoptera > Curculionidae > Kuschelorhynchus > Kuschelorhynchus macadamiae. The sequence goes on from JAUTXW010004740.1 coordinate 31,102, forward strand.
GTTCTGAATAACAATTTTGATACAATGGTGGTTACTGAGACGTGGCTGAATGCAGACGTGCCTCCAGACACGTTTTCGATTCCTGGCTACAAAATTTTTCGTAAAGCTAGACCTCAAGGTAGGGGTGGTGGTGTGATGGCCTTTATTAGAGGAACATTCGCATGTAATGAAATTTCGTTTAATTTTGACATCAATGAATCACTTGAATTTTTATTTTTGAAAATAAAATTTTGTAACAAATTCTATTGAAGAACGGAAGCTTTCACGGCTTTGGTCAATTAAGAAATCATGGTTCTTGGGATTAGACCGTGTCAAATTGGAATTACCATCCGACGTTTCGCCTTCGATTGCACGATGCATCGTCAGAGATCTTTACTCCATGAGATCTGAACACTGAATGAGCTCGGAGAGATTCAGGCGGGCTTTTATACCCGACTTGTGCTCGCCGAAGATCGGTTTCCACGTGTGATGTAGACCCTAACCCGTATCTTTATTGAAATTTTTTGTATTCTTAAAAATTTTAATAGATTCCCTAATTTTTCGTTTATAAAATCCTGGACCCGATGCTAGAACCTTGGCTTCCTTTACATTTATAATATATACATATAATACATGTATATCAATGATTTGGCCTATGTTGATATGGAGGGAAATTTCACGTTGTTTGCCGATGATACCACGCTTCTCTGGCATGATGTGAGCTTGGAGGCTCTGAATAACAAAATAGTGGCTAAACTGCCTAAGATCAAGCAATGGTGTGATGCAAACTTGTTGTCAGTGAATGTCACTAAAACTAGTTTAGTATCATTTAGGTGTGATGTCGATGAGATGTCCTTGGGAGAAGATATGCTTAGGGTTGCGCCGGATGTTAGGTTTTTGGGAGTCTATAATGATAGAAATTTGAATTTTGAGATTCATATAAAGGCTTCTGGGTGCCATGCCGTTCGTTTGGTGTCTCAGGAGATAAGTGTCACACTAGCGAGAATGGTTTATCATTCTCTGGTGGAGTCATACTTGCGATATGGAGTAGTATTCTGGGGCAATACGCACAACTACCAACTTGACTCGCTGTTTGTCTTGCAAAAAAGGGCAGTAAGGTACATATATAACTTAAACAGTAGAGAATCTTGTAGGCCGATTTTCCATTCCAAATGAATACTAACCCTAACGTCTCTGTATATACTCGAGACCGTCTGTTTGATTTATAAGCACAAAGGAACTCTACCCGTGTAGGATCACCCATACAACACCAGACACTTGGCGTCTTTGCGTCTGCCCAGTCCATCTTCGGCCTTGACTAGGAGGTGTATTATTTATGAGAGCATTAAAATATTTAATCACCTTCCTGTTGCCACCAAAGAAATCCCAATATTACGACAGTTTAAAACACACGTAAAAAGATTACTGGTTGAAAGAGTGTATTACGATCTGGGAGAATATTATGATGACTCCTTTTAATTGTGTAAGTTTGATTCAGTTTGTTGTTTTTCCTGTTTTTCTTATTTTAGCTCTTCCTTAAATGTATATCTTTTCAGAACTTCGTTTCTTTTATTTTTAGCGCTAAATGTACAGGGTGGTCGAAATTGGTCTGTTTTAACAGAGAAAACCTATTTCCTGACTAGATAGAGCAAAACTGACTTAGGTGGCATGGGCTCGATTTCTGAGAAATGTTTAATGGCAAAAACCGCCTGCCGATATTTTCACTGCCAACTGAGATATAGGGCGTTTTTCAATTTTCGGCCATTTTGAAAATTGTCCATAACTTTTTTATTTTGCGGAATATTAACATTCTGCAAAGACATTCTAAAGGCACTTTTTTATGTGCAATCCAGTGGCGTACTCAGATTTTTTCTATAGTTGTCCGTTTTATCATAAATAGGCAAAACTTTTTTTTTTCAAATGGAAATCATAGTTGGCTATAAATTATAAAAAATGCTCGCGTTTAGCCCTTTTCAGTGATATAAAGTTGTAGGTACTTATTTTCAAAAATAACGAAAATATTAGGTGTTTTTGGTTTACATCGAAGTAGGCCTTGGAATAATGACGCGCGTTCAATATTTTGAATATATTGCTGTCAGATTACTGTAGTCTGGTGTAATTATTGCGTTTTGGTGTTATCTTTATAAAGTTGTGTTAAGTTGCTGACAAAATATGTTTGAGAATTATGAAAAGTATGATATGTTAAAATGTTACATATTATCTAACGAAGTTCCTGAAGCAGCTAGTGAATTATATTTTAATACATTTCCCGAGCGACGTCAACCGGATAACCGAATTTATCAAACATTAAAAAGTAATTTAGTAAATTACGGAAGTTTTAAAAAGTTAAGAACAAGACATTATGAACTAAAGGAAGAAAAGGAAATCCAGCAGCTAAATATAATTGGTAAGGTATTAGATCATCCTGGCACCTCCTCTCGAACATTGGCTAATATAACGAATGTTCCAAACCACCGTTTTAAAAATACTCAAAAAACATAAATTCAAACCGTACAGAACGAGAAGAGTTCATCAACTCCGTGAAGGGGACGCCGCTAGAAGATTGAGATTTTGTCAGTGGTATGAGCAAAAATTCATGGAGAATGAGAATTTTCCATTAAATATTATTTGGAGTGATGAATCCAGAGTAGATACTTCTGGTATATTTAATAGATATAATTCATATCACTGGTCCACTGAAAATCCACACGTAGTTGTGCAACAAGACCGGCAAGGTCGGTGTGGATTCAATATATGGGTGGGGATATTCCGAGGAAGATTTGTGGGACCTTATTTTTACGATGGAAATTTAACTGCAGATGATTATGTAAATATTTTGCGCACATATATTGTCCCTTTGTTGGAAGACATACCTTTAGCTGATGCCAGAAATATCTACTATCAACAAGATGGTTGTCCCCCGCACAATGCAAGGATCACAACTGATCTTTTAAACTTCGAATTTCGAGAAAATTGGATTGGTACGTGGGGCCCCATACCTTGGCCTGCTAGGTCCTGTGACTTAACTCCCTTAGATTTTTTTTTGTGGGGAAGATTGAAGGACTTGATATTTAAAGGAAGAACCTTTCACACAAAAGAAGAATTGCAAGAGGCCACTAGGCAAGCTTTTGCATCTATTAGCCCAGTTGAACTAATAAATAGTTGCAACTCGGTACGCAAAAGATGCTTAGTTTGTATTCAACAGGGAGGGGCTCAATTTGAACAACTTCTCTAAATATATTTATCAGAAACCTATCTAACTAAATACCTAGATTTTCATAATTATTTTTTATTTTCACTTGTAGCTGTAAATAGTAGTTTAGTTTGTTAATTTTGTTCAACTTTGCTATGTAAACAAAAAAAAATAAAAAAAATTAATAATAAATAATTAAAATAACGTTAGCTAGTGTTATTTAAAGTTGTGTTTAAGTTGCTAACAAACTATAAATCTTAACAATACATAATTGAGATATTGTCATCACAAATCAAAGCCTACTTCGATGTAAACCAAAAACACCTAATATTTTCGTTATTTTTGAAAATAAGTACCTACAACTTTATATCACTGAAAAGGGCTAAACGCGAGCATTTTTTATAATTTATAGCCAACTATGATTTCCATTTGAAAAAAAAAAGTTTTGCCTATTTATGATAAAACGGACAACTATAATAAAAATCTGAGTATGCCACTGGATTGCACATAAAAAAGTGCCTTTAGAATGTCTTTGCAGAATGTTAATATTCCGCAAAATAAAAAAGTTATGGACAATTTTCAAAATGGCCGAAAATTGAAAAACGCCCTATATCTCAGTTGGCAGTGAAAATATCGGCAGGCGGTTTTTGCCATTAAACATTTCTCAGAAATCGAGCCCATGACACCTAAGTCAGTTTTTCTCTATCTAGTCAGGAAATAGGTTTTCTCTGTTAAAACAGACCAATTTCGACCACCCTGTATATCAATGATTTGGCCTATGTTGATATGGAGGGAAATTTCACGTTGTTTGCCGATGATACAACGCTTCTCTGGCATGATGTGAGCTTGGAGGCTCTGAATAACAAAATAGTGGCTAACCTGCCTAAGATCAAGCAATGGTGTGATGCAAACTTGTCACTGAATGTCACTAAAACTAGTTTAGTATCATTTAGGTGTGATGTCGATGAGATGTCCTTGGGAGAAGATATGCTTAGGGTTGCGCCGGATGTTAGGTTTTTGGGAGTCTATAATGATAGAAATTTGAATTTTGAGATTCATATAAAGGCTTCTGGGTGCCATGCCGTTCGTTTGGTGTCTCAGGAGATAAGTGTCACACTAGCGAGAATGGTTTATCATTCTCTGGTGGAGTCATACTTGCGATATGGAGTAGTATTCTGGGGCAATACGCACAACTACCAACTTGACTCTCGCTGTTTGTCTTGCAAAAAAGGGCAGTAAGGTACATATATAACTTAAACAGTAGAGAATCTTGTAGGCCGATTTTCCATTCCAAATGAATACTAACCCTAACGTCTCTGTATATACTCGAGACCGTCTGTTTGATTTATAAGCACAAAGGAACTCTACCCGTGTAGGATCACCCATACAACACCAGACACTTGGCGTCTTTGCGTCTGCCCAGTCCATCTTCGGCCTTGACTAGGAGGTGTATTATTTATGAGAGCATTAAAATATTTAATCACCTTCCTGTTGCCACCAAAGAAATCCCAATATTACGACAGTTTAAAACACACGTAAAAAGATTACTGGTTGAAAGAGTGTATTACGATCTGGGAGAATATTATGATGACTCCTTTTAATTGTGTAAGTTTGATTCAGTTTGTTGTTTTTCCTGTTTTTCTTATTTTAGCTCTTCCTTAAATGTATATTTTTTCAGAACTTCGTTTCTTTTATTTTTAGCTCTAAATGTACACATTAAACTTGTTCTTGTTTTTTTAAAATTAAGTATTTACCTGTAACATAGTCTTAGTGTTGTCATTTAGTATTTGTCTGTTTGTCACTAGCTTGTTATATTTTAAATATTGACATGAAATTTATTTTTGGGATAATTACTTTATTTATATATTTATTTATGACACGTACTATACAAAGATTCCTATCTTAATCTTAATCTTAATCATACATTTAAGATCTTGAGTCCTAGACTAAAGCTAATAGTATATATATATATATATATATATATATATATATATATATATATATATATATATATATATATATATACACATATATATATACACATACATATATATATATATATATATATATATATATATATATATATATATATATGTGTATATATATATATATATGTATATATATATATATATATATATATATATATATATATATATATATATATATATATATATATATATATATATATATATATATATATATATATATATATATATATATATATATATATATATATATATATATATATATATATATATATATATATATATATATATATATATATATATATATATATATATATATATATATATATATATATATATATATATATATATATATATATATATATATATATATATATATATATATATATATATATATATATATATATATATATATATATATATATATATATATATATATATATATATATATATATATATATATATATATATATATATATATATATATATATATATATATATATATATATATATATATATATATATATATATATATATATATATATATATATATATATATATATATATATATATATATATATATATATATATATATATATATATATATATATATATATATATATATATATATATATATATATATATATATATATATATATATATATATATATATATATATATATATATATATATATATATATATATATATATATATATATATATATATATATATATATATATATATATATATATATATATATATATATATATATATATATATATATATATATATATATATATATATATATATATAGGTATATATATATATATATATATATATATATATATTAAATTATTTTAAGTACTAGTTTTAAGTTGCTTTATCCTTAAGATAACTTTGTCTTTGACAATAAAGCTTATTTTGATTGATTGATTGATACTACATCGTTCATGTTCCTTAAGTCTAGTTGATATTGAGCGTCCTGTTTCTCCCACATACACTTCTCCACAGGAACAAGGAATTTTATATACTCCTTCTGTTTGAAAAGGTACAATATCTTTCGGGGATCGCAAGCATTGTCCAATGTTTTTATGTGTATTGAAGATTGTACGTATGTTGGACCGCCAAAGTAATCGTCCTATTTTGTCTGTAGTGCCATGTATGTGAGGAAGAACAACACTACCTAAAGGTGGCTCCTTATCATCCTCCTTTCGCGGAGTTGGATTACTATATTTTTTAATTGAACGCATAATATCTTCAGTGCAATAGCCATTCCCTCTCAGAGCTTGGGTCAGTTTCGATGTTTCTGATGTTAGGGAATCTTGATCAGAAATCGAAATGGCTCTAAATACTAGTGAGTTAGTAACCGATTTCTTTTGTGCTGGATGGTGGTGGAAATTTGCATTTAAGTATCTATTTGTATGCGTCGGTTTTCTGTACACAGAATATCCTAACGTACCATTTTCCTTCCTTTGAACATATACATCTAGAAAGGGAATTGTCCCATTAGATTTAATTTCCATTGTGAACCTCTGTCAACAACATGATGTTGTTGACAGAGGTGATCCAGAAATATGATAAGATTATCCTGTCCATGAGGCCATACTACAAAAGTTTTATCTACATATCTGAACCAGTGTTTTGGTTTTAGTGGAGCGGATGTTAGAGCAATATCTTCAAAGGCTTCTATAAAGATATTCACTTCCACAGGTGATTTCCATTATATCAGACATATTGGATCATAATAATCTTGATAAGAACCTAATAGACCTAGTGGAAGTTGTCTTACATCTACTTATTTCATCTTTCAAGGAACGTTTTATGAACAAACTTCAGGGGCAACTATGGGATCCCCCCTATCACCTATCAAATTCAAATTTAAAAAAATCTAATGTGATGATATTTGGTAATAGGGACAATTGCATCTTTTAACTTCAAACCTGAATATCTCCATCGATAACAATGTATTACATTTTGTTGAAGAGGCTCGGAATTGGGGTATAATTTTCAGCTTTAATTTGCATTTCAGCAGTCACGTGCAGGAATTTAAACAAAAGACGTTTTTTAAATTAAAAATATTGTTTACCAATTGTCATATTCTTAATTTTCATCTAAGAAAATTGCTCACAGAATCCCTAATTCTTTCACAATTCAATTATGGTAATTTTATTTATTTTCCATGTCTGAATTCTTTGACCAATAATAAAATACAGGTCATACAAAATTCATGCTGTCGTTTAATTTTTTATATATATATAAGAGAACAAATTTATAATAAAATAAATGAATTAAATTTGTTACGTATGGAAAATCGATGGATACATCATCTGGGAAATTTTGTTTTTAAACTTATTAATGATTCCAAATGTAGTTGTTCTTTGAATAACATATTTCAAACTCGTTAACTCACAGTATTCAGTTAATGTAAGATTTAAGGGTAAATACACAATGCCTCATTTTCGTACAACGTTGTTTAAAAGATCTTTTTCATACATTTCATTTTCCCTTTTGAACTTATTGCCTAGAGAATTCACTTTTCAATTTTAATAAGTTTAAATTTGAATTGAAACGCTTTATTTTAGATAGGCAGAAGGTTTTCAGGACGTTTCTGTCATAGCTTAAGCTCATATTAATTTGTGGGCATGGATCTTCCCAAAGAAACACCTTAGCTATTTTATATTCCTTCCGTACTTATTATAGTAGTATAAACTATAGTTGTTTATATCATCTGCTGATGATGCTAACTTGGTTAGCGAAACGCGCGTCCAGAACGAAACAAGTTGTGGTGTAGTGTAGTTAGAACACTTGTATTTTGATCTATCTTCCACCACAGGTTCCAGTGTTAGAAAATTCCTTAGTAGATAAAACGTTTTTTAAATTTGCAACTGCAAAATATTTCAGTTTTCTTGCAACATGCTCTATGTGAGATGACCAGGAAAGATCACTGTCAAGGTATAAGCCTAGGAATTTACACTTCTGTGTTTTATGGTAGGTTTTTCGTCCACTAATCCTAATCTTTGAAATGAAACAATAACAGCTTCCTTGGACAATAGAGTTGAACGTTTATTACTAAGCCAACGTTTCGGCACCAATTTGTGCCATCATCAGGGCTAGTAAATTCTAATTACTTATGTAGTCTAAACAGACATACATATTGTTGTTACTTCACAAACACAAAATAAAACAACGAACGAGCAGAGGAATTTGTGTTTTAGTTATTTGTTTATTATATAAATTTAAATTAAACTCGTTTAATTGAAAAAGTCAGGCACTGAGTTCGCAAGCTGTATTAATACATTAAATGATGGATCAGTTACTATTATTGAGGCGTCATCTACATATAGAATCATGATATCCTTTTCTCCTAGATCTAAAAAGGCTTCCAGGTCATTTATAAAAAAAATGAACAAAAGCTGTGACAAAACACTGCCTTGAGGAACTCCGAAGTTTAGTTCTCGATATTCGGAATGCGTCTTACTTAATTTTACCCTAATTTTCGTATTTGTTAAAAAAGATATTTAAATTTCCCATTTTAATCCCAACTTTATTTAATTTCCTGTTTAAAATATCGCATCTACACAATCAAGGGCATGAGTCAAATCAAAAAGTAGTGCAATTGAATAATATTTTGTATCTATTGCTGCATATAAATTGGAGGAAAGTGAAGGTAGATGTATTAGTAGAGCATTTGTTACGAAAGCCATGCTGAGCTCATGCTAGTAATTTGTTTATTAGGCTAGTTACTGGACTATAGTTCTCAATCAACGCCTTTTTGATAAAATGGTATTATTTCTCCTAGTTTTAGATTATCAGGAAATGTGCCCTTATTAAGAAAAAAGTTAAACAAACAGTCATGCAGATACTTCATATAATCCCAAACGTACTTGATAGCATTAATTGGTATATCACCACAACCAGAACAAGAGAAACAAAATAGAGGTTTTGAGCTTCGAAAAAAAAAGTCAAGGTCTAAAATGAAATGGTCAAATTCAAATGTTTGAGATGGAATTTTTGTTTACTTTGCCTGTAGTGCCGAGTCACAGAAAAAAAACTGTAATTTTCGTGTTTCTGGGAAAATTCTACATCTGACTAGTAACTTTGTTTTTTGATGTGTTCACAATTTTTTTATTTTCTCTAGGTGTCCTTTAATTTTCTCGATTATTGCCATCGTAGTGGCATATATTTTTGCCGGGAATGAAAAAGTAAGTGAAGTTAATTTAAAAACTGAAGATATAAAAAAATTGAGTATACGTAAAATTAAAAAAGAGTTTTAGGGAATTTATTTTATATATAGCCCTGTGTAGCCCATTCGTACAAAGTGGTTGAGGAACACTTAGTACTATAATACAATATTTAAAAAAAACAAGAGGTTAAAATAATAAAATTAATAACATAGGAATAGTAATGAAAACGAGAATAAACAAATACATTCTACTTATCTATTAGGTCACGTGGGTGCGGATCTCGCCTCCCTTTGTTCCGAAGCGGCCCTACAACAGATCCGAGAAAAGATGGACCTGATAGACTTGGAGGATGACCAAATCGATGCGGAAGTATTGAACAGTCTCGCAGTTACCATGGAGAACTTCCGCTATGCCATGACCAAAAGTAGTCCGAGTGCCCTCAGAGAAACTGTGAGTTTGTTAGTTCTGGGTTTTATTTGTTCTGAACTAAACATTCATAATTAACATATTTTTAATTTTATACAGGATGCCAAAAACTTACGGTTTGATTTTTTTCCTTGTCTGCAATTAGAATTAAATTTCAGTAGGTTAAATTGGATTTATATTTTGCCTTTTTTACCATAACAGCAGTGCCATATCTTCTCTTATTTTCCGTTTCTGATACTAACTTAAAAAAAATATATATATTCTTGTTTATTTTGATTTATTATGTTCAAACTTCAACCATTTGTTTTTTTTTTTTAATATAAGGACGTAGCGATGTACGCATCGGACAAATGGCCCTTCAGAGACGTGCACTACAGAGTGCTACACGTTCCAAATAGTAGTAAATAACTCTAAGAAAAATATGTCAGATCAGCAAACAAAAATTACCAACAAGGAGAAAGATTTTCAATTTCTGAAGTAAAATAATACATGAATAATAATAAAATTACACAACTACATAAACAAAAACGAACAACAATATGGGCTAAAAACATCACAAAACCAATTCAGTTAACTGCATTTTTAGCTGCAAAGTGCTTAGTCTGAAAATGTCATATTCTGAAAGGTGATAATCGTAATTGTAAACTAGTCAGTCAACAAATGCATTAAACCCAATTTGTTCGGTGGTACTTTTCAACAAACAGCTGTGATTGTCTTGTTCTCTTAATAGGAACTAAAAACGAGACTGATCCCAGCAGCACTTTACAGTCAATCCCTCCATTTACCAATTTGTGCAAAAAGACCAGAAGTGCCTTCATTCTTTTAAATTCAAGGGTTTGAAGGCCTCAAATAAGAGGTATTTTAAAAATTTATTTTGCACCCTTTCAATTCGGTGATACTGGTATGGACTCCATATTGTACAACAATATTCTAGAAAGCTACGAACCAATGAGTTATACAGACACCCAATTGCTTTGGTATCAGTTACGTGTTTCGTATGTTGCTTTATAAAACCCAGTAGTCTAAAACTCTTAAGTACAATGCTATCAATATGCAGATTAAAAGTTAGATTTTCATCAAAAATAACGCAGAGGTCCGTGAAAGAACTAAGAACTTCAAGACGTACGTTACCTACGAAGTAGGTGGAGGGTATGGGATTAATACGTTTGTGGAAACAGAGCATGTTACAGTTCGAAATATTAAGAGAGAGAAAATTAGTGCTGCACCATTTGACAAGCCTTTCAATGTCAGACTGCAGAGGATTGGAGTCTGAGGAGACTGGTGAAAAGAATTTTAACTCGTCTGCATATAAAAGACATTCACACAATTCGAAACAAAGTCAAAGTCAAACATGCTTTATTATCAAAAGATGTAGATCTCATTGACAAAGCGAAAAAACTGTATAGAAAAATTCAATTAACTACTTATTGTCTGAGAATAAAAAACACATACAAAAAAAATTAAAAAAAATGATAACTATATATACACATAAAACAAGATGCTAATTATTATACTATAAAAATTAATATATACGTACATACACACCAATTACTGTTATTTCAATCAAAAGGCAACACATTCGGACCATAAAAGGGAGATACAGTCTTAGTCACAAATAAAGACAAACAAATTAAAACCGATCCTCAAAATATTCTTTGACACTATAATATGACCGGTGAGATATAGATTCTTTTGTTTCATTTTTTAATTTTGTAAAGCTTTTTATATTTTTGATATTAATAGGTAGATGATTGAACAACTTTTTCCCATTGTATATAAAATTATGTTTTATTTTAGTAGTTGTTGGGATTGGCAAAGGAATATTTTGAGCCTGTCTAGTGCGATATGCTCCCTCAGTAGCTAAATACTTATACTTCTTAAAAACTAGATGAACAAACTCAGCAATATACAAACTTGGAAGGATCATTATTTTTGCATTTATAAAATACGGCGTACAAGAGTCTCCTCTTCGTATGCCATACATAAACCGTAAAGCTCTTTTTTGAAACATAAACAAATATGCACTGCAACCACCCTAGAAGCAAATTCCATATATCAAATGAGATTCAACAAGAGCATAGTATGCCATTCTTATAGCATAAGGTTCTAGTTTATTAGCTATTGTTCTTAATGCATAACAGCTGGAAGATGGTTTTTTTAAAAGTGCTTCAACATGAATATTAAAATTAAGTGACTTATCTGTATTAAGCCCCAAGAACTTTACATTATCTGTGTTGTTGATATGTATCGAGTCTAAATCTATCTTGTCAATAGTGTATCTAAAGGTTATAACGTTTGTTTTGGCCACATTGAACAAGATACTTTACAATTTATAATGCCCTGCGGGACATCCGATGTCACAAGAACCTCCCTGGAAACTGAACCACATATGTTGACTTGCTGGCGACGATTAAATAAATACGATTTGATCCACTCAAGATATTTTTCACAGAAACCAATTTGCTGTAATGTCCATAACAGAAGCTGATGGCAAACACTGTCAAAAGCCTTAGATATGTCAGTGTAAATAACATCGTTCTGTTTGCCAGCCTCGACCAATGTCACTAAATAGTTTTGAAATATTGCAAGATTGGTAGTTGTTGAATGACCATGATAAAAACCACGTTGCATACTCGTAATGTAGTGTATCAAAGACTCAAATATGTAGTTCTTTTTATCACCAGTCAAAATGTTAAAATAGAGTGGTGTGATGTTGTGAGTGACTATTAATTGTTTGGACATAAATGAATTATTTGAGCTTAGTTGATTGGTTAATTGAATTTTTTGTTTTTGGCTACTCCACAGAGTTATTATTAAAAATTAAGTTACAAGAGTGATTCACATATTTATTGCCCTTGGTATATCCTGACCTATATAAACTTCTAATTATTTAAAGACTTATTATATACTTATTCTGTTTTCAAATTAATACTGGAAACTTATTGATGTTTATTTGATCTACAATAACAATACTATTTTTTAGGTTGTTGAAGTGCCTAATGTTACATGGGAAGATATCGGAGGTCTCGCGAATGTCAAAAAGGAGTTACAAGAATTGGTTCAATATCCAGTGGAGCATCCCGACAAATTTCTTAAATTCGGTAGGTTTTATTGGCTTATTCTTATCATTTCAAAGAACAGATAGAAAAGGGCAAGTCGCTTTGTTCTAATTAGGGAGCTATTAGTTGCCTGAATGGTACTTTTGAGACATCATTTTTTCAAAATCACTTGAATTTAGGTAAAGAAGATAATAATAATAATAATAATAACTTTATTGCCAACAATATGATCACAATCACAAAGCAACGTCATAAGAGAGTACATGATATGCTGTATTGAAATATAGACAATGAAAATATATATGTGACAATTAAAATAAAGGACCATACTTTAATAAGTAGGTCAACAAATAAATATGACAAATATATATGACAAATTAACAAAACACAAATTAAAAATTTTAAACATCTTCAAAATTAAAAGAGTAAAAGCATTTAGCTTGTAAATATTGGATAGTTTGGTTCCTAAATTTTGAAATGCTTTCAATTTGCTTTGTTTCCGTAGGCAGCATTTGAATTGCCTTTATGGCCCGATACAGGGGACCTTTCTTGAAAAAGGAGGTATTATGGAGAGGAATGATAAGGTTGGTTCTATTCCGAGTCACAACATTCATTTCCGACGAATAGTGATCCAGATTTCTGTCGAAAGAGATTTGGTTGTTTTTTTATGTACAGGGTGTTCCAGCGAGGACTGAACAGGGACCTATTTTCGACCTTCCTTGTATTTTGGAAAAATTCAAAATAGCCAATCGATGTATTTTTTCTTGTAGAATCCAAAAATATCATCGAAAAAATATTTGAACCAGAAACAAAAGAGTTACGCTATGCATCAGGTGTTTTTTAAATGGAATGTATCGTTTTTTATATGATTTTTGGAAAGAGTGATTTTTTTATGTCCGTTCTGATTAAAAGATTTGATTTTGCGATAGCTGTTTATATTACATTTTAATGTTTTACAAACTAAAATTTTAGCTTCACCTGTTTAAAATATACGATAGGTTGGTATAGGTGATCAAGGTAAAATGACGTTTGAATGCTTTGTCAATAAAAATTGACATTATTTTAATTATTGTCGAAGTCTTCACCTAAAAAATATATATTTGACTCTGATCGAAATGAAATACTCTTTGGACGAGAGACTACAGATTGTTATGCTATTTTACAAGTGCCAAGAAAATGCAAGAGAAGCAAGAAGAAGATTTATTGCAAATTTTCTTAGAAATATATCCATCAATACAATTCTAAGGATAAAAAATTTATTTGAGGAAAATAAAACTTTACATCGTGAATACTCCCGATGTTGTGAAAGTAGCTTCGTCGGTCCACACAATATTTTTGAATAAATCATGGTCTTCGTTTTCTTGCCGAATTACCATTTGAGAAACAAATTGGAAGCGAAGTTCTTTTTGTGCCGGTGTTAGGTGCTGAAGTGGAAGGATACGAAAAGGCCTAAATTTATGAATTTTCAGAGTCCTGTGAACAGTCCCTCGGGTAACTCTTCTGCGCCTTACACCGCCATCGTACTGAACTTCCCGAACTGCATCCGAAATAGATTTGGTTGGATTAACTTGAAAATAATTTATAATGGCCTGGTCTCGATTTCTTCTTCTTTGTATATTTCTTTTTCTATCATGTAAAGTTTTATTTTCCTCAAATAGGTTTTTTATCCTTAGAATTGTATTGATGGATATATTTCTATGAAAATTTGCAATAAATCTTCTTCTTGCTTCTCTTGCATTTTCTTGGCACTTGTAAAATAGCATAACAATCTGTAGTCTCTCGTCCAAAGAGTATTTCATTTCGATCAGAGTCAAATATATATTTTTTAGGTGAAGACTTCGACAATAATTAAAATAATGTCAATTTTTATTGACAAAGCATTCAAACGTCATTTTACCTTGATCACCTATACCAACCTATCGTATATTTTAAACAGGTGAAGCTAAAATTTTAGTTTGTAAAACATTAAAATGTAATATAAACAGCTATCGCAAAATCAAATCTTTTAATCAGAACGGACATAAAAAAAAAACGCTCTTTCCAAAAATCGTATAAAAAACGATACATTCCATTTAAAAAACACCTGATGCATAGCGTAACTCTTTTGTTTCTGGTTCAAATATTTTTTCGATGACATTTTTGGGTTCTACAAGAAAAAATACATCGATTGGCTATTTTGAATTTTTCCAAAATACAAGGAAGGTCGAAAATAGGTCCCTGTTCAGTCCTCGCTGGAACACCCTGTACATTACTAAGGCCAGAAAGTACAGGCAAGGGGCAGTTAATATATTTTGGTCTGAGAAGCAAGGTTTACAACTCTCCCTGGGATGGAGGCCATACATAGTGCGGATGACACGCTTTTGTGCCCTGAAAACATCATAGGGTAGGAGGTAGATGAACCCCAGAACAGTATACCATAACTCAAGATTGATTGTATGCAAGACATATAATAAATTCTTACAGTCTTTGCGGTGAGAACATCCCTCAGTCGACGTATTAGTGCACAACTGCTATTTAGTTTTGATATTAGTGACCTATTATGCTGAGTCCAAATTCAAAAAAGGAGTTTAATATTCTCCGACATGGGTATGGATCTAGCACCCGATTTCACATAAAGTGACTCACTCTGTTTAGTTTTACCGAACAGGATCTGACCTGTCTTGTCAGCATTGAGCTTTAAGAAGTTATCCTCACACCAGGAGCCCATTGCCTCCACTGCACGCGAACAAGACCCCGACAGTTCAGCCATGGCGGTAGCCGCCAGCATAACTGATGTATCATCCACATACTGACAGACTAGGCCACCACCAGGAAGTCCCCCGGAGAGCTCATTCACATACAGTAAAACCAAAAAGGGTCCCAAAATTGATCCCTGGGGCACCCCCTGCTGCAGCCCTTGAAAGGATGAGTAATGTGTTTTCCCATTATGTAGGATGCAAACTGATTGCTGTCTGCCTGTTATATAGGATTGCAGAAGGGACAGACATACACCTCGTATACCTAGCCCATCCAGTTTTTTAAGGAGCAGACCATGATTGATCGTGTCAAAAGCCTTTGACAAGTCAAAATAAAGGCCTGCTACTTTTTGATTTTTGTCCAGATTCTCCACAACATAACTGACAGCCGCAAAAATCGCCTGCTCTGTGGACTTTTTTGGTATAAAACCATACTGGTGGGTGGCCAGTATATTGTGGGAAGTAACAAAATTGAGAATTCTGTTGTAAAGAGCTTTTTCAAAGACCTTTGACACGGACGATAACAGTGAGATGGGTCTGTAACTACTAAGCAACTGGGGATTTCCTTTTTTAAACACAGGGACCACTTTAGCCTTTTTGAGCTCCGTGTGGAATGCACCCGTCGAAAAAGAAACATTTATAATATGTGTCAGGGGTTCACAGAGAAATTCTGTAACATATTTTATTACTTTTGTCGGAATCTCATCCAGTCCGGCTGAGAATTTATTGGGAAGGTTCATTAGTAACCTAAGAGTCTCGTGCTGATCTGAAGGATACAGAAATATTGTTGGAAACCCAAAATTATTATGAGGAGCATTGGCATTACGATATTCAAATGGAAGTGTGAAGTACTGGCTGAAAAGTGCTGAAACCTCTGCAGGGTCACTAATTATGTTATTATTTTCTTCAATTATTACATTACTTTTAGTCTTTAGTTTATTAGAAATTCTGTTAAAAATATTCCAAGCTGTCTTTGATTTGTTTTGTAAATTTATAATATTATTTTTATAAATAGATCTATTATAGTCTGATAAATAACTTTTATATGTTTTTTTTCTCAGCCTTGTAGTGTAAGGTCTTTTGTACTAATTTGAGAAGAGATTCTGGGCTGCCCAGTGTCATGAATTATGACGGAGAGGAAATTACCGGTCCGAATAACATCGCTAATGCCTTCGCCACTCACTTTGAGTCTTGCTATTCACGTCACCGTAGTTTAGATTTTAGCAAGATTGGCCGTATAAGCTGTTCGGGAAAGTTACTATCAACCTATTGTATTACAGAGGCGGAAATCTGCAATAAAATAAAAACCCTTGATCTTTCTAAAAAGGCTGGTCCAGATGGAGTTCCCACTATTTTATTGGAACGTTGCCGCGAGTCGTTGTCTCGGCCCCTTTGTAAAATTTTTCAGAAATCTTTTAATCTGGGTTCCTTTCCCGAAATTTGGAAGTTTTCCACTCTATGCCGATCTTTAAATCTGGGGATAAGAGCGATATTAAAAACTACAGAGGTATTTCCTTGCTTTCGCATATACCAAAGCTGTTTGAGGCAATTATCACGGATCATATCTTTGAGTCTCTGAAGCACTACATCACTAGTATGCAACACGGTTTTTTTAGTGGTCGCTCAACAACTAGAAATCTTGCAATTTTCCAGAATTACTTAACAACATCGGTTGAGGCTGGTCAACAGATCGATGTTATATATACTGACATATCGAAGGCTTTTGACAGGGTTTGCCATCAGCTTCTGTTATTCAAATTGCAGCGAATTGGTTTTTCTGGAACCTACCTGCAATGGATAGAATCGTACTTATTCAATCGTCGTCAGCGAGTTAGCGTATGTGGTTCAATTTCTAGAGAGGTTGTTTTGACATCTGGTGTCCCACAGGGCTCTCATATTGGTCCAATTCTCTTTCTACTATTTATAAATGATATAGTATCATGCTTTAAAGTGTCTAAGTGTCTCTTATACGCAGACGATTTAAAATTCTTTTCACCAGTTTCCTCTGAATCTACTCCACTGCAATCGGACTTGGAAAAGCTTATCAAATGGTGCAACATTAACCATCTTTTTCTTAATGTCTCTAAATGTAAAGTGCTCCGTTTTCATAAACGCATTAAACCCATACTCTCCTCCTACTTCATAGATAACGTGAGTCTTGAAGTTGTTAGTTCCTTTACAGACCTGGGCGTTATTTTTGATGAGAATTTAACTTTTGGTCTGCACATTGATAGTATTGTGCTGAAGGGTTTCAGGCTGTTGGGCTTTATAAAGCGGCAAACAAAACATGTCACAGATACTAAAGCAATTGGATGTCTTTATAACTCACTTGTTCGCAGCGTTCTGGAGTATTGTTCTACAGTTTGGAGTCCATCGTATCAGTGCCATATCGATAAAATCGAAAAAGTCCAAAACAGATTTGCCAAATACCTTTTGTATAAGTTTAATTTTCCATACCAGGGTTTATCGTATAATACCAGAGCTCTTCTGTGTGGCCTTCAAACACTTGAGTTTCGAAGAAAGAAGGCACTTCTAGTTTTTCTTCACAAACTGCTCAGTGGAGATATTGACTGTCTGATGTTGCTCGAGTCGGTCGCATTTCTGGTTCCTATTAGGAGAACAAGGCAATCTCAACTCTTTTTTGAAGGATACCATCGTACAAATTATGGGCTTAGCGCATTTGCCGATCGACTGGTAAGCACTTTATAGCTTAATAGGCGGTTAAACGAATTGTATTTATGATTGTTTTATATCTATATATACTTTGTATCTATTTTTATTCACTTGTATTTTAATTATTTATGTATTGTGTTGCTTTTTTGACGAACTATTGTGTGTTCTTTTTTTTTTTGTTTATTTTTATTTGACGTGCCTCTTGGGGCTATTTTACTTTTTACTTTATCTATTTGACCTTGCATGTGAATTCGTACCATTTGGAATGTTTAGCATTCTGTAGTGTACGTTTAGAAGGGCCACTTGTCCAATGCGTGCATCGGCTACGTCCTTATTGAAAGAAAATAAAGGGAATGATGTCACTGACACAGATGGACTTGTGGAACTACAAGTTCTTTAGTTCCTACAAGACCCAGACACTAATTTGTGCATACTCAAGAAATATCCTTATGTTCAAATGGTGTTCATGAAATTAAATATACCTTTACCTTCGTCTGCTCCTGCAGAGGGATTATTTTCATACTCAATCAGTATAAATGCACCGCGAAGACACGCGCTCTCCGATGAACATTTTGAAAAGTTGGATCTTTTGAAAGCGAACAGTGCCTTCTAATTTTTTCTTTAAACTTTTTTGCGTTCAGAATCAGAAGTTTATTTCAGTGTTTGTCCTATGTTTTGAATCTAGATTCTTTTTGAAAATATAACATTTCATTTTAGGTATTTATTTAAAACTGATGATTTTGTATAGAATGTTTGACTTTGAAGCTCATCAGTAATGGATACTTCAGTATTGAATGTAAAGTAATCTCAACTTACAAAAATAGATGAAAAATGAACAATTAGTTACCAGGAGAGTCAGAGGTAACATTGAGTACTTAAACTGACAAAGAACAGTAAATAACACAAGGGGAAAAAGATAAATTTTAAAATAACTACATGACTGTCGTGCTTATTAAAAATACTAACTATAGCCAAGACCATTACACCTAACATTCTAATGTGCGAAGTATTTCTGTACAGAATAAAATTGATGTTAATTAAAAAAAAAAATGAAAAATTGCCTTTTATCATTGATATAACCCAGCTGACACTAAAGTAGCTACAACTGTTTCCACTACTACTCTTTAAGAGTTTTTACGCATTTATTACTAATAATCCTGCTATATATCAACAAACACTTTGGGTTACACTTTTTTAAATATTATTTATGTATTTGTTACTGCGAATAATACTTTATAGCAGGGGTGCTCAAACGGTCGATCGCGAGTGCTTTTTGAGTAGATCTCGAGAAGAAAAAACTTTTTAATAAGTAGGTACTTAACTAAACTAAAAAAAATTTTTACGTAATAAAATAACACTCTGCTAGCGGCAAAAGGCGGCTTTATCAAAGGAACGCGCGGTACTTGTCAAAGAAAAGCCGCGTTTTTTATTCTTGCCGCTTTTCTAGAAATTTCGGGCGGCGCGTTTGACGGGAACATTCGAGACTTTCGTTCACGCCGATATAAATGTTGGCCCTGCAGGAATTGGAGTCATTATGAATTGCAACTTGAAGGCAATACTACGTCGATACAAAGTTTATTATTAAATAGTACAAAATGAGTGCAGCGAAGAAATCTAAAACGTATCATTTTAATAACGATTGGGATGAAGAATTTGAAGCGTGGTAATTTAGAGAGGCATCATAAAACGGTTCATAAAAACTATGAAAAGGATTTTCCGCCACAGAGTGAATTAAGAAAACGAAAAGTGCGTGATTTGATATCTTGTTTGAAAAAAGAACAAACCATGTTCACAAGACCAGCCAAACAATCAAAAGCTGCTACGATCGCGTCATTTAAAATATCTGATAGATTGGCGAAACACAAGAAACCATTCGAAGATGGATCGGTTGTGAAGGAAGCATTTATTGAAGCGGGTGAGACTTTATTTGGAGATTTTAAAAATAAAACAGAAATCATGTCTGCTATTAGAGAACAGTTATCTCGTCCGACTGTCACAAGGCGTATTGAAGTCATGAGTCAGGACATGGCAGATAAACTAAAAAATGATATCATGGAATGTACATACTTTTCTTTACAGTTCGACGAATCCACCAATATAACAGACACTGTCCAGCTGTGTATTTTTATTCGGATGGTATTCAATAACATGTTGGCTAAGGAAGAATTTTTGACAATCATTCCTCTGAAGGGGAAGACCAGTGGCGAAGATATATATGACGTTTTCTTCAATTTTGTAAAAAACTACAAGCTACCAATATATAAATTAGTGTGCATTACAACCGATGGAGCACCACCAATGACTGGAAACAAAAACGGTTTTGTGGCATTGTGTAGAGCTAATGAAGATTTCCCTTCATTTTTTTCAATCCATTGCATTATACTTTCTTTTCTCGACCTCCATTCCGAGCCGTGATGCACAATCTCACGAATCTGAAGCTGTACAATTCCGCTTCATCCCAGCCTGAATTATACTATTACGACTTCAATTCTGCTAACTATAATGCCTTATCTGAATATCTTGGTTTTGTCGATTGGGATCGATTGCTTGACTCCTTACCTGTACAAAATATGATCAATGTTTTCTATGACATACTGTATACTGCAATCGACGCATTGGTTCCAAAAAAGAAAATATCAAGCAGAAAGTTCCCGAGATGGTTTTCTGCACACTTAAAAAACTTGGTGTTTCAGAAGAAGATGGCACATTGTAGATGGAAGAAAAGCGGTTTACCTACAGATTATATCCAGTTTTCTGAACTCCGAGCTCAATGCAAAAGGGCATCACGTGAATCTTACATGGACTTTGTTCACGAGTCTGAATCATCGCTTTTAACCCATAATAATATCAAAAAATTTTGGAACTTTGTTAATACTAAACTCACGGACAACGAGCTGCCTTCCCAAGTGTCTTATGACGGTAAAATAGCGTACGGAGGTGTAGAGATGGCCAATTTATTTGCCGAGTACTTTCAGACTGATTATTCTAATGAAACCTGTAATGTTCCACCAATAACATCCCTGAGCAACTTGAATATCCATAATTGCGAAATACCAATTTCCGATATCTTTACGGAATTGAATAGTCTGAACATCTTTAAAGGGCCTGGACCGGATGGCATTCCTCCTCGTCTTCTCCGAAATTGTAGCTTTGTACTATCACGTCCATTGTATTTCATCTTTGGGGCTTCCCTTCAGACAGGAATTTTTCCGGAATTCTGGAAGGTTAGTTATGTCATACCCATTCATAAAAAGGGCAAAAAGGACGACGTCACCAATTACAGACCCATATGTAACCTGAGTTGTATACCAGAAATTTGACAGCTCATTTAAATGGTGTTTTAATGAATCAACAGTTTGGCTTCCGTCCTGGTCGTTCGACAGAGCTTAATTTGCTTACTTACGGCGATTATCTCTCTAGCACGATGGAGAGAGGTGGTGTGGTTCATTCAATCTACACCGACTTCTCCAAGGCCTTTGACAGGGTAAATCATCGTGTTTTGTTGAACAAGCTGTACAGTTATGGAATTTCTGGCACCCTTCTCCTGTGGATTGCTGACTATTTGTCTAATCGTTCCCAAGTGATTAAGGTAAATAACAATCACTCTATGCAAATCAAAATTCCTTCTGGTGTCCCCCAAGGGTCGCATCTGGGACCCCTGCTTTTCAATTTATTTCTAAACGATATTTCAGATTGCTTTTCAAACAGCACCTTTCTTTGTTTTGCCGATGACTTGAAATTCTTTGTCGAGGTATCATCAACAAACCAGTGCCAGGGTTTACAAGCGGATCTTGATAGGCTCACTGGGTGGTGTAGGCTAAATGGCATGGAGCTTAATGCTTCTAAGTGTAAAGTGGTTTGTTTCTCAAGAGTTCACAACCCCATCGGGTATAATTACCATATTGACAAGACATACCTTGAGACGTTGACTGAATTCGGTGATCTGGGTGTCACTTTTGATTCTTCTCTGACATTTATACCACACCTGTCACAGATAGTCCCGAGGTCTCTGAAAATGCTTGGCTTCATTAAGCGGTGCACTAGGGATTTCAATAATGTTGCCTCAATTAGAATGTTGTACTGTGCATTGGTTAGACCACTTTTGGAGTACTGTTCCTCGGTCTGGAGCCCCCAGACTTCGTGCCCCCACTGGAGATACCAGATTAACGGCGACGTTTTCAGTAACTCGGAGTAGAACTAACTATGGAACAAATACCTTTTTGTCGCGTGTACCGAGATTGGCAAATGTGTATCCGGAACTAAATTTTTTTGGTAGTATGTCTCACTTTGGCAGGCAGCTCAAAACTCTTCAAATTAATTAATAACTTTTATGATGTATTAGATGAACATTTAAGATTGTATTTAACGCAACATATTATATTGTACTTAAATGTTAACTAAATTGGGCATAGCCCGTAAATAAATAAATAAATAAATAAATATACATCAACAAGTTTTGTGTTCAAAAGTTTTAAACACGGAGGAAATTATGGGCATTGCAACAAAAATTGTGAATTCCATCCGTGCACGTAGCTTGCAACGGCTGCAGTTGAAAGATACGGAGTCAGCTGAACACACTGATTTAGTTCTTCACACGGACGTCAGGTGGTTGAGTCGCGGAAAATTCCTAGAAAGGTTTCAAGAATTTGCACGAAATAACAGCTTTTCTAGATGAAAGAGTTGATGACACTCAGATGTTGAAAAACGAAAAATGGCTGACTGATTTGGCGTTTTTGACTGACATCACAATGCACTTAAACACCATTAACTTGGAGCTTCAAGGTAAAGGAAAAACTGTTATTGAGATGATTAGCGCAGTAAACGCATTCAAAAGTAAATTGCAACTTATTATAGATCAACTGAAAAGAAAGGATCTGAAACATTTTCCGTCTTTGAAAGCAAAGATTCCTCAGTTGAATTATGATACATATGAGGCTGAATTATCAAATATTTTGGGACAATTCGAAGAACGTTTTTATGATTGTAGTAAATTGGCAAATGTAGCATCATTTATGAGTTATCCTTTTTCATGTAAAAACATTGAGAAATTAGCTACTGAAATAGCAAGTCAGATTAATATGAACTCATGTTCTGTTGAAAATGAGTTGGTGCAGATTATATCAGATATACATCTCAAAGCTACAGCATCTGATACAAATTTATGATGTTTTATATCTGAAGATAAATATCCGAATCTAAGGCAAATCGCCCTTCAACTGACAGCAATGTTTGGGTCAACTTACTTGTGCGAGTCTGCATTTTCTGAAATGAAGATAATTAAGTCAAAATATCGCAATCGACTAACTGACGATCATATGTCATCATGCTTGCGATTAGCACTCAGTGGTTACGTACCATCTTATGAAAAGTATGCTGAGGACATGCAGTGCCACGCTTCAACATCCAAAGTCACTCCTTAGTTAAGTTTAACACCATATGTAACTCTTTCGTTTTGTAACAACCAATAAACTCGCAATTTTGAATAACTATGAGTTTTTTCATTGATATTGTAGAGAAGAACCTAACTAAACCTAACCCAAACCTTGACTAAAATAATGTATATTGCGCGGAAAGCTGATATCTATAGACGCTAGGTAGGTAGAAAGAAAGAAAGAAGGAAATCCTTTTATTTCTACAGACATAACAAATACAAAGAGAGAAAAAAAATACGTCATTAAAAATGGTAGTCTGTTTTATAAAATTGTCAAGCTATGGTATCAACAAATATATAAACAAAGACATAGATAAAAAAAAACAGACAATATTTAGCTTAAACAAAACATTAAAACACTTAATGAATATGAATATGCAGTTGCTACAATGAGATCAAGTCTACAATATAGTAACAACTCAACACACTAATTTCCAAAGTTCGAGAACTCTGGGATAGAATAAGGTTCTATCAAACCCAGATGCTCTTTTAAGTTATAGAGAAATTTTCTTTTATCATCAACGATAGATTTAATGTTGCATGGTAGACTATTAAATAGTTTAATACTACTATACAATGTACCCTTTTCATACAAAGTTGTTCGATGTTTAGGGTAGTTATAATTTAGAGATCTAGTGCTGTAGCTGTGGTTCTTAACCAGCTCATTGAAAGTACCAGGATTGCTAGAGAGAAATTTCATACACTCATATGTATATACACCACGTATAGTCAAAATTTTGTTTTCTCAGAATACACAACGGCATGAGTCCTTAAAGCCCATCTTAAACCAAATTCTCATTATTCTCTTTTGACATCTAAAAATTATATCCATATCTGACGTTCCTCCCCATATCACAATGCCAAACTTAGCCAAAGAGTGGAAATTAGCAAAGTAAACCGTCCTAAGGACATCTGAGTTAACACTTTTTGATAGAATTCTAAAAGCATATGTAATAGAAGAAAGTCTCCCTGAAAGGTATACGACATGGTGACTCCAGCTCAGTTTATGATTTATGACAACTCCCAGAAATTTAGTAGAGAATCCCAATTGAACTATCTCATTCTCCAGCATCATCTGGTTGGGAAGCTCCCTAACACCGCCACTAAAAACCATATATTCTGTCTTATTATTGTTAAGAATCAACTTATTTTCATTAAAGTAGCTTTTGGCACGATTTACTATATTTTTACTTTTTTCTTGAACTGCTTCAAAAGATTTGCCTGTAACCAGAATATTTGTGTCATCAGCAAAGCACAAAATTGTTTCAGTGTTTTCATTGAGAGCAATATGGTTAAGATCATTAACAAATATTATGAATAATAGCGGTCTGAGGACACTACCCTGTGGCACACCAACAGTCAAGCTCATTGGCTCTGATCTTACTGATCCAGGAGAACCGCTTAGCTCCACGGATTGCTGCCTATTTGACAAATACGTAGCAAACCATTCCAGTGATTCCCCCCGTATCCCATATCTGTACAGCTTGTCTAACAGTATGCTGTGATCAATGCAATCAAAAGCACGAGAGAGGTCCAAAAAAATTCCACAAGTCAGGTCACCAGTCTCCACTCTGTTGAGAACAAAATCTGTAAACTGAAAGAGAGCAGTTTCTATTGAGTGATTTTGCAAATAAGCATGCTGGTGACATGAAAATAAATTAGAGCTGACAAAAAAGTTACGAAGGCGTATATTGCATATTCAGCTTATTGGTCTGTAGTTGTTAAAATCTTTTTTGTCCCCTTTCTTGTAAATAGGTTTTACAATTGCATGCTTTAAGCCATCAGGAAATATACCACTTGAAAATGACAAATTTATTAAAAAACTCAGAGGCTTGCAGATATAATTCGCACAATGTTTTAACACTGAGCTTGGTATCTCATCCTCTCTAGTGCTCTTTTTGCTCTGTAGTTTAGATATTAAGGTCAGTATTTCCTCTGGTGTTGTTGGGATTATAAAAAATGATCTCCTATTAAAAGGTATGGAGGAAGTAAAACCCTTTTCACTGTGTTGTGATAACAGCGATTTCGCAATATTTACAAGGAAAGTATTCAAGTTATTTGAACAATCTTCTAGATTTTCCGTCATGCAGAAATCTGTAGGTAGGTAGGTGGTATGTATCATGTATGTACGACAACCCTGCATCACACATACTTGCAGCCTCTCAGAGTCGATCGTAAGTAGTCTAAAAATATTGAGGTAGATCGCCAGCAGTTCAAGTTTGAGCACCCCTGCTCTACACCATATTCCCAATTTTGAGTATTTGTAGTCGCCCTGTTTTGCTTCTATTAAAACGAATCATACATGTTTTTAAAATGGATTAAATAAAGACAGAAATAAGAAAGCGACGAATAGGGTGAATTATTACTATTCGGCTACTTAAATGGAACTACAAAATTCTGTACTATCTACGTAATAGTCAAAGTCACAGTTATTGTTGTTATTCACGAAATAGTTACCCTAAAATTGTTCCCCATTATGGTAAAGACTACGTGGTCTCAGCTTAAACAGAACGTGGCGAAACCAAGTTCCGGTTACTTCAATGAAAATACTTGTGATAACAATAACGTATTCATGACTAAAAGTGCTACTTGGGAATTCTCTTTTTCCAATAAAATACAGTTTCACGTGTTACGTTTATTTATACAGACTTATTTAAACTGTTTACCCATCATCTCGAAATAACTGTGAATATGTCCTTATAATACAGTGGGTAACAAAGGTCTGGAATACTACCTACCTTGAGGTGCAGAAATTCGACATTGTTAAAGTTTAGAATTGGTAGAGTTTTTGGTACACCCTGTATTAGTGATAGAACGAACCGATATTGATATCGGTATATCGGCATATCGGCAACTGTTGCCGATTATCGGTATCGTATCGTATCGGCAAGCTAATTGCCGATATATCGTCAAAAATTTTTTTGCGCTTTTCGCTCTTTTTAGTGCATATAAATGAAACACTTAAAACAAAATAACTTTTTTTATTCTAAAGGTAACATTTTTATTAAGAAAGTAAAACAAATCCTAACACTACTAACAAAAAATAATATTAAAAATATACCTAATGTAACAGGTACTAACTAAATACATTATGATTATTTATGCTTAATACTTAAAATTTAATTTTTTAATATTATGATGCAAAAACACCAACATTTCAGCCCTATCTGCATTTAATCTATTTCTTTTAGGCTCATAAATATTACCTAATTCACTAAAAAGTTGTTCACTTGACACACTGGCAGCAGGTGCTGAAAGGTAGACTGAAGCTGCCTTGTACAAACTGGGAAACTTTTGTTTTTCCGCCTCCCACCATTCAAAAGGAGATTTATCTTTTATTAGAGTTGTAGATGCCAAATATAATATTATTTCATTTTTCCATCCTTGCTTCATCCGTTTCATAGTGCTGGTCTCGGAAGCCAAAGTAGAGGCAATACTGTCAAAAGTTTCCCAAAATGTATTTTGCTTATTTTGTAAATGGCTTAAGGGAATATTATCGTTATCGTCATCTTCCGAAGATTGTGGATCCGCTTCAGCTACTGTATAGTGCCTTTTTATTATATTTTTAATACGAAATAATGTTTGTTCTTTAGTATCTTTTGGGAAAAAATGCATCTTAAACCTAGGGTCTAAGAATGTGGCAACATAAAGATTTTCTCGTTGAAATAACATATCACCAAGTCGTCTCTCTAAACTTGTTAGAAGTTCGTTCTTTATTGTACCTACACCAGCAAAGTTAGGTCCCTCTTTGGATAAATATTCTGTTAAGGTTACGACTAATGGAATCACTTCAGAAATGCAACATTGTTCTTTACTTGCGATTTTTGTTATTTCTTCAAATGGCCTTAAAATATTAAGGATGCTTTTTACCAATTCCCATTCAGAGTAAGTTAGGTTGGTAAGACCATCATTGTTGGAAATATATAAACTGATTGCTTGTTTTTGTTCCAACATACGCTCAAGCATATAGTAAGTAGAATTCCAACGCGTCTGAATATCCTGAATTAACTTCTTTTTTTTTAAATTCAACTGGTTTTGAAATTGTTCAAGTTTTTCACATGCCAATTGAGAATGACTGAAATGTCCCACAATTTTCCGAGATTTTGCGATTACATCATTAATAGCTCTTTGACTGTTGATACCATCATGAATAATTAGTTGAAGTGTATGAACAAAACATGGTTCGTAGTTTATATTTACTTCTTGCATTGCTTTCTTCATATTGCCTGCGTTATCAGCAATTACGGCATGAGCATCATTTATAGCCAGATTCCAACCATTAAGCACTTCTGTTAAACACCTGGCAATGGTTTCACCACTATGAGTTCCCGGAAAACTGTTTGTGTTTAAAATATAGGAATATCGCGTTCCATTGCTAATCCAATGTCCAGTTAGAGAGATAAATGCTTTATTGCTGTTACTGGTCCATATGTCAGTACATTGTTCATAAATATTAGGCAAAATAGTTTCTTTGAAATAGTTTTCTGAAGGTATTTTATATTTAGGAACAGCTTTTGCCATAAGGTGTTTAAAACCCATATCAGTAACAACTGAAAATGGCTGGTTATCAACTGCAATCATTTCTCCAATTAGTTTGTGATACTCCTTTGCTTTATTGCTATTTATGTCCCATACATTTTTTGATGCCAAATATTCCACAATATCAGATTGAGAAGAATGTCCTTTGCTGCTGTCAAATTCTGTGTAGATTCGTTGGGCCTCCCAACATCTGGAAATAAAGAAAAAAAAATTATGCGTGTTTCACTATACGGTGTGCAGCATAATGTTTTTTTTTTAATAATGGCACAACTAAGATCCAGGTATTGCCTCAAATTGATGCATATTCGATAATTATTCAGATTAGGTTTGAAAACAATACTCCCTTATTTACTGAAATACAAAAGTATTACATATAACATTTGCAGTAGTGAAAGTTAGAATTATTTTTACAAGTATTTTTTTTTCAGGAGGCCATATTTTGGTATTTAGACTATTTAGGCATACCTTACAAATAAAAACAAATTTTCCTTAAAATATTTTGCATCAAAAACTCTCAAAAACTAATATCAAAAATGCACCAACTTTCGGCAATATTTGTATTTGGATTGTGCAATTACCTAATAAAAAATTCCCATATGTTGGCCATAATAACTATCACTGCGTTAAAATAATATAATGAATAAATAAAACCAACTTACCTTTTCTCATAACATTGCGAAATTCTTCATCGTGATACTTTTCCAAATGTGATTTTAGGTTTGAAGTATTCGCATGTCTTCCTCTTCCACCCAAAGAGATATTCCTTTTACAGATATTACACATCGCTTTATCGTTTTCAGATTTATCTGTCTGCAACTTCTCAAAATGATTTCAAAAGATGCTCCTTTTACCTTTGTCATTACATTTAATTTTTTTATCTTCCGCTTCTTTACTACTACCCTGTCCAAAATAATCTGTAATCATTCTCTTTCTACCAACTCCCGTTCCCGCTTCCATTCCATTTGAACTCTCCATTTAAATAGAATATATTTTTGTATTTATTATTTATTTTAACTCCACAGTTATTTAAGTTTAAAACGCCGGGCACAGTGTCACACAGTGTTATAAAGCACAACAGAAACAGAATATGAGGGGTTTCCCCGAAATCCGAAATGTCACTTACGTACGACCAATAATAAAGGTTTCCTTATATTTATTATAAAACGGGAGTTCCCCGGTTTTTGCTTCGGTCGTGTATAAATAGATGGCGCAATCCCAAACGTTTTCTCGCAATTTAATTATATAACAGGACTTCCCCGGTTTTTTGCTTCGATCGTGTATAAATAGATGGCGATATGTGTGCCGATACGATATATCGGTATATCGGCACGTGAATATCGGTATCGGCCGATATATCGTATCGGCAAAAAAAAGTGATATCGTTCTATCACTACCCTGTATGCAATATTCATGCTGGAATACATAAAGATGCCAACCCTGTTCATAATCTGATAAACCATACTGAATCTGATTGCCATAAGTGGGCTTTGTTCAACAGATCATTTAAAAAAAAATCAATTTTTTTAAAAAACCCTGTATGTCAGAAAAAAAGAAAAAAATTTAAAACCGCTGGAAATTGTTTTTCTGTATCTAGCTTATGGTTATTTTAGTTGCACAAAGAGAAAAAGAAATCTACAGTAAGAGTCTGATCGAATAAACTTTTCAAAAATCCAGTAATAATTTCCTTGGTGCACTTTGAAGTTCCAGCAGTGTATATTAATTATTTAATTATGATACTTATCTAACTGTATCTTAATCTAACCCAAATGTAAGCAGTGTTGTCAATTGTGGCATTGTAAATTACGAAAATTGCCTTTATTCAAACAAATTAATAATTTTATTTCTCTTAAGTTTTTATAAAAGCAACACAATAATAATATGTTTTTTTTTTCAGGTATGCAACCATCACGAGGAGTTCTATTCTACGGTCCGCCTGGTTGTGGTAAAACTTTATTAGCCAAAGCAATTGCAAACGAATGTCAGGCCAATTTCATATCCGTCAAAGGTCCTGAACTGTTGACGATGTGGTTTGGTGAATCCGAAGCCAATGTTAGAGATATATTCGATAAGGTAAATATAATTTAAAAAAAAACGATTTATATATTTATTTGTGGCATCTCTATTTTAAGAGAGTTACACTTTTTTTGATCCGGCAATGGAGAATCTGACAGAACAGGGTAACTAATTCATATTGTGATAATTTAAACTCTAATGTTGACTTTTCGTATTTTATAACCCATATATCAATACAGGAATCCTTTTTCTTTGCCCCCAAAGATATTTTGGAAATCCGAGCAAGCCTTTCAGAAATGAAAAATAATGTCTCTCCTGGATACGATGAAATATCTAAAAAAATATTTCTAAAGCTTCCTGACAGGGCTCTGAAGGTACAGTTACAGGCGATTCAACTTCAAATTCAAATTTCAAATTCAAATATGTTTATTTCTACAAGGATCATGTTACATGACATAAGAAAAGTCAAGTATAAAACTTTAAATATAAATTAAAATTAACAGCACAGCATTAAGTAGATTAAAAATAGAATAAAATAAAAATAAAATAAAATAAAACATTTGAAACATTTTGAAACATTTATTGAATTAAAGAAGCATTGCTACGAAAAAATTACATAGTAGCACTCTTCTTGAGCTACAAAAGTCGCTTGTCAGTAGAGTGCTTGATAGAATTCCTATATTACAATATCAAATAGTACATGACTAACCGGAGCATTTATAAAACAACAAAAACTAGATCACGGTCTTAGTGACCATGCGCAACTTAAATAATTTAATAAAATTATAGTGTATTCCTTATTATTACTAACTGGAGCATTTATAAAATAACATAAACTATAGATTTATAATAGGTATTGTATGTGTGATTCTCTTTTATCCACTCGGAACCTCTTAATGCATAAGACAATTTACTCCTAAGATTCCTTATCTGCAAAGGCAATATATTATACAGCTTAGGGCCCAGGTATGATATGTGTCTCATGGCAGCAGAAAACACCGGCTGTGGAAAGGTCAAGGCTTCATCCGTGATAGAACGGGTGCAATAATTATGAGAAATCAAAGTTTTGTATGTTTTATCATTGTTCATGAATCTCAGTGTACTTCTTACAAATAATTGACGAACCGATAGCAAGCCACTCTCCCTAAACAATATTTCTGTTGGAAATAGTTTATTCTTCTTCAAAATTACTTTAATTATATACTTTTGTGTGATGACCAGAGGATTAAGGGCATTGGAAGTTGCACTCCCCCAAACCCCCATCCCATAGCAAAGTATGGACTCCACCAGAGCCTGGTATGTGAGAACCAGAAGCTTCCGAGACAGAAATTCCCTTAACTGATAGAACTTATAAATTGTTTTACGGATCTTATTCACAACATAGGTTATGTGGTCTACATACTTGAGATTTTTATCTATATACAACCCAAGATACTTTACATTATCTTTCCCAGATATGCTTAGACTACAGGCACAGTTTGAGGTTCCCATTATACATGAGAATTCATGCACCTTCAGTTTTGGGAATAGTATATTACTTTTATTATTCATTGAAAATGCAACATACGAGGTCTTAGAAACATTCATTGTCAGAAGATTCTGATCCATCCTCATCTTTATTCTGGATATATAACTTTCAGCCCTGTGGAACACACCCTCCCAAGAATCGCCACTGACTAAAATAACTGTGTCATCCGCATAACATACACATTCACTACTTTCACTAGGCAAGACTGAGAATAAATCGTTTACATAGATGGAAAAAAGTGTGGGGCCCAGGACTGTGCCCTGAGGAACACCAAACCCTATCGTACTTTCGTCACTTAGAACACCATTAATTTTAATTTTTTTTATCCTGTTTTTTAAATAAGATTCAAAAAGATCGTGGGCAATACCCCTGATACCACAATTCCTAAGTTTGCCAAGCAAGGTTTGGTGATCCACTGTATCAAAAGCACGGGCCAAATCAATGAATATACCAATGGTTTTTTGCTTCTTTTTGAAGTTCTTTATAATAAAATCCGTAACATGAACCATTGCACTCTCAGTTGACAGACCAGATCTAAATCCGTATTGTGAGTCTGAGAGTATTTTGTTTCGACACAAAAAACCATCCAGCCTTAACTTTATACACTTTTCAAACAATCGGTTTATCATGCTGGTTATCGCAATTGGTCTAAAATTTTCTTTTTGTAGTTTGTCACCCGCCTTGAAAACTGGCACCACTATCGCTCTTTTAAGAATGTCCGGATATACACCACACTCGAAAATCAAGTTAATCAAATGTAAAAGCGGCTTCGTAAGGTATTTGTGGTTTTCTTTTAAAATAGAGGATGAAATATTGTCCTCCCCTGCAGCCGACTTTAGCTTTAGAGAAACTATGACCGCGATAATTTCATTTTTTGAAATAGGGCTAAAAAATAGAGACTCAGTTATACTTTTGCATGGAAATTTATAATCGTTGCCTTTAATCGAATCAGCCAAACTCTTACCAATGGTTTCAAAATATTTGCCAAATATATTAGCAATCTCTTTGTTATCACCTACAAGTATATTATTGTTCATTATTCCGGTAATTTCCTTAGGTTTTGTTTTTTTGCTGGTGGCATTTTTTATTACCTCCCAGGTTTTCTTGACATCATTTCTACATTCGTTTATTTTTGTTTTAAAATAATTAAACTTAGCTTTTTTAATTAGATTAGTAAGACTATTTCTATACCTACGAAATCTCTCTTGGGCGTCAAGATTATCTGGGTATTTAATTGCTGTCTTTTTTAGTTTATCCCTATTTTTAATAGAGTTGATTATACCTGCAGTAATCCATTCACTCTTTTTTATAACCTTTTTAACTTTCAAAAACTTTGTAGAATCCCTGATAATGTCTGACAATATGTGAATAAAATTACTAGTGCATATATTAGGATCCACACCACAAACAGTAGACCAGTCGTTAGACTTAATTTTATTTTGTATGTTTATATAATCTATTTTTTTAAACATTTCTCTGCTACTTGTTAATGCATCATTCAATTTGTGGTTATTATTTTTACCCAAAACAGCACTCAAAATTATAGGAAAATGATCTGTCATCCCGCAATTAAGTACAATAGAATTATATTTGCAAGACACTAATTTGTTCCTCAAAAAGTAATGATCCAGACATGATCTTGAGAGACGCTCACATCTAGTAGCACTATTTATCTGACTTACATATCCCATTGCATTTAAACAGTTTAAATAGTTACATGTAATATTATTATGCACATCCAGCAAATTTATGTTTACATCTCCAGAACAACATATAGATAAATAAATGCATAAATAATGAAACCATGGATATACATATAGATGTGTTAACACAAACAAAACATTTTTGAACAGACTGTCTTTGTATTTTATTTCCTGAGGTATTCATTTAAATTATAAGGAGTGTTGTTACATAAAAATGTCTTCAGGCTATTCCGAAATGACGTCACGCTTTTCATTGTCTTCATAGTGTCCGGTAGACCATTGTAAATTTTTATGCAAGCATAGTGAGGAGATTTCTCATAGTGGGTAGTCTTGTGCTCTGGGATCAATAGAGCAGTGGCATTTCTTGTGGCATAATTGTGAGCATTCAGATTTTGCAAAAACTTTTCTTTCTTTTTGAATACATATAATGCACATTTTAGTATGTTTATTGCAGTGACGGTGAGTATTTTAAAGCCTTTAAAGGTTTCTTTACATGTCTCCAGAGGCCCAAGCCCAAACATCAAACGAATGATCCTCTTCTGGCATATGAACACTCTGTTGATCTGAGTGCTCTGTCCCCATAGCAGTATATTGTAGACAAGTAGTGATACGCCATTGCATAATAGATGGTGAGTAATGTGTCTGCTGGGATGGTGTGCTTCATTTTAAGTAGAGCATAGTAGGCCTGTTTGTTCTGTCGTCTACATAAGTACCCAGAAACTTTGTACATTCAGCAGCATCCACAATAAATATCAGTGGTGCTAGTATTGAACCCTGTGCTGCTCCTATATTGATATTATATTGTTCAGACTCTGATCCATTTACACTCACCACAAGCTTCCTATTCCCTAAGAATGCCATTACAATCGACAATGCTCTTCCCCGTATTCCCAAGCTGTACAGTTTTTGTCGAGCAAAATCCAGATTAAGAGTGTCGAATGCTCTCGACAGATCAAAGAAAACTGCTGCAACCACTTTGCCCAAATCGAGTTCTTTATAGATGAAATCTATCAACTCCACAGCCGCTGTTTCAGTTGACTTTCCATTCTAAATCCATGTTGATTGTTGCTGGTAAGTTTGTATTTGTTGAGGAATTGTAGTAGTCTGTTGTAGATAACCTTTTCAAATACTTTTGAGAAGAAGCTAAGAATGGACAAGGGTCTATAATTTTCAAAGCTGTGTGGGTCTCCTTTTTTAAATATTGGAATGATTTTTGCTATTTTCAAGGCCGATGGAAAGGTTCCTGTCATCATTGCAGCATTTATTAATGTTTTAATTGGTTCAGCTATTTCCTCCGCCACAGCTTTAACCACTCTCACAGGAATTTCATCAACGCCAACCGATTTTTTATTTTTTAGGCCTCTGATAATCTCCATAACTTCCTTTTCTGTTGTAGCTTCAAGGAAGATAGAGTTTAGTTGAGGTTTGCTAGTCGTGGGTGGTATGGTAGAATTGTGACCAAAATGGTCTTTGATTTTTGTTTCCGCCACTGTGGAAAAGAAATCTCCAAACTTATCAGCCACTTTTTGTTGGTCAGTTATTAGTACATCTTCGACTTGCAGTTCTATAGGCTTAGGCTGTTTTTTTTCTTCCCATTTCTTCATTGATATTGATAATGGACCATATTTCCTTTGGGCGATTGACTGCATTTTCGATTTTGTTCTTGTTATTTTTGCCTCTTTGATGTTTTTCCTGTATTGCTTTTTTCGGACTTTATAGTGTTCTAAAGTTTGTATATCCTTTGTTCGCATTGCAAGTAAGTAAAGATCGTGTAGATTGTCCTTTTCCCGTTTTAGTTCGTCATTGTACCAGTTTTGTTTTTTTTGCTCTTTTATTTGTCTCATTGGACACTCATGTTCGTAGTGCCACTTGAATTTGTGCAGGAAAGCATTAAAAGCCGAGTCTATATCGACAACATCGTCGCTGTTCCATGTTTCATGCCGTAGTTTGTATTTGAGATTTACAAGACTGTTTTCTGTTATTGCCCTTTGCCGTCTTTTACCCGGGGCTTTATTTTATTTATTTATTTCAATCAGTACACTACAGAAATAATATTTCCAAATGGCACTACCAAAAATTAGAATAAAATTACATGTCAGTGATATCATTTAAAAATAGTCAGGAGTATATAAGAAAAAGAAACACCACACTTAAATGTTTAGACAAAAATCAAATTAAAAACTATCAAACTGATAGGTAAACCTTAAAATAATAGCTAGTCATTTTTTAGCGGAGCCAATGTTATGTCAGAAAATGTACAAAATAAAATTTCCAAATAGAACAAATACACTACAATTCTATAAACTAAACAATTTAAAGTATAAACTAAACAACAATTTAAAATACAATGCGTTTTATTTGATTTATCGACATATTAAAGATGCCAATATCTGTAAAGTTTTCATTAAATATATTACACATTCTGTCGACAACAGCCTTTTGTCCGTAATTAGTTCTGTGTATTAAACAATTGAATAAGAGTCTTTGGCGAGTATTTCTGTTAGGTACACGAAAATTTATTGCTTGTAAGAGTTCTTCACAGTCCATGTGCCCATTAACCAGCTTATGAAGGAAAAATAAAAAGCTGTTTTTACGCCTATTCTAGGCTAGAGTATCCAACTAATAATAAACGAGTTTCGTGTGATATGTCAGTGTATGGTATATGTTGCTTAAATAGAATAAACTTCACAAATTTTGACTGTACTCTTTCTAAACGATTTATGTGGACTTGATAAATTGGTGACCAAACAATAGACGCATATTCCAATATACTTCTAACCAATGAATTGTACAGTGTCTTTAGAGCTTTGATGTCCTCTATATATCTACAATTTCTTTTTAAAAAGCCTAACATTCTAAAACTTCTAGCAACTATCCTATCAATATGTTGATTAAAATTCAGCTCACGGTCAAAAATTACACCTAGGTCGTTAAATGTTATTGCAGATTGCAGAGCATTATCACAGAGAGTATAATGAAATATCACAGGCATTTGTACTTTGTAGAATCTCATGATTTTACATTTATTAACATTGAGCTTCAAATAATTACGTTCACACCAATTATCCAGTCTATTGAGATCATTTTGTAACATTTCAGAGTCACTGATAGTTTTTACTCTTGCAAACAATTTCAAATCGTCAGCATATAGTAGACATTTACAGAACACAAAATTACAAGTAATGTCGTTCACAAACAATAAAAACAATATTGGGCCCAGATGAGATCCTTGGGGAACTCCCGAAGTAACATCAATTTCACCAGAAACAGCACCAAACAATTTAACTGTCTGTTTTCGAGAAAAAAGGTAGGAAGCGATCCAGGCCAGGTAGGGTCCACACACCCCTAAGCATTCAAGCTTACACAATAAAAGTTTGTGACACACACTGTCAAACGCTTTTGAAAAGTCTGTATAAATGGTATCTACTTGATTACCCTCCTCTAAGGCACGCACGAGGAAGTCCTGATATGCTGCCAGATTGGACGTCGTAGATCTGTTCTCAAAAAATCCGTGCTGTTGTAGAGCGATGTGTCGTTTAAAGGCATAAAATAGGTCCTCCGTTACCATGGATTCAAATATCTTTCCCAAGATGCAGAGCAGAGAAATCCCTCTATAGTTCTCAATGTGGTCTCGATCGCCAGATTTGTAGATTGGAAAAATGGTGGATTGTTTCCATTTAGTTGAGAATACTCCAGTTGAAAAAGATCTCTGAAATATGCTGCAGAGAGGCCTAGAAAGAGAAATGGCACAGGACTTAAGGAACAACGGAGACAAACCATCTGGTCCTGCACTCTTACTACAGTCAAGACTTCCCAACTTAGTTGCGACTTTGTCGATTGTGAAAGTATATTGAAACAGATGCACCACAGGATAGATATGTTCCATTGGTAAGATGTTAACATCATCGTGGTCGCAGTAACATGACTGGAAATGCCTTGCAAAAGCACATGCTATTTCCTCTGGCGAATGCAGTTCCTCTCCCTGATACTTCATGTTAACAGGGATTCCGTTATTCTTGTTCAGGCTGTTTAAATATGACCAAAAGTACTTTATATTGCTCGGTATCATATGTTCCGTGTTAGACACATATAGCAAGTAACATAAATCAATATGGTACTTGCATTCACGACGTATGATAAAGTATCGTTCATAATCTTTCTGATCAGTTCTTTTGAAAGTTTTGTGAAGCCTGTTTTTCCTGTTTATCAGCCTCTTTAGTTCTGGACTATACAACTAGAAAATTTTCGGTCAGTACATGATTCAAATTTATGTTTAGTTCTTGTAAGAGATGGTGAGACAAATGAGGTTGTTTAATAGTACATTTAACGGAACTTTCACTCATATTCGTTACCATATAGTCTATCGCCGATTTCGATGTTCCAATCGTTGTGGTATATATCCTGGTTGGGCCGTCGCAGAAGTTTTTGAGATTGAATGAGTCGAAGATATCTTTGAGTCGATTATATTTACTGGTGTTTTTCATGCTATCGATATTCAGATCGCCAGTCAAGATATGTTTGGGCACATACCCACACAGAATAGAAGCATATCAGAAATTTGATCGAAGAATACATGAATGTCGCCTGATGGTGGTATGTAGATTACCATTATTATCATTTTCGTAGGGTTTGCCTTTACTTCAATGCCACAGCACTCAATATGCATTTCCCTTGCAAAGTTTGATATTTGCTCGATTGCCTTGGTTACTATATTTTTATTTGTGTATATGGCACATCCTCCATGAATGTGCTGGCTGTGACAGAATGATGCTTGGAGGTTGTAGTGCTCGAAGGTCATGCTGGAGGTTGCTGCATTGATGATCCAGGTTTCTGTTATGCAGAGAACATGAGGTTGTGTTTCCTGGCATAATATTTCCAGTTCATTTATTTTATTTGCTAAATTTTGTATGTTTATATGACTGATTCGGAGAACGTTAGGTTGTGATTCTACATATCCAATCTGAGCTGGGAAAGACGAGGGTATAAAAAATTGTATGGCTGTGGGCTTTTGGATGGTGTGGATCGGTCGCCGTTGGTATGTTATTTGCGTCAGATGGGGTACTAGTATTTGTTTGTTGTTTTTCGTGATGTTGTATCGGAATATGAATCGATGTTACAACATTTTCGCCGTTTCCAGTTGAGTCTGTTGAGGATCCTTGGAAGTCTTCTGTTGATGTTGAGACTGTTTTTGTCTTAACTAGATGCCGATAAATATAGTTTAGTATGCTATACCTTCCTCTGTTCGATATTTCGCCATTTTCCATTACTTCGTGTCGAGGTATTAACTTGTTGCAGTCTATTGCGACTCATTTACACTATTCTGCACTAGTTTGTTCTGCTGCTCAATTAATATGTTAAGTGCTGGTTTATTTTGTATAAGCGGTGCTCCTACAATAGCTAGGTTTGTGTTGTCGCCTTTTGTTATAAGTTTTTTAATGTCATTTTCCTTTATTGGATTTCCCAGTCTTACGTTTTCTGGTGTGATGAATATCACTGCAAGATCGTTGCTGGTAAGGTTTTGGATAGTTTTATCGTCAGTTGCTATTATATCTCGATAAAGATTACTATTACTGTATTGGCAGTTGGTGTCAAAGGCACTGCCTGTAATTTGTTTAAATATTTTCCCATTATTATATCCAGTACGCCCCCCAAGTAATAGTGCTTATGGTTTTGTTATTTTTACTACTATCTGTTTTATAATGTCGGATGATGACTCCTTGTTTAAGAGTTTCTTTGTTTCCTCAGGTTTTTCCTTATTTGCTGAGTTTGAGATCACCCTGTAGTACTTCTTTGTCGTCTTCAAGGCATTGAATAGTTTGTTTTAAACTTTCATTTTCTACTCTTATTCTTCCGATTTTTCTTCTAATTCGAGTATATTTTTTTGAATTCGCCCTCAGACAATATGTATTGACCCCTTTCCTGCTTAAGTTCTTCCGTAATCTTGAGTATGGTCTCCTGGTATTCTTCATTAATGTTTTTTTCCTTTTTGTTCAGAATGGACCTTTTTTTGCTTTTCCTTTTTTCTTGTTCCCTGTTCCTATGTTTATCCTCATGATTGTCAGTATTCTGCATATTCGTATTATCTAGCTCAGTTAATCTCTTTTCAAGTACTCTTGTTTTCTTCCATTCTGTTTTTCAGCTCTGTTATGCATTGTTTGGATTCCGCTGCTTGTTTATTAATTGGCTTTTCTTCATACAGTTCCCTTTCTAGAGTTTTTATGTTTTTCTCATGCTCCTTTGCTGTTTTCTCCCATTGGGCCCTTTCTTCTTGTAAGTGATCAATCTGTGTCTCCATAGCCCTTTCTTTGGTTTCAGTATCTTTATTTTGGTCGCTTAATTTTATTATTTTGTTGTTCAATCTGTTCTTGTTGAGTTTCAATATCTTTTCTATATCGTTCTTCAGCTTCTTCAACTTCAGTCTCAAAGGCACTGGAATTTCTTCTTATTCTTTGTAACGCTAGATTGGTGTCCTTCAATTCGTCGTTCAGTCCAATTATTGTTTATTTTAGTTTCTGCACGAGTTCGTCATTTTCATCAGATGTTGTCCACATTGCCTTCTCTTCACATATCTTGCTGCAGTAGATTCGATGGCCCTGTATGTAGGTTACACTTTTTTTCCGTTCAACAACACAATATGCATTCATATGTATTACTTTATTTTTTAGAGGTTGCGCTCTCCTACTCAGTTCAGAGAGAGTGGTCGACCCCCTTTCAAGGATGTATTGCTCAGTTTGGCAACTATGTAATAGATCTCACGGTATCGGGAACCGACGTATCACAACTCGTCGTTTAATAGCGCTTGTCTCGAAAAGACGTCATAGTCGATCATTTGTACTACTTTTGTACAATTTTGGACATGACAATAATCCCCAAATATAGTACAAAATAAACGAAATTTTCGAGGTATTTTCGGTTCGTATTTTGCTCATTTAGTGCCCTGTCTTCATTTACACAGGTACTTTAGGTCCTAACAACTAATTTGCTCTCGCACAACACACTTAAACATATAAAAACACTCAAACTAAGAAACTTTTTAGGACTGAATGAACTGGCGTGTTTTGTAGGTTGAAGGTTACATTAGATTGTTCATCATCATTTTAGGTGTCTTTCCAGACTGTTTAAAGGTTGCAAATATTGCACCATTGTTTAAGGGGGGTGATCAGAATGACCCTAGTAATTATCGGCCTGTAGGGTTGTTGCCGACACTTTTCAAAATAGTGGAAAAGCTTGCGAAGAAAAGAAGTGTTAGTTTTTTAGAAAAACATAGTATTCAGAGATCAACACAGTTTGGTTTCCAACCCAAAAAGGAAACGAATGATGTAACCTTTGCTTTTCTCGAAAAGTTATATTCAATCCTTAATGAGGGTGATGCTGCAGCGGCAGTTTTCTGTGACTTGTCGAAAGCGTTTGACTGCGTGAGTCACAGAATTCTGCTGCGGAAGCTAGAAAAGTACGGATTTCGGGGTAAATGTCTCGACTGGCTGGAGTCATATTTGACAGGTAGGTTAGTCAGTAAATTATAATAATAAAATATCAGATCAACAACAGTTAAACTATGGTGTCCCACAAGGCTCAGTACTGGGTCCAATTCTATTCTTGTTATATTTAAATGACCTTTCAGATCTGGATATGAATGGAAAAATAACTTTGTTTGCCCATGACATACTCTGTGTGATATTGTTAATTGTGACTTAAAAAAAGATTAAGAAATGGTGTGACTCTAATAAATTGTGTTTTAACGTGTCAACAACCAGCGTAATGTCTTTTAAATGTCATATAAACAACGTTTATTTGGAGAATAACCTAGTAAAAGAATTGACCGAAAATAAATTTATGGGTCTCCTTATTGACAGAAAACTAAAATTTGAATCTCATTAAAACACTGACTAATAAGTTATCATCAAATTGTTATGCATTAACAATAATATCAAAAGAGTTAGCCAACCAAACAAGTAGAGATTCATACTTTGCCTTAATTGAATCGCACTTGCGGTATGGTGTCTGTTTTTGGGTACATATTCAAAACAACTTTTTCAGACTGTTTTTTTTGCTGCAAAAAAGGGCATTAAGGTATGTCTGTGGTGCAAAACCAAGGGACTCATGTAAGCCCTTGTTTTTGAAAGAAAATATTTTAACATTGGCACCTTTGTTTATTCTGGAAACTGTTTGCCTTATGCATAATAAATATAGAGACGTTGTTTGTGTTACGCAAACCAATTATAATATGCGTCAATCATATAATATACTTCTCCCGATTCTGTCATCTGCACAGATAAGGGGCTCTCTTTTTTATAGTAGTCGTTTATTATTTAACCAATATCTGTCTAATATTGTGTGGCAACAATATTAGACAGATATTTGGGGTAAAGAAACTGCTTGTTGCGAAAGCCTACTATTACGTGGGAGAGTATCTCAGTGAAAGATACTGACTTGCACTTGTAAATGTGTGTTTATAGATGTTTAACAATATTCTAGGAGTTGTATGTTTTTGATAGTCTACTCTGACCTGGGAGAGTGTTTCAGTGAAAGATTTTAACTTAGACTTGTAAATGTTTTGTTTATGAAGTTTTAACAATATTCTAAGAGTGTGTATTTGTTTTAATTACTTTTTACAATTAGCTTTTTATTGAGATGCTCTCTTTTGCTGCAATTTTTATTATTAGAACCGAGCTTGATGTTGTAATGTCTAAATAAATTTTGATACCTCCTTGTCTTTGGTATTATGTTGTTTATTATGTTGTGTATTGTTATTGATATCATTGTTGTTCTTATATATGACTGTTTTCTCTCTTTTTTTATTAACATTTATCAGCTTTGTCAACAAGAAATTATTTATTACAGGCAGAGAAATCTCTTTTTATGAACATATATTTATATATTAATGTATATATAGTGAATAAATAATAATTCGAACGGGGTGCAGGACCAGATGGGTTATCGCCTTTATTTTTGAAGAACTGCAAAAATGCTGAACCGCTATGTGAGATTTTTCAAACATTGTTTTCCAAATCTGTTTTTCACATCGTTTGGAAGGAATCAAGTCTGTTTCCTGTTTTTAAAAAGGGAATAAAATCTGTTGTTCAGAACTACCTAGACATTTCCCTTTTACCGACAATTGTAAAGATTTTTGAGACAATCATCACAGATGAACACTTTGCTGTATACAGGAATCATATAACACCACAGCAACATGAATTCTTTAAAGGTCGATCCACTACTACCAATTTAGCAGTCATGCAGGATTTATTAGTGCAGTCTATGGAGAAGGGATTCCAAATCGACGTAATATATACAGATATATCAAAGGCATTAAGGCTTAAGATACTTGACCTTGAACCAAAAATGAGCCTTCGGGGTACCAAATTTTAAAATCTCATATTTTTGTAAGTTTTGAAGATATAGCCTTCATATTTTGCAGACGATCGGTAAATAATCTTAGGTTTATATTTTTTTTATTGAATTTGTCTATTTTTATACAGGGTGTCTTAAATTCAGCGGCAAACATTCACATTTTCAAAGCCGCTAAAGTCCGTTTTTTAAATGGGACACCCTATAACTTTATGCACTATCAGATGTAGAATTTCATTTTCTATCGAACTGTATTAAGGTTCCCTATACCTATTCATAACCATTTTCGAAATAATCAGGTTTTTATTAAACTATCATATGTATTTGCTAAATGCTTACACCTTCCTGTAATAAGCCATGGAAAAACAATTGTTGTGCTTTTCTATTCAACATGACAGCTGATTTGTAACTTTTAAATTAAAATAATATAACACTCAAAAGCTGATATTCTCAATTTATTTTATATTCGCGGAGAATGTTACAAAATATTGGAGAGAACGT
Organism: Kuschelorhynchus macadamiae; assembly: GCA_030620095.1. NCBI lineage: Eukaryota > Metazoa > Arthropoda > Insecta > Coleoptera > Curculionidae > Kuschelorhynchus > Kuschelorhynchus macadamiae. Next base: position 74,400 of record JAUTXW010004740.1, read on the forward strand.
GCCATGTTTTTAATGAAAAACATCCTCATTTATCGCCAATGAACAAGAGAAAATTGAAAAGGATTGAAACGAAAAGTTAAAGTTATAAAAAATGTAATAAATTGTTTACATTATTTTTAACCATATCTACTAAGTTCGAGACTGTTCTAAACTTGTTTTAGTGAACTTAAAAATTATAGAAATCTAACAATCAACAGTAAATAAATAAAATAATAAAATTGAATTATGACAAATGTTCTATATGCTGTCCGTTCATTTGAAGACACATTTCAATTCTTCTTTGTACAGTTGCTGTGGCCCGTTGAATTTGTCCGTTTTCGCAAAAGCTGTTCGTATCCTGTCCAGTAAATCTTGTTGGTTATTTACTGGGGAAGCATAGACTTTACCTTTGATAAATCCCCATAAATAAAAGTCTAGGGGTGTTAAATCAGGCGATCGCGGGGGCCATCTCCAAGGGCCATTGGGACCAATCCAGCGATCTTCAAAAATTCGAGATAATTGGAGGTAAACTGCAGCGGAATTATGTGCTGGTGCACCATCTAATTGATACCAATAATTTTGCAGCTCACAAATAGGAATTTCTTCTATAAATTCAGAAACCATCCCTCGTAGAATTTCCAAATACTTATCACTGTTTAAATTGTTTTCATAAATACAGTACCGCACCTGATCATTTAATACTATACCGAAAACATTGAAGCTAAACCTCTCTTAAGAACGCGTTTCGCGTAAAGCGTGCGGATTTTCTGCTGCCCAGAAATGCGCGTTTCTTCTGTTTGTTATTCCTTCTCTAGAAAATTGAGGGTCCTCTTGAATTTTCAAAAACATGAATTCGCAAAATTCTACTCGTCGGACGTCATCACCAGGTCTCAAGACTTGCACGTTTTGGAAGGAATAAGGGTGCATATGATGTTCGCTCAAGATTCTTCGGACAGATGAAGAAGAAATTCCCAAATCGTTTTCTGCAGAAGGTATTGAACTTTGCGGGTGTGCGTGGAAATAAGCTAATGTGTTTATTACGTTATCCTCGGCATTTGTCACTGGTTTCGGAACATTTTTTGTAACTTTAACCTTGCCAAAACGCAAAAAGTTCGTTTCAATCATCTTGAATTTTGACTTGTTCATTGGCGGCAAATCAGGGTGGCGTTCATTAAACACACGACACGTTCTCTCCAAAATTTTATAACATTCTCCATAAATATAAAATAGATTGAGAATATCAGCGTTTGAGTATTCTTCCATTTCGATTTAGAAGATTTAGTTTATCACTGACAGCTTTCGATAAATAACGCATACTAATCATCTGTCATATTGGATATTGGATCACAATTGTTTTTCCATAGCTCACCATTGGAACATGTAAACATTTAAGCAAATACATATGATATTTTTATAAAACCCCATTATTACGAAAATGGTTACGAATAGGTATATGGAACCTTAATACAGTTCGATAGAAAATGAAATTCTACATTTGATAGTGCATAAAGTTATAGGGTGTCCCATTTAAAAAATCGGACTTTAGCGGTTTTGAAAATGTGAATGTTTGCCACTGAATTTAGGACACCCTGTATAAAAATAGACAAATTCAATAAAAAAAATAGAAACCTAAGATTATTTACCGATCGTCTGCAAAATATGAAGATTATATCTTTAAAACTTACAAGAATATGAGATTTCAAAATTTGGTACCCCAAAGGCTCATTTTCGGTTCAAGATCAAGTATCTTAAGAACGCTTGAACCTAGGTATAGGACATGCTATATAAAATAGCATTAAAATTCTCCGTAGAATCCAAAAATATCATAAAATACAGGGTGTTCCATTTAAAATAAGCAAGTTGATACCAACTTCCGGTTAAACCGGAAGTGACGGGAACTTGAAAATATTTCAAAAAAGAAGTACCCCTTGACCTTACCTTAATCCCAAAATTTAAAATTTTTATCTAAATGGCATCATCAAAAATTTTTAATGAACGGGTTGCGTGAATATCCCTGTATATAATTATTTATTTCTTAGTATCTGATGACTAGAGTATATTGAGTGCTATTGTATTGTATTTTTTTTATTGTACTATTTTGAGATTGCTCTCTGTGATGTACTTGATTAAATAATATATAAATAAATAAATGTTTTTTTCTAGGCGAGGTCTGCTGCTCCATGTGTACTGTTCTTTGACGAATTAGACTCTATTGCCAAATCGAGAGGTGGTAACGTGGGAGACGCTGGTGGAGCTGCGGACCGTGTAATCAATCAAATTTTAACAGAAATGGACGGTATGGGCGCGAAAAAGAACGTTTTTATAATTGGTGCTACTAACCGACCAGGTGAGAGATAATGAAACTACCTTTTAACTTAACTTTCTATATGATTAACCATATATTTTAGGTTGAGGTAATGTATTTTACTATTTTTGATAAAGATTTCTTTGCACTTCGACTGGCGTGTCTATCACTCTGTACTATACACAGTAATTATTCAAATTAGGTAAATCAATCTTGATTTTTAATTTTGTGTTGCCTGTTTATTCCAGACATCATCGATCCCGCGATCCTTAGGCCCGGCCGTCTCGACCAACTGATCTATATCCCCTTGCCCGACGAGAAGTCCCGCGAAGAGATGTTCAGAGCGAGCCTGCGCAAGTCGCCGGTAGCCAAGGACGTCGACCTCTCGTACATCGCCAAAGTGACGCACGGGTTTTCCGGCGCCGATTTGACGGAAATCTGCCAGAGGGCGTGCAAGTTGGCAATCAGACAGTCCATCGAAGCGGAGATCAGGAGAGAGAGGGAAAGGGCGTCGAACCCTGCGGCTGCCGCTGCTATGGATGTAAGTGGATTGAAAAATGACGAAAACCTAAGAACAATGAACTACAAAAATGAGATTTAAAAAAATCAGTGGCAAAATATCAAGCACAAACACAGTTGTGGCCTTTCTATTGGTTATTTTAGGTTCTAGAGTTAATTTGGTTTACCTACCCCTGTTGGCTTCTAAAGCTTCAATATCCAACATTCCTTATATATTTAATAACGTTTAGTTACACCTTTAATTAAAAACAGTCAGTTGGCTTATGATATAGGTAGAAAAATGCTTAACTAGTTTCGCTTGATCTTTGCAAAGCATTTGATACCAATGACAAAAAGTTAAATTAATTGTTATTTGATTTATTATTTGGTACAATAACAAACTATAAATTGACTGAAATTCTATTATAAATAAGATAATTATTTTTCGCATAAATATTAAACCGTGTAAAGTGATTTATTAAATTGTGCTTTCTTGATCACATTTGAAAAATTGATTGGATTTTGAGAGGCTGTAAAAACTAAACTTTTGGAACTAGGACAAAACAAATTGCGCTTTTTTTATCTTTATTATAGCATCAAGCTTTGATCTAAGCAAAAGTAAAACTTTTTCTGCTTTTTAGGAAAAAAAATCAGATCATAAGAAAAAACATACAAAACTAAGATATAATCGAAAGCAGTGTTATTTTTAAGTTTGTTTTTCTTTTATTACGTGTAATCATATCCTCCGCATAAAATGCGGAAGATGAATTAGATAGACCTATGATATTTTCATATGAAAAAAAGAGGATAAACATATAAATACCAGCAGTTGCAAAAATCTTTGAGCGATGTGACTTCAAAGTCAGACTGACAAGTCAGTGACAAAACGAGTAATAGAAAACAATTTTCGGGTTTTTTGCCTCCACAAGCTAAAAAAATGGTATTAAATCTAATAAAATATTACGAAAATGAAAATTCACCGGCCAATTATCCAGGAGACAATATCAAAAGCTGTGGGAATCAGTATAAGGACTGTGCATGAAAAAAAGCATAATTTCCTACCGAAGAAGATTAAAAGCCAAAGACAGAAGACTTAAGTGACAATGTAAAAATGGAGTGCAAGTTTTAAAAGAAGCTTTAAAAAATCGAGACATGGGAAATTGGACTAAAATTATTGTCAAAATTAATAAAAATGTTGGGTTTTCGATATAAAAAGGACTGTAATCAAAGATTTTTATGCGAGTTGGCACATATAGCAAGTCAGCGTATCCAGTTTTTAAAGAAATACATGGAAAATGTTAATTTAAAATTTAGAAAAGTGGTATTTTTAGACAAGACTTGGATATTTTCTAATTGAAGTGGTTTGAAATCTTGGCAGGACGAGTCTGTAAAAAGTGTCAAGAGAAAAAAAGAATGTGGGACGGGAAAACGGTTCATGATTTTGCATGCAGGTTCTTCAACAGGATTTCTCCCAGGTGCAAGTTTACTGTTTTCTTCAACATCCAAAAGTATGGACTACCATGATAATATAAACTGTGAACTGTTTGAAAGTGGTTAAAAGAACAACTGATTCCAAATTTAGATGCTCCATCTTTAATCATTCTGGACAATGCATCTTATCATTCAAGAATCTAAAATAAACAACCTACTTCATCCTGGAAGAAAAGTGATATTTATGACTGGCTAATAAAACAAAAACAAAATCCTTGACTCAATATGCTGAAACTAGAACTTCTTTTAATGGCAAAATCTATTAAAAAACCAACAATATATGCCGTAAATAAAATATTACGGGAAAATGGACATGAGGTTTTACGACTGCCGCTATACCATTGCCAGTTTAACGCAATAGAATTAATATGGCCTGGGGCAAAATCATATTACAAAAGCACGTGAACGATGGTCTTACATCAGATGAAGTGCAAATTGTTCGGCAATTGGATGGAAGAATACTCAAACGCTGATATTCTCAATCTATTTTATATTCATGGAGAATGTTATAAAATTTTGGAGAGATCGACACGATGTGTTTAATGAACGCCACCCTGATTTGCCGCCAATGAACAAGTTAAAATTCAAGAGGATTGAAACGAACTTTTTGCTTTTTGGCAAGGTTAAAGTTACAAAAAATGTTCCGAAACCAGTGACAAATGCCGAGGATAACGTAATAAATACATTAGCTTATTTCTACGCAAACCCGCAAAGTTCAATACCGTCTGCAGAAAACGATTTGGGAATTTCTTCTTCATATGTCCAAAGTATCTTGAGCGAACATCATATGCACCCTTATTCCTTCCAAAACGTGCAAGCCTTGAGACCTGGTGATGACGTCCGACGAGTAGAATTTTGCGAATTCATGTTTTTGATAATTCAAGAGGACCCTCAATTCCTTTCAAAAATATTTTGGACCGATGAAGCGAAATTTTCTAGAGAAGGAATAACAAATAGAAGAAACGAACATTTCTGGGCAGCAGAAAATCCGCACGCTTTACGGGAAACGCGTTCTCAAGAGAGGTTTAGCTTCAATGTTTTCGGTATAGTATTAAATGATCAGGTATGGTACTGTATTTATGAAGACAATTTAAACAGTGATAAGTATTTGGAAATTCTACGAGGGACGGTTTCTGAATTTATAGAAGAAATTCCTATTGGTGAGCTGCAAAATTATTGATATCAATTAGATGGGGCACCAGCACATAATTCCGCTGCAGTTTATCTCCAATTATCTCGAATTTTTGAAGATGGATTGGTCCGAATGGCCCTTGGAGATGGCCCCCGCGATCGCCTGATTTAACACCCCTAGACTTTTATTTATGGGG
>JAUTXW010004740.1:82500-120749 GCA_030620095.1 Kuschelorhynchus macadamiae
TCGAACCGCCTTCCGACTTTATTAAGGCGCTTGCCATTTTGTGTATTTTTGTTTTTGCCAAGCAAATACATATTTAGCGAATTTTCTTATTTAGTCCCTCGGCATTTAGTATATAAAATAATATTAAGTGGCTATCTTAATAATATTGCGTAATATAATAAAAAAACTATTTTCTTTCACCCTGTATATTTGTAAATAGCCCATCGAGATTTAATAGCTCAATAAAAGAATCACACAACATTTTGGTATTCACTGTGTTTTCTGATTTGATTCATAATGTTGGTGAACTTTGGACCCGCACGATAAGACTATAACAATCTTTTTTTTTTGTTTCAGCTGGATGAAGACGATCCAGTGCCAGAAATAACTCGTGCACACTTCGAAGAGGCCATGCGCTTTGCCCGCCGCTCCGTCTCTGACAACGATATCCGCAAATACGAAATGTTTGCGCAAACGCTACAACAATCCAGGGGCTTCGGCACCAATTTCAGGTAAGTGCGGTGACAGGTCTTGGGTTTATCTTCGTTCTTTTAATATAGATAGACCTTTATATGCCAAACAAAAAGAAAAAATCCATTTATAAATCTTTTTTTTTTTTAATATTAGTGCATCAAATACGTGTTCTTCATTGTGATTGTTATAGCGAGAATTTCTTTCTTATGATAATAAAGCACATCTGACTTTGACTAAACTTTCTTTGAACAATTTCCAAAAAAAAAAATGTTAACCTATTTTTAAAAATAGTTTTTTCCTTTTCTGTTTTACTTTGCTAGATTCATAGAATGTTTCAAGTTTGAGTGCTTTCATATGTCTTAGGAAGAGTTTTTTAATTGCTATACAGGCTGTCCACGAGCTTTTTGACAGCGTCATTTGTGAGATTTTTGACATATTGGATACGTCATACAGTATTGTTTTGTAGGTGAGGTTATTATTATGAAAATTAGCATCAGGTAGTTCGGGTAAATTTTAATTTAATCAAACCTTGAAATAAGGAAATAAATTTTCACATTTCTATTAACAAATCGATGGTAACCATTTTCTATAAAAAATATCATTCAACTTTAAAACTAAGAACGCCAATGCTATAATAAAATGTCTGTTTCATGCAATATCATGTGGTAACGACATAAAACTGCTGGAATTGTGGATGTCTTATGACAAGTGTAAGTCCCTGAGCCCAGCGCAACTAGCAGTAGTAGTAGTAGTTAGGGGGAGGTCTAGAGACCTGAATGGTAGGCCTATAAGGCCCTTTCAGTCTACCCCAGCTCCTCTCTCAACCACCACCCGTCACCAGGTGTACATCCTTGAATCTGCCTGTCCTTACTATGTAAGTCTGCATATCCTTAACTCCTCCCTATGCAAGACCGTAGTGCCGAAAATATCTCGCCGCAGTCTCGCTCGCGCTTCACATCTGCACAGGAAGTGAAGCGGAGTTTCTTCCTCTTACTGACACTCCCTGCAGATAGAATCTTCCTCAATGCCTAACATAAAGAGGTGTCTCCTCAATCGACAGTGCCCCTTTACTATTCCTACGATGGAATTTAGAGCTTTGCTGTCTCGGGCTAGTAACCATTCTGTTCGGCCCTTATCAGGCTTCACAATGAAGTCTTTAGCTTGCCTCCCGACCCCGGACTGGCCCCATTCACGTTGAAGTTCATGTTGTGCCCATTCGTCGAGTGCTGTCCTTATCTGCTGCCTAGTGATGCCTAAAGCTGGTTCTGCTCCTACATACGGGCTGGTGGCGCCGAGTCTAGCACTCATCTGCCCTCTCGTTGCCCTCAATCCCACAGTGTCCTGGCATCCAAACCAACTTCACTCTTGTACGTCGCGCCAACTGCTCTAGCCTGTCACCGCATTCCTGAACCACAACTGATCCGCCGTGGGTGAGTCGAGCGCCTTAAATGCTGCTTGACTGTCTGAGCATATGACAATCTCTTCCTCTGCCTCCTCTATGACTTCCTTAATCGTTATTGCCATTAGAATGGCATATACCTCAGCCTGAAACCCCGTTGAAAACTTCCCCAAAGGGAAGTTGGACCCGGTTTGTGTAGCCTCAATATAAACTACAGCACCAGAGGATTGCAACTGTGTCATACTTGAACCATCCCTATAGCAAATAATCGCCTCTCTGGAGAACTCCAGCCTGTTTCTCTGCCAGTCCTCTCTTTCGGGGATTGAGATATTATAACCCTTATGCCATCTTAGTCTGCCTGAGGGTCGCGCTACTCTGTAGGTAGATAAAGGGATCTCTCTTTCCACAATGTGGGAGATCCTTGCATGACCCACAACCTCACCTTTGGTATGCCAAGCTCCTGCGTCTCTCATTCGCAAGTGCGCTGCCATAGCCTCTTTCTTAATGAAAGTAGACAATGATGGCAGCCCTAGCAAGACATCCAATGCTGCTGACGGCGTCGTCCTCATTGCTCCAGTTATCGCTAGGCTAGCCAGTCTCTGGACTTTTGCAAGACTGGAACGAATAGTTTTCCTCTCCACCGAGGGCCACCATACCATTGAGCCATATGATATTCTGGGTCTTATCACTGCTTGGTACAGCCAGTGCATGACCCTAGGACTTAGCCCTCAGGTTGTGCCTACCGCTCTACGGAGCTGCCAGAAGGTCGTTATTGACTTCCTTATCTGCCTATCGACACAGCTTTGCATCTACTGTGACCCCCAGGTATTTAACCTCTTTTGCCAAGGTCAGTTGTTGACCATACAATCTTGGGGGTCGAAAATCTCCTAAATTCCTTCTTGTAAAGTGGATCATCTCAGTCTTCCGAGGATTAACCGTGAGACCTACACCTCATTACACTATGTGGATTTTCTAGAAAAAAATAATAAAACTATGTATGTGGGATAACTCGTTAAAAAGTTATAATCATACCTTGAAAATATAATAGGATATCTAATTCTATATCCTCATTAGTAGTAATGGTTCTTGTTGGTCTCTTGAAAGATTTACTCTCATTAAATCGTTCATATATTCGTCTAAATGTGTTTAAAGCAGGTATGCGCTTATTTCGATAAATAGTTATATATTCCCGTCTATCTGCACATCTATTTTTGTTATTTTTAATGTATAAAGATATTATATCAAATTTTTCTTGCTCAGAATAACTCATTTTAAACTCCTAAGGACGCTTTTGGCCAAAAGTTTTGTCAGATGTACAGGGTGTTCCAGCGAGGACTGAACAGGGACCTATTTTCGACCTTCCTTGTATTTTGGAAAAATTCAAAATAGCCAATCGATGTATTTTTTCTTGTAGAATCCAAAAATGTCATCGAAAAAATATTTGAACCAGAAACAAAAGAGTTACGCTATGCATCAGGTGTTTTTTATGTCCGTTCTGATTAAAAGATTTGATTTTGCGATAGCTGTTTATATTACATTTTAATGTTTTACAAACTAAAATTTTAGCTTCACCTGTTTAAAATATACGATAGGTTGGTATAGGTGATCAAGGTAAAATGACGTTTGAATGCTTTGTCAATAAAAATTGACATTATTTTAATTATTGTCGAAGTCTTCACCTAAAAAATATATATTTGACTCTGATCGAAATGAAATACTCTTTGGACGAGAGACTACAGATTGTTATGCTATTTTACAAGTGCCAAGAAAATGCAAGAGAAGCAAGAAGAAGATTTATTGCAAATTTTCATAGAAATATATCCATCAATACAATTCTAAGGATAAAAAACCTATTTGAGGAAAATAAAACTTTACATGATAGAAAAAGAAATTCAATAAAAAATAATTATTAAATAATAAAATAAAACTACTAATAACATAAGTTTTCAATGTGACCGCCGTTTTTCTCGAAACAACATCGATAACCCCTTTGTAGCCTTTCTAAACTTGCTGTTACAATATGATTTTCCTGGTTAAGGCGGTTTATTTCATCGACAATTTTTCCCATGATCTCTTGAATATTTTCGTTTCGTTGTCTGTATACGACGTTCTTGAAATGGCCCCAAAGAAATGTATCCAAAACTGAGAGGTTGGGGCTATTGGGCGGCCAAGCATATGTTCCATTTCGCCCTATCCATTCGTTATGGCGCCGATTTAAAAATTGAACCACATCATGCACGGCATGAGGAGGCGCCCCATCATGTTGCCAAATTAAATTCTGATATTCTGCCAATGGTAAGTCTTCCAAAAAATTTTCAATTTCGTTTTCTAAAAACTCATAATATCTGTGCCCATTTAAAGTCCCGTTAAAAAATATTGGTCCCAAAATTTTATTGTTTTTTATCCCACACCAAACATGAATAGAATTCCTCCCTTGAAATTTAATAGTCTGGAACTTTTTTGGATTTTCAACGGCCCAGTGGTGACTATTATGTCTGTTGAATACTCCCGATGTTGTGAAAGTAGCTTCGTCGGTCCACACAATATTTTTGAATAAATCAGGGTCTTCATTTTCTTGCCGAATTACCATTTGAGAAACAAATTGGAAGCGAAGTTCTTTTTGTGCCGGTGTTAAGTGCTGAAGTGGAAGGATACGAAAAGGCCTAAATTTATGAATTTTCAGAGTCCTGTGAACAGTCCCTCGGGTAACTCTTCTGCGCCTTACACCGCCACCGTACTGAACTTCCCGAACTGCATCCGAAATAGATTTGGTTGTATTAACTTGAAAATAATTTATAATGGCCTGGTCTCGATTTCTTCTTCTTTGTATATTTCTTTTTCTATCATGTAAAGTTTTATTTTCCTCAAATAGGTTTTTTATCCTTAGAATTGTATTGATGGATATATTTCTATGAAAATTTGCAATAAATCTTCTTCTTGCTTCTCTTGCATTTTCTTGGCACTTGTAAAATAGCATAACAATCTGTAGTCTCTCGTCCAAAGAGTATTTCATTTCGATAAGAGTCAAATATATATTTTTTAGGTGAAGACTTCGACAATAATTAAAATAATGTCAATTTTTATTGACAAAGCATTCAAACGTCATTTTACCTTGATCACCTATACCAACCTATCGTATATTTTAAACAGGTGAAGCTAAAATTTTAGTTTGTAAAACATTAAAATGTAATATAAACAGCTATCGCAAAATCAAATCTTTTAATCAGAACGGACATAAAAAAAATCACTCTTTCCAAAAATCATATAAAAAATGATACATTCCATTTAAAAAATACCTGATGCATAGCGTAACTCTTTTGTTTCTGGTTCAAATATTTTTTCGATGACATTTTTGGATTCTACAAGAAAAAATACATCGATTGGCTATTTTGAATTTTTCCAAAATACAAGGAAGGTCAAAATAGGTCCCTGTTCAGTCCTCGCTGGAACACCCTGTACCTTGTCCTTTTGTGTATATTTGTGCTTTCTTATTGTATGTTTCTTATGCTGAATTGAACACAATAAATATTTTTTTGATTTTGAATTTGAATAAAAGTTATGTCTTTGGAACGTTATGAGAAAGTTTTGAGAGAGCTGTTCATTTTTTATTATTTTAATTATTAAACGGGAGAACCCCATTGAAAGAGAAACAATACAATAATAATTTTCTTAACATACTAGAAAAAAGATAAATTACTATACTAGCAATAATTGATACAGATAAATAAAGATAACAAATACAATTTTCTAAGAACTAAGAACAATATCTAATAGTAACCAAGCAACAGACTAATACTTATATCAGTCAAGACAAACACAGTTGAGAACAAATTTTTTAAAATGTAGTGAGCTTCGGAATGGATCGAGGGATGGGTTGTCATTTAAGAATCTAGACAGGGGACTATGTATCCCATAGTTGGTTGTATGACTCATAACTTTGAAACTCTCATTTCTCCTCAAGACACGATCAGGAACTTTTAAAGAAATCTGCTCGAGTAGTGGTGGGCAATCAATAACATTATTTAGAATTTTAAAAATAAAACAGATATCATTAACTACTCTTCTATTTCTTAGGGTATTTAGGGATATTTCAAAGTCTAGATAGCCAAATTTAAAATTACAAAACCTCAAAAATTTATTTTGAGCTCTCTCAATGTCATTAATATGCACTAAGTAAAACGGCGACCGGACTGCCGAAGCATATTCAGGGTGAGATCTGACAAGGGAGCAAAACAGAATCTTTAGGCAAGGAAAAGATAAGTCACGAGCAAATCGCAGGACAAAACCTAGCATTCTCAGTGCTCTGGTTGTGACCATGGTATAATGATCGCGGAACGTGATCTTGTTGTCAAAAATGATCCCGAGGTCCTTAACTCCTGTAACCAAACCTAATTCTTCTCCTCGTATGTTATATGAGGCCGCAATCCTACTGCGATTTCTGTAGAAGCTGATAAAGTTGTACGTTTTTATATTAAGTGATAGGCAATTCAACTCTGACCGATGAACAAAGCGACTAAGACAATTTTGTAGTAACAAACCATCATATTCTGATTTTATTACCTTAAACATCTTCATGTTTAGGGTAATAAAATCAGTCATCTGCACACAGGAATCAAGATATTGACCTATATCATTAACAAAAATATTGAAGAGAAGGGGCGCGGAGTGTCCACCCTGATGCCCACGAGATGTAACTAAAATACGTTTAGAAATGGAGCCACCAATTTTGACCCTCTGGATTCGGCCGATGAGCATGCTGGCCAACCATCGCAAAGAGAGTTCATCAAAACCTGTATCTCTTAGTTTCGCTAAAAGAAGTAGTGATTCACCCTGTCAAAAGCTTTGGAAAAGTCTGTGTAAATGGCGTCAATCTGATAGCCATCTTCCAAAGCGGATAGCAGGATGCTTTCATAAAGAATCAAATTTGTGGCTGTTGAACGACCTCTGGCAAATCCATGCTGTTCGTTTGCAATGGTGCCTTTGCATAACCAGCTCATCTGGTCACAAATCAATGAGTCTAAGAGTTTTGAGATGGCCGAAGAAACTTTGAATGCCGCAAACAGAATTGTGCCACATCGTTTCGTTCCCGAGATACAGGGTGAAATAGAGATTTTGCGCTTTTGGGGGTGGTATCATATTTCGGACACCCTATCAGATAGAGAAAAGGTAAAAACTGCTATGGATAGATATTTTCACGTAGAATCCAGTGTTGTAGTCGCACAAATTTTTAGACAATCCGTTTTTGAAATATAGCCCAAACTTAGTATTTTTTTAAATGGGACACCCTGTATTTTTTTATTCCAAAAAATTCGCCTTTTTTCTCTTTAAAATTATGTCTCACACTATGCAATTTTGACGTAAACTAAACCTTATAAACGCTATATGAAAAGAAAAACGTAAGTTGGCCATGGAAATATGGGTAGATATTAAAAGTGTCCAGAAGCAAAATTAAACAACATAAAAAATTAATAACCATTTTTTTACTATGAAATAAATAAACTTAATAATCTTGATAAACTTAATCACAATACTAAACAAATTCTACATAACTAGAAAAACTGTTCAAAATGGCCGCCCCCCTCACGAACACATAATTGGCACACAGTGCGAATTCTTCTTAGAGCATTCATCATTATTATAGGTCTATCTTCCAATGATCTAAATGCCTGAATGGTTGCATTTTGCAGCTGCTCCATCGTATTGACTGGATTCAGGTAAATTTTGTTTTTTAAGTAAGACCAAACGAAAAAATCTAATATTGAGAGGTCTGGCGACCTAGCAGGCCATCTTACTGGTCCATTTGTACCAATCCAGCGATCGTGAAAATGTTCAAATAGAAATGGCCTTATAATTTGCGCATTGTGGGCAGGAGCACCGTCCTGCTGAAAGTAAATATTGTGCAGATTTGCTAGCGGCAAGTTATCCAATAAATCCGGTAGTATTTGATTTAAAATTGCTAGATATCTATCTGCTGTTAAATTATTATTGTAAATATGGAATGTAATCTTTGTTCCCAAATATAAAGCAAGGGACGCTAAACACAAACCTTCCTTGCTGCTGACGTTCTGTTGTTAAATTTTGGTTTTCCGTATACCAGTGCCTATTATTATGCCTGTTAAAAATACCACTACAACTTATATAGGCTTCGTCGGACCATATAACCTTGCTACCGAAGTCAGGGTCATTTTGGGTTTTTTGAAGATACCAGTTACAAAAATTTAGACGCCTTTCTGCATCTCCAGGATGCAATTGTTGTACTACATTTACTTTATAAGGCTTATATTTATGTTTTCTTAATATCCTTTGCATTTGTGATTTTGACACCCCCACTGTTTCCCAAATATGCCTACATGAATTCGCGTGATTGGCCTGAATACTTGCTAATACAACAATCTCATTGTTCTCGTGATTTCGTTTATTATATGTTTTAGCCCTGTGCTTTGAAAATGATCCATCATTAATTAAATTTAATTTAATTCAGCGAAAAGTTGCTTTGTGTGGCTGAGGCCTTTCTGGATATCTACGATATAAAAAAAGCTTTTGGAAATAGTCCATAACTCAAAGTGGAATTGAAAAAAAAATTTGAAAGGAGGTTCATAATAATTTAAGCGCTTGGTGCTTACCTGTTAAAATATAAATCAGATGCTTGATCACTGTTTTCATGACATTCAATAAAACCAACCATCATATATACTTATGACTATTTTCAAAATTATTCATTTCTTCTTAATATCTATTAGTTTACCTGTTAGAATTATTGGTAACTCGTATGATAAGAGGATAAACACGGCAATATTTGATATATTTAAGAAACAAATAGTTTTGATTTTTGTTTCCATGCCATATTTCCATGGCCAACTTACGTTTTTCTTTTAATATTGCGTTTATAAGGCTCAGTTTACGTCAAAAGTGCATAGTGTTATACATCATTTTAAAGAGAAAAAAAAGGCAAATTTTTTGGAACCAAAAAAATACAGGGTGTCCCATTTAAAAAATACTAAGTTTGGGCTATATCTCAAAAACGGTTTGTCTAAAAAAAATTTCGACTACAGCACTGGACTCTACGTAAAAATATCTATCCATTAGCAGTTTTTACCTTTTCTTTATCTGACAGGGTGTCCGAAATATGATACCACCCCCAAAAGCGCAAAATTTCTATTTCACTCTGTATCTCGGGAACGAAACAATCTGGCACAATTCTGTTTGCGGCATTCAAAGTTTCTCGAAAAATTGACACAGAGTCGCGAAAACCGCAAAGTTCTATCTCTGCTGGTTACCGAGAAACCCTGTGATTACAAGCAATCTGGGACACAGTGTACAATAACATCAGGACTATATACAGTAGTAAAAAACGAATCGGCTATAGGTGATTGCTATCTGCTATTTTATCATTATGAAACAGACACTCTGGAAGTACAAATGATTTTCTTTGTTTATTAACAAATTTCCAGAATGATCGAGGACTCAGAAAAATATCACCTTCCATTTTTCTCAAATACAATGAATAATCACATTTAATTGATTCTTTACATTGAGCACGTAAGTTAGAGAATCTGAGGTAATCTTCCTGAGTGCGTGCTTGCTTTCTTTTTTATTATAAGACTTCTTGTTTCGGCACTAAAATATTTTGGAAAATTAGAGCTTTTGTAACGTTTTAACGGGACATAGATTGAAATTCAGTGATTCAAAATATCATGGAACAGTTTGGTTGATTCATGGACACTAAGATCAGCCAGCATCAGTTGCCAATCAAATGGGCCTAAAAAATAGTTAAATCCCATGCAATTTGCGTTTTTAAAGTCATAAAAATACTCTTCATGTTGTGAGTTTATGCCGTAATCACATTTTACTTCACAATAATAAGCATGATGATGCTGACTGAATGCAAATAACAAATCACAGGCCTGGACAATAGATATATCTTTAACATGACTAAATACTAGATCTAAATATACATTTCGGGGATTAGGAGTATCAATAAGTTGATGCATGTCCAGGAACACAAAACACTGTGAAATAATTTCAGCATTATAACCTGGAGGACACTCGGAGATAAGGCCACTTTCAGAGTTTTTCCAAGTTGCCAATGGTAGATTGTAATCGCCAAATATAAACAGTTTCGCAGAAGAATCATTGTGACAGATAATCTCAACTGCATCGCAGTGAGAGTGATATTTTCCTGTTTCAGAATTAGGGGGGATATAGACACCACAAAAAAACAAACTTGGAAAAACCATACTTAACAAATACAAATAATTGTTCAACACTAGTCTGATCCACTGTAATTATCCGGGAATTAATACATTTTTCTATCATTATAATAACACCGCCTCCTCTCTTCTTAGTACTTGTCAAATCAGATCTATCACAACGAAAAGTATTGTAAACTTCAGAATCCAAGACCCTATCACTCAGCCAACTTTCACCCAATATTACCACATCATAATCACAACTCAATAAAGCATGTTGAAGATCCACCAATTTAGAACTAATTCCAGCTACATTCTGACAATATATTTTCAATGGGGTTCGGCTATGTTTTTTTGAAATCGTTTGGTAATAAAAGGATCTCAATTCTTATATCTGATAACTAAGTCTTTGCCTTTGTTTCCTTATACCTAATTCCTCGTACAGTTTTTTGAGTTCACCTCTCTGTATTATCGTGAGGTCAGCATTTATTCTAATGTTCAAATCATCAGCCTTTCTTTTATGTTTTAGGCAATTCAGAACTATATCAGGGTTAGAAAATGATACCCTTAATGGTCTCACCTTATCACTCCTACGTCCATTTCGTGACACTTTAAAAGTAGCACCACAATTCATTTCCAATTTTCCCAGTAGAGACATAATAGTAGCCTTGTCATGCTCTACTTTATGTCCTAAGTCATTGGACTTGTTCTCAGGTGAATTAAAAATAATGTTATGCTTCCTTGATGCTCTATCGTTAATTTCTACAAACATATCTTTAACTCGCTGCGGATATGAGGGCTCCTGAAGCCCGGTAGATACTTAGTTTGGACTTCTCAAATCTGATTTTAAATCATCCAACTTATTGTGAAGTGATATAACATCATTTTCCAGATCAATTATCTTCTGATTACTTACGTCCTTCGATGCCTTTAATTCAACTAACCACTCGGTATTTGTCTTTTGTTGTTTTAAAATGAGACTATAGAGCTGAGTAATGACAGTTACAAGGTCTTTCACATCTACATTCTTTTTAGAAAGAATATCAGTTTGAGGTTCATCTATATTATGTTTAAGAGGTATTACAACGTCGAGATAGGTGGACGGTGGCTCGATGGATAGCCTTTTGTTACTGACCTCACTTTGTTTGTAAGTTGGGCAAGACCAATTATGGCTGTGTTTTTTCTTTGATAGATAACTCTGTCAAACCTTATATTGTTAATTCAGTTCACCAAGCCCTATCGAAATCCGTAAAAATATACAGGGTGTCTCATTTCAAAAAACATAAATTGGGTTGGCTATAACTTTATGATGCACCCTGTATGATTTGGGTTGTTTTTAAATTATGCATCAAGAGAACCAAAAATATTTTCCTCATACAATTTTTTTTGAGTCTCAAACATTAATGGAGTCCAAAGGCTCGTGGGATACCCTTTAATAATAATTCCTTTATTTAGCATTTAGCTAATACATAAAAAGTATAATAAAACTTATCTTAATCAAAACAAACACTCAAATATATCAATAAAATAAATCACTTTATGTACAATTATTTATTAGAATATAGTATGTATCACCCTCCCATTAGATGTCTTTTTAAGAGTTTCTTAAATAAATCCAATTTTGGACTATCTTTAATTATCTGTGGCAAGGAGTTAAGTTCAATCAAACCTCTATGGTTAAGTGCTTTCTCAGTACTCCTCTTATTTTTCGCATACACATAAACATTTTTGTTATTTCTTGTTGGATGGGTATGTATAGACTCGTTCGTGACAAGTTTTTCTGTCAGATAGTTAGGAGTTAGTCCATTTTTAATTTTATAAATAAGGATTAGTACTTGATATTTCAAAAATGATTCTATAGAGAGCCAATCTAATGCCGTTAGCATATTTCTTGTAGGTGTTTCTCTTTTTTCCCCCAAAATTAATGTCATACATCTGTTTTGAAGTTTTTGCATCCTTTTAGCTCATTTTTGTTAGCAAAATAGAGTATTGAGGAGCTAAAGACCAAATGTGGAAGGATTAATGTGTTAAAGACAGTAGCCTTGGACCAGCGAGTAAGATATGGTGAAACTCGTGACAAAAAATTAACGTTTTTGGTTATATTTCCAATTATATACAATATGTGTTCTTTAAAATTAAGATGTTTATCAATAATAAAACCAAGATATTTAATATTTTCTACTACTTCTAAATTATCACTACCTACTATTATGGAACGCCGTTTTACTTTTTAGTCATACGCGTCTTTGATACCAAATTGCATACAATTTTTATTCGTTTTAATTTTTCCGATATCGAATTTTTGCGGATACCGATTTTACCGAATGACATTGTTATGATAAGCAATTTCTTTGCAGACCATTTCAATTGATACCACAAAAAAGTAGTTGTTTATCCTTTTTTAACACGTATACAGCCTGCTTAAAATTTCTGTATACATGCGTCTTTCCTTAGTTATTGCATTTCAACAAATCGATGTTAATAAAAATTGGTATGAAATAAATGCCATATACAAAAATCTGTTTAAATATTTAATAAATTGACTCTTATTAAAATGTAATCGCTTCAAACGGGATCGCATTAAATTAATATTAATACCGAAAACATTACAATGCAATAACGACTTTGTGGAGATTAATTTATTTGAACCGCATGAAGGCAAATCTGATTTAAGAACTCATGTAATAAAAAAAATTAATTTATTTTTATCGCATATCAAAAAAAAATTAAAGCATCTCTTACGATATCATTTCTTTTTAATGTCAATTCCATTAACACCCTAAAAATGTAAATAGAATAATGCTCATTATTTTGATTTTGATTTTCGTTTATCTGTAATTTATACTACATCAAACGGATATAACACGGGCCCTTTACCATTGAAATTAAAATACTTGAATATACATTTTAATAAATAAATAAAAGTTAATACGAGATTTAATTGTATAAGAGTTGTGGAATTTAAATGATAAGCGGGTATAAGGTAACTGGTTTTATTTAATATGCATTGTTTTGATTTCGAATTTTTATTAATGTCGATTCTTGTGAATATCAATTTTAATTGAATGCGGCCACCTTGTTTCAATTTTAATTATCGGACGTGGAGCGATCTAGTGCAAAGTAGGAACAACAAGAGCAGAAATCTGTAATTTTTTAATACCCGAGTTTCTGGCTAGGCATGCGTTCGAAGATTTAGATGCGCATGTAAAATCAACCGACTGTGTTGTGCACGACCTCATGACGAGTCGGATGCGAATAATGAAAAACATATTCGTAGGTAATCAGTGACAGTTGAAACGTGATTAAGTATAGTTCGATTGGGAATACTTAGTTATTAAATCATTGGGGAATACAATATACACCCCTGTGTTTAAAATGCGACCGCGTACAAAATTACAGAGCATAATGAAAAAAAGTTAAAACGAACGTATCTAGCTCCCAGCATCCTATTACAAAGCAAGCTATTCTACAATCCTTTGATGATTTCCTGGTCTAATCTACAATCAGTCATATATAGTAGAGCAATAACAACGATGTTTGACTTAGTGTTAATATTTATACCAGAATAAAGAAAACAAGGTTTTTAATTTCCCAGCTATAATTCACAGATTACCACACACTGTAATTTGTAATGGCAAATTGCAATTTCTCCTGGAAGCTGTGTGCCGGCGACATGCTCTACTGCAGGTTCTTTGGGTTCTTAAACGTGATTTATGACCAGATTTTTTTAAAATGAAAAGAGTACATTTTGGCGAAATGTAAAAATAGGTACCAGCGTATAATAATTAAGTAAAGTCTTGTCACTTTTGCAGAATTCAATGTTTGTCTCCCTTGTTTAATATGTGAGTAATTATTATAATTTATAGGTATGTGCATTTCACTTTCAAAACGGCGAGGCGATCAAGATACGAATTTACACATCTACCCAGTGGTGTATTTAGAATGCCGTCTTAAAGGGGCAGGCAAACATTTGATAACTAAAAAAAAAGTTCTAGGTTCTTGTTGGAACAGCATAAGCATGAAGACTAAAAAAAAACAAAGTTTATGTGTTTGTGAAATGCTTTATACAGTATACTCCGGGAATAACGTACACGGGATATAACGTACTTCCGGTTATTGCGTACACTTTTGATTGCCCCGGCCAAAATACTCTTGATTTTTAATCGGATATTACGTACCCTATGTAATTTGAACTCCGGATATAAAGTACGATTTTCAGTAGCCCAATTTCAGTTATAAAGTACGAGTGTACGTTAAAACCAGACTACCGGTCGGGTGTTCCCGACATTGTCGGGAATTCCCCAGTAATCGTTTGCGGGATTTTTGTCGAACCGGCGCAGCGCTTTACTGCGATGACAGTCGGCATTTTTAATTCGACTGTTTTACGAAAAGGTACGCTAGTAAGATTTTTTATATGTGATAAATATGGCGGATCGACGCAAGTCAATAACTGTGAAAGAAAAGGTAGAGATTATTAAAAGTATTGAAAGTGGCATCAGCAAAACGGAAATTGCTAGACGAAAAAATTTAGCAAAAACAACAGTGTCTACAATTTGGAGTAATCGCGAAAAAATCAAGAAAGCAAGTGAAAGTAAGTCACACAGTGTTAAAAAAATTAGAAATCCTATACGCCATGATGTCGATCAAGCTCTTCTACGATGGTTTGAGGTTCGAAGATCCGAAAATATTGCAATAAGTGGTCCAATTTTAAAAGCAAAAGCCGAGGATTTTTCTAAAGAATTACAAGGTGACGATTTTAGTTGCTCTACAGGTTGGCTCGAACGTTTCAAAGTTCGTCACAGCATAAAAGTCGGAAAGATTTCGGGTGAAACAGTAGATGTTAACAAGCAAAGTGTGTTAAACTGGTTAGAAGATAAGTGGCCCAAAATTTCAGAACATTATAGCAGTGAGGATATTTTCAATGGGGACGAGACTGGGCTATTTTACAAGATGACTCCAGATCGTACCCTTAAATTTGTGGGGGAAAAGTGTGTGGGAGGGAAGCAGTCCAAGTTGAGGTACACCGTTTGGGTTTGTGCAAATATGACGGGTAATGAAAAATGCAAACTACTTATTATTGGAAAATATGAACGACCCAGATGCATGAAAAATGTAAAAAATCTGCCTGTCATTTACAAGTCAAACAATCGAGCATGGATGACTTCAGCAATTTTTGGAAATTATTTAAAGGATTGGGATGAAAAATTAAGACGGCAGAAGAGAAAAATATTGCTTCTGGTTGACAACTGTGCAGCTCATCCAAAAAACCTGATTCTTACAAATATCAGATTAGAGTTTTTGCCACCAAATTGCACCTCAGTCGTACAGCCTATGGATCAGGGCATAATCAAGTGTCTTAAATCATATCATCGTAGATCTTTTATGCATCGCCTGATCCAATCATTGGACAATAAGGAGACATTTAACATAACTATCCTAGAGTCAATGAAATTAATTGCTCAAGCTTGGAATGAAGTTACGCCAAGCACTATTAAAAACTGCTTTCAACATGCAGGTCTGATAAAATCGGTAGATGGGTTTGATTCAGACGATGACTTACCTCTGGTTCAGTGGGTCGAGAAGTACAAAAATATTGACGACGATGACTGGGAAGTCCCCCTTAGTGATTAGTTGCACAACAACTATGAAGATCTAACCAACGTCGAAATGTATCTTCCTGAGCTAGATAGCTTTCAAACAATTGATGATAGTTTAGTAACAACGGAGTCATTAACAGATAATGATATTATTACTGAAGTTTTACATCCACATGATTTTCATAGTTCTGACAGTGAAAGCGACGACGAAGTTCAACAGGACAAGGTACCAAGTTATTCTGAGGCGCTCTGTGCTGTTAAAACAGTTACAGAGTTTTTACAATATTCTGATGACGTGTCCGATGATATTATGCAAGCGGCTTTGAATGTTGAAAAGCACATAAATAATATGAAGTTGAAATTATTATTGAAACAAAAACAAACTAAATTAACAAGTTTTCTTACTCAAGAAGACTGAAATATGTATTATTTGTAGTTTTAAGTTATAAGTTTTTATAATAAATACTGTTTTTGGTTTAAATGTAGTTTAAACATATTTTTATACCCAATAAAAATACACATGTACGTACATACATATTTCTTGTGTTTTTTTTTTTATAACGTACCTCCGCCTATAGAGTACCGATATTTTTGCCCCTACAGGGTACGTTATAACCGGAGTTTACTGTATAATGTAATTTTTACTTGGGTTATTAGCTCGGGGGGAAGGGGGTGCGGGGTGCATTTGTCTCCTGCACCTACCCAAACCCGAAACCGTCGTATGTTGGAATGCAGAACATGTTATATTGAAGAATACCCCAAAACAAAAACATAGCATGCATGCCCCATTAGCTTGGTAATTTTGTTCAAAAGGTCTCTTTGCTCAATACAAAAGTGTAATCTACAAAGCTGATTTTTTTTTCTCTTTTTAGTTCTTACATTCTGGTACTCACGCACATCCATTATGGATGTAAGCCAAGGCAAAATATGTGATAGTTTTATAGGTCATAAAAACCGATTAATGGTTGTGTCTTGTATTAGATTTAATGCCTCCATATCTAACTGTAATAACGGTAAATATTCAAAGCAACGTGTACCCTTCTTGTCGTGTAGAGATACTAGAGAATCTTTAGAAACGAATCCACGACAAGATGGTGATTTCTATTACCTTACCTCCGAGAAGCCTGGAAAAAATAAAATTATCTGTCTATTCACTAAACATCTTTTATACCCATTTAAATATTAGCCTTTGCGAGTAATATATAATGATACCCCACAACAATATGCAGTATTTTAAAAAATCGGCGAATAAAGGCATAATATTCCCCATTTAAAAAACAAAAGTTAATAGCAGAAATTCGGAAGTAAAAGAAGATACGGCAACACTGTTACAGTAATATATTATATATATATATATATATATATATATATATATATATATATATATATATATATATTTATTTATTTAATAAATAAAAAATAAATCAGAATTCAATGGCCGATTCAAATTATAAACCTTTGATCAACAACAGAATCAAACACTATCACTAATCGAGAAAATAAGTGTTACTTCACGGATTGTTTTGTAATCTATAACAATAGCTTGTACAAATTTATTTAAAACTAAAATTTCGAAGTGTTGAAAGTAGTTTGCCGAACCGTCGGCGTCGCACGTCATGCGAATACTATTTTTTACATAAGGACCGCCAGTGTCTCAGGCCCCGCCGTCGCGTCGGCAGTGGCCCCAGCACAGAGCTTGCGCGTCATGTTTTTGCGGGGATTTAATGATTGAAATGCTAATGCAATGGCCACAACGCGTAAGGCTCAAATGTGGTGGAGGCCCCGGGAGACATCAGCGAGCGAAATACAAAACTTAGGATCTTTTCTTTTTTTTATCATCATGTAAATTTGATGTGCCGAAGGGCATCGCAAAACTTCGCCTCGCCCAGATGAGCCCCAAACCATCGTAAGTAGTTAATTCAGCCTTGTTGCTTCTAGAATACGATACACTTACAACCGTATGTCTACGCCCGTCTCTTCAGCTTTCAGCAAGAAAATTAAATTGAAGTTTACAAATATCAGATTATCTAAAGTGCTCATCGTGAGAATTCGTGAAATTAATTTTGATTGAAATAATTAATTAATTTAAAACAAAAGTTAAGAATGCTGCAAGTAAAATAATTGCAGGGGAAACTTCCATTTTATTTTATAACATTTATTACTTGAGTTGCCACACTAATGCCGTCTAATGACATTTTTAGTTTTTACTTGCAATTAAAAATTACAAACCAGGTTCAGAAGTCTTTATACAGGTAGCTAAAACCATATTGTTCTATTATTATAGTAAATATATCCTAAATTACCATTTTTTAAATTTATCTTAACAGCTTGACGGTAAGCATCAATCCACATTTTTGAAAATGTATTATTTTGGAAATTTGAAATATCTTATATCTGTCACTTTTGTTTTTCGATTATAATTTCAATCTACTGCCTGCAACTGCACAGGTAGGACATAATAAACAGTATTGAAAATAAAATCTGTACATTCAAAATAATTAGTTTAATAATTTTAAAAACATTTTATTGAAGGGTAAATTCTACAAACGTTTTCAAATGACAATGCATTACGGCCTATTTGACTCCCAAACGCTGTACATCGATGTGACGTATTTGCGCGTGAAAGACCAGTTTGAATTCGATCCGTATCATCGTCTTTTATTGCACAAATGATATTAAAAATTCAGCAAGCAAGATTCTTAGAATGCAATCCAATGTTAGCGCAATACGCAAACTAACGAAGTAGGCTCATACTTCAGAACACAGAATACCAGACCAGAGAAGCTTCAGAATTTTACAAAACTTTTTTGGCGCGAACACTTCTCTTTCGTCTGACGACACACTCGCATATGAATTGGAGTTATCGAACGCACTCACGTAAACACATTATATTTTTTTGGGGGGCTATAGATGGCGAAACTTCCGATAATAAAAATGCATTCGAGGGGCTTGTATTCAATCGAAATTGATATCAATGGAAATTGGTTTCAATGAAAATAGATAATCATAGAAATTGCTGTAAACGAAAATACCATTCATAAAAATTGATAATCGGTTATATTGTTTTCCACAGAATACTACAAAGGTATTCGTTAAATATTTGATAAATATTGATATCAACAAATTTGTAAGTAATAAAATTATATTATAATAAAAAAAATGCATTTTAATTATAATAATATAATGAAAATTGAATTAATTTTGTAAAGAACCGTCCAAATATCCTGACATACATTTTAATAGCTAAATCAAATTAATTGATTGTTAAAAATCTATAAGAAGGCTTTAGCTCTGGATGTTCCAAGGATTCAGTTAAAATTACATTTTTATTGTAATATTATAAAATAAATTGCCATAATGAAGTCCCATTCAATTTAAATTAATTCCGGGCACATATCAGACTAAAAAGTAAAACGGCGTTCCATATGCTATTATATTTAAATTACTTGATATGAATTCATTTTGAACTTTATTACTTCCTATAAGCATAAATTTCGATTTTTGTATATTTAATTTTAGTAAATTTTTATTAAGCCATTTATAGAGATGACTAAGTTCTAAATTTATTGTGGAATTTAAGTAAGTTAAATCCTTTGAATTAAAACACAGCAATGTGTCATCTGCAAACCAGTGTAAAGAACAATTTTTTATTACTTGGTTTATGTCATTAATATAAATTAAAAATAACATCGGACCTAATGTACTTCCTTGTGGAACACCATTATTGTTAAACACTTCTGTGGAAATTTTGTTATTAATTTTGGTAACCTGCTTTCTATTCTTCAAATAATCTACAAACCAATCAAGGGCAGTATTACTTATACCAATTCCCTTCAATTTGCTTACCAGTATATCCCTATCTATAGTTTCAAAGGTCCGTTGTAAATCAAGGAACACTGCTCCTATTGCATAATTATCATCCAAGAGATTCTTCCATTCATAAAGAAGATTCTGAATAGCCGTTTCACAGCTGTGATTCTTTCGAAAACCAGATTGATTTACCATCAGAATATTATTTGCAGTAATAAATTTCATTAATGGTTTATATACAATTTTTTCTAAAATTTTCTCAATTGTAACCAGCATATTAATGGGTCTGAACAGCCTTAATAGTACATTTTATTTTTGGAATTGGGATTACTGTAGATAACTTCAATAAGGATGGAATCTGTCCAGTTTCTAAAGAAGTATTTATGATGTTCAGCAGTGGCCCTTCTATATTACTGTAGATATTTTTTAAAAATTCATTCAAAATAGAGTCAAAGACTACAATTGTTTTAATAAATGGAACTACGTATTATTTTAAGCAAAAAATCTTATATAACCGAGAGTCAAAACTTAATAATTTATTAGAAAAAAAAATGTTGATATTGATATTTTATTTTTATTCTTAAACAAAATGTGTTAAAAATACTTGTTTTTGATCAAAATTGCTTTTCACGCTGTCTAGTAGGCATATAATAAATAAGCATACATTTTCAGATTGCCAGCAAATCAAGGAGCTCCCGCGCAAGGTGGTCAAGCGCCTCCACCAGTTGCACCAGGAGACCAGGCTAACTTCGACGATCCTGAAGACGACCTATACAGTTAGAAACGGCGCCAAGCGTGGGAGAAGGCGCGTTTTTTTTATACATGTATTTATTTCAATCACCGATTGGATTACTTAGAGTTAATTGAATATTTCGTATGTTTTTTTTTTGAGTTATAGTTTTCAAATACAAAATAAATGAAAATATTACCGAAAGGATTTCTATTTTGTAATTTAGTTGTGGAATACTTAGATTAGACTGGTATTTCTTTTGTTAATAAAAAGTTCCTTGTTAGTACGATTTTAAAGATGTTTGCTACAAGAGTAAACTTTTGAAAGCCCCAGAGTGTTTTGTTGCTAATTAATTATTTTGTTTAAAAATTAAACAAGGTAAAGGCACTGCGGCAAAGGTTGTCCATCTAACAGCAGCTTGCAAACACATGATATGCTTTGGACCTTGAAGCGACCGATAAAAGATGAGCTTTCTAGCAAATTCCCAGCTGCGAAGAATTTACCGACAGTGTTTCTTTTGACAGGATTCTTAGCGATCTGGAAAAGTCGGAATTACAACTAAAAATCACGGGATTTACAAAAAATTACTACGTTTTCATGTAGTTTTGAAATCGTTTTGAATACGGTTTTGGTACTGAAATCTCCATGAAAACAAGTATTCAAAACGTTTTGAGTCTCAAGGTCGATTCACATTTTTCTGGGATCGGATCGAGATCTAAATATCCAAAATAGCATGAAAACGAGGATTGAATTGGGTCATGCGCAAAGCGATCCCCGTTTTCTGTCATATTGGAAATTTTTTACCACTACATAACCTATAAACATTTACCGATTTACCCTACCCGAGCCCGAGCCAAGCTTCGTAATTTATACTTTACCTTTAGTACTATTTTTTGCGGAAATTGAAATTAGTTTTTAATAAAATTATGGAGCAGCCTAAGCCTACCTTAAGTTTAAGTTCTCGCAATGTATGGAAGTAAGATGTATGCTGGAAATATTCCGAGAAGAGAGAATTTTGACGTTGTTTGATGGAAAGAGGTATAAAAACAGAAATTTACAAAATGGTTGAACAAAAAATGATAAAAAAGGGATTTACAACTAAATCCGTCGACCAGGTCAAAAACAAATGGAAATCTTTAAAGACCCAATACAACAACTGTGTTAAAAACAATGCCAAAAGCGGAATGAATCGAAGCGAATGTGAATATTTCGAAGTATTAGAAGATATATTAGGGAGCCGTCCTTCTTCTGCATTAGAAGGTATCGATACCGAAGTTATAGTGGAGGTTGATCAAAATATTTCTAGCCAAGATATAAGCGAATATCTGCAAACTCCTGTCAGCTCACCAAGGTCTGATTTGGAACAAGAGCCACAAGCAAGCACATCTCATGCATCTTCTTTGAAAACCTATAGATCTGACAGAGTCGGTCCCCGGAGCAAGGAATATGATTTGTTTTTCCAACAACAAATGACTCTAATGACTGAGTTTTTTAAGAAGCAAGATGAATCCCAGGAGAGAGCAGCTAGGGCACGTTCGGAAGATTTAAAAAATATGCTGCAAACATTTTCAACAACAATTGAAAACATTCTTCGAGCACCCTTCCCCAGCATGCCAACCATGCCGTATAACCCATACCTTGTTCCAGCTGTGTCTTCTTCGTCTCGACAACCGATAAGAAGGTCAGTGCCTGAAAATAGTTCTGATGAGGAAGAAGAAAGTTCACAGAAATCTACTAAAAAACCAAAACATCTTTATTACGGTTTTGTGTTTAGTTTTAGCATTTTGTATCCAGTATTTTTTTTACTTTATAGTTTAAACTTTTTTTCATAGGTATAGCTATTTGTGTTCTTGCTTTATATAAATAAAAAACTGTTTGGTAATAAATATTATTTTATTCGATCATTCTAGAACTAAGAATATCAAATAAATATGCAAATACAGCAAAATATATAAAGCTCTTTAGTCAGGAGCATCAATGAAATATTTATTAACAGGAAAACTTAGCTTAAAAATAAATATTTGAAAAAATAAATTTAAAAAATATTTAAACTAAATTAGACGTTCTTAAAGGAAATTTTAACATAAAATTACAAAGATTGTCTCTTATAATACCTCCTTGTAGATGATCATATTCTCGAGTAACTTTTTTGTTTGGTTGTTATAATTAATGTCCATTCTCTTTAAAAGTCGTCTAAACCTTGCTTTCAAACGGCCAAAAGCATTTTCAACAACAACTCTACCCCGGCTCAGATAAACATTGAATGATTCTTGTTCCCTGGAGATTCTTCCCTTGTATGGCTTCATTAGCCAGGGCAAAAGTGGATAAGCTGGATCGCCTAGAATAACGCAAGGTGTGTCCAAATTATTCACATTTACTTTAAAGTTTGGCAAAAATTGGTCAGCTGATTTGTACAAGTTGGAATCTTTCAATACTTTTGCATCATGGCAGCTTCCAGGGTGTTTACATGTGGCATACCTGAAACTAAAAGGAATAGGGGCACTTTAATGTAGAATAGAATAGAATCGATACTTTGTATTTGTGTATTTTAGATGAGAATTTACTCACCGATATAAATTATCAACCACAGCCAATACATTGTACGAAGCCCAGCCTTTTCGGTTTAAAAAATCTCTGTAGCCTATTTTTGGTGGCAATATGGGTATATGTGTACCATCAATCGCCCCTACCACGTTTGGTATTCCACACATTTCTTCAAATCCACTAACAACTTGTTCAACTTCACTCTCATTTGGCATTTTTAAATATTCATCCCTGAATTCTGTAATAATTGCCTCACAAAAAGCATAAAGACATTTATGCACTATGCACTTATTTGTACCAAACTGGTTAGCAATAAGTCTATACTCTGCACATGATGCTAATGTATACAATGCTATAGCACATTTTTTTTCAACGGTTAAGGCTTTTCTGACAGTATTTAATTCTGAACATAAATATTTCTTTAGTCGGGAGCATATAAAACTAAACGATTGTTTTGATACACGAAAATTACTGATAAAGTCTTCGTCAGTAAAATGTAACTTTACAATTCTCTCCCACCAATCAGTACACCTAACTTTTTGCCACCAACGTTTTCTTCTATATGTTTTCTTAATCCGTCCATTCTTTTTCAAGAAATTCAGAGTATTCATATTGATTTGGTGCATGAACATTGCAATATCATTTTGTCGCTTTATGTATGCAGCTTCCTCCTCATCAAAAAACGATTTCAAACACACGAGTAAACTAAAACTTACAGTGAACAAAGCAAGTTTTCTAAGCATGGTGTTAAAATAATTTTCAAAATACAAAAACATGTAAACAAAACAACAATCACCTGACAGTGACAGCATGTCGAAAATTGACAAATATGACAGATGAAACGTCACATCTCAAAACGATTTTAAATCGATTTGAATATCCCTCATGAAAACAGGAGATCGGTATTGGACTCAATGGAATAGTAGAAAGTCAGGGAATTTTATACTAAACCTGGAAAAATAATAAAATTAATCAGCGTTGCCTCATTGTATTTACCCAATATTATTTCGTTTCGTTTATATAACTATAATTAAATTCAACATATATATTATACGAGGACCTTTCAACAAAGACTAGGGCTAGTACTACCAAAACTTTATTTATGAATCTTAAACAACAATATTTTTATCACGCTCTATCTATATAGTCCCCCTGTAATGCAATAACCTATGGTTCCTTTTTTGTGTGATGATCTATTACAAATACTAAATGAATTAATCAAAAAAATCTTGAGTTTTGGATGAACGTCTCCAACACGTTTTAAAACCAGAAGAGGAAACAGCATCCATGGAACTGGAAATATCGGAACTGAGACGACAAATGACAAATACTTTTTTTCTATAATTCTTTTAAATTTTTAATAATAACATGTCGCAAGAAGATATTAATTTTTTTGTTTGTAAATGCTTTGTATAACTGTATTTTTTTACTTAGTTTTAAATAGAGCAGAATATCCTTATCCTGCTTGCTTTATTACTATAGCATTTTCTTTAATATTTTATATTTCTTACACAATTACATTTAAGTTTTGTTGGCTTTTTTATAACAGATATAAATTCTCAAAATATAACCTGGAACTTCCGTGAAATTGTAGGGAAAACCTGGAAAAGTCAAGGAATTTGATAATCCAAAATTGCTAAGAACCGTGTTTGAATAGGTTTATGCCATATTCCAAACATATCGTCGTTGTTTTGGCTATTGGTCGTATCTCAAATTTACAATAATATCCAGGAGGCGCATTATAAGATTTTTAGTAAAATTAAACACGTATTACTGATAAATGTTTAAGTAAATTGGTTTGTTTCCTTTGGGTTTCTGTTGTATTTTGACTAATCTAAGAGCTACATACATTGCAGTTTCTGTGGTTTGATGTTAAAGACGTTTTTTTACAAGTTTATTGGAGTTACGACCATTAGCCAAAAAATGAAACAGCGGAAATGATTAATTACGACTTACAGCCAAAAAAAAATTATGTTTAGAAATTGAAATACATTTATTTTAACATTTATTAGTAATTAACAACAATAAAAACTGTTTAATCAACATTATATAACACAACAAAATATGATTAGGTATTGAATACAATGTGAATAATAAAATCAATAATTAGTTTTGAAAAGGCAAATTTTGAAAAAATATTTTGTGTTCTAAATTTCTTATAACCGGCATGTCTGAAGTACAAAATGAATTTAAATCCCTATATTTTTCTGCAGATATTTTATTTGGACTAGTATCGAGAGATGTTAAGGGGATATCTGGCAGACGTTTCTTTTTAAAGTTAAAGATCTGTATGTGTCGGTATTATGGCAACTTTTGAAGTAAACTTTTTGTCAATTTTGTTTTGATATTTTCACTTCTTTTATTTTTGTCCAATTAATTTTTTCTTTTTGATCATCAGTCTTTATATTTAGCAATCTTACCTCCTTTGATAATTTCTTAAAATCTTTGAAGTCAAAATAGTTAAGCTAGTTCACAGTATACGGGTGTTTCCTTCTTGCGAGGCGAATTATAGGTATGAGTTGAGACGGTGTGAAAATTTCTCCACATTTTTTTAAGGTATAAGATATCGCACTGTGGGCAGAATCCCCTTCATTCTGCCCATGGTATGGTTCGAAAAATCTTAAGAATATCTCGTCTATATAAGTGCTTTTTGCAATGAAATACAGTAGCATTGAAATCATAATGGTATTTTTCGCCTGACCTGCACAGCCATCACAAAAAAGATTCACAGTTTGAATGCCATTTTTGTCATTTTCTTGTAAAAATAAATACACTGCTGTAGATATTTCCGAGGATCCTCTCTTACTTTCAGCTTCATGCCAGACAAAACAGTTACATCCTTTTGTGCCCAAATTGTAAATTGTAAACTTGTAGTTACTTAGTCTATTCTTATAGAATACCTTGGAATTATTAGATATAGGTAAATATATTACTTGCTGCAAGTCGAAAACAGCACTTATTATTGTTGGATTATTTTGTGAGTCCTTTTTGCATTTATTTTTTATATCCCTAATTTTTTCCGAGTTGTAAATCGTTCTTGCAGCTTTTCTTTTCACTATCTTCGGCCTCTCTGTAGTGTAAGCACAAACTACACTGGTCTTTTTTGGGTCGATTAAATGACAAATTAAATGATTTAAAAATTTTATAGTAGGTACTATAACTAGCAACTTCTCGTCCTTCTATCTCGTTCTTGTACATATCGTACATTATAGACAATGATAAATCTCCATGGAGATATTCACGTTTAGAAGATGTTCTACAATAATGGGATTCTTCTCTAGGGAACCTCTCAATATGATGTTTTACATCTTTATATATTTTTGCGTCTCGCAATTTCTGACAACTGGATCGGCCTCCTCTATTATCTTTCACTTTTTTGATTGACGTAATGACCACTTTTTCTGAAATTGATAGTGTATACAAAAAAAATTTCTTGCAAACTTTTTTGGCCACACCCCTTAAAGGCAAAAAGTACTTAAATGAATTTTTTCTTCTAGAATGTTGGTTTCCTTTCGTCTTTTGTTTAGTTTGAGAACGTGAGCAGTATCGAGTAATGTACTCTCTTTTTAACTGAGTTGATGACAAACTCCAATATCCTTTAAAAATATTTTCTCTATCCAGTCTATTGAACTCACCGCAACATTTTCCAATTTTACTACACTGCAGAGTGTTACAAATTTCATGTTCCTTTAAAGTTTTAGCTGGAATCTTCTTATTTGTATAATAACTTGTGTATTCCTGTCCTTCCATTCTTAACTTACTTGCAAGCTTCTTTTTATTAGTTACATTTCTTATTATGTGTTCCCTTCTGCTACCTTCAACGCTATATTCTTCTGGAGTTCTGTCCATTATCAAACACTGTGTAAATGAAATGACATCAGGTGATAATATATTGGGATTTTGATCGGATTTTCCATGTAACGCACACGAGGTAACTTCTTCCAAAAAATGGTCGTAACACAGGAGAATGAAGCAAAGATGGCAGCTGCTGAACACTTCCACAAGGCAGTTAAAAGCCTCACAATGTCAATTAGGTACTGGTTGCGACAATTCTGGTTTCCTTAATTTTGATGTATATAGTGATAAAGGTAAATTATCATCGCTATCGCTTTCCATGATCTAAAAATAGTAAAAAAAAAAATAAGTAGGTATCTGGTTCACAACCGATCTATTTCAGTCAACTCAGTGATCCTTTTTCAATGTTATTTTTAAGTCCGTAAAATTTCCCAAGTGATTTTAGTGCATAGATAATACATTTTGAAAAAAAGTGGACTTACCTGTTTCACAATGCAGCTGCTATTTTTTAAAAGAATAGAGAATTTATTTTGCATAACAAAAATGAGACGTCAAAAATGACAGTACATAAGAATAGTCCTTGGCTGCCATAGCAACAAATCACTTGTTTTGTTTAGTCCATGGATAACCTGATTTTCATCTGAGTCTTTGGAAGCTTAATTATTGTAGATATCAAAAAAATTGTAATTAGCGAAAAAAATGTATTTCCAAACGTATCTACGTGTATCTCGGAAATAAACAAATAATTCGCAATCAATTAATTTAAATGGTCAACAATAATTAGGCAATAACAGTGGGTCACTACAAAATAAATCCGCACAGAAATTTTTTAGTGTTTTCTTTTTAAAAAAAACCGGGCCAATTATATCGTTAAAAACAATAATAATAGATACCGCTTATTTAGACACATTGGCGATTTTCAAGTCATTTTTAAGATGGATATAACGCGAATTTCTCGACTCAGCACGGCTCCCGTTATTAAACTAAATAAGACAGCATAATATACAATATATATACGAATTGCAAAAAAAATATGAGATACGACTTATAGCCATAATATCAAATGTCGCAATATTAAATACGACATTCCAACATTTATATTTTATTTCATCAGTAATTTATTTTTTCCAATAATCTTACCAGCATACAAAGTAGGCAGTTTTAGGTATCCACTGAGCAACCTAACTCAATTTTGAAAAATGAGATACGACCAATAGCCAAAACAACGACGATATGTCAAAAAAATAAGGCTCAATATGTAGTTTGATGCGAGAAAAACCACTGTTTCACTGTTAAATTATTAAAAGTACTTGTTACTATGTCGATTAGATGACAACTGTAGAAGTGGAAAGACATTTTTCTACACTAAAACGGATATGGCATATCTACCAGGGTTCTTAGCAATTCTGATTTATCAAATTCCCTGACTTTTCCGGGTTTTCCTTGACAATTTCACAGAATTTCCGGGCTATATTTTGAGAATTTATATTTCTTATAAAAAAGCCTACAAAACTAATGGAACTAAACTTAAGTGTAACTGTACAAGAAATATAAAAAATTAAAAGAAAATGCTATAGTATTAGAGCAAGCAGGGTTACTTAAACTTGAAGAGGTACACATTTTTAAAAGGATATTCTGTTCTATTTAAAATTAAGTAAAAAAAATGCAGTTGTACAAAGCATTTACAAACAAAAAATTAATATATACTTCCGACATGTCATTACTAAAAATTGAATTTAAAAGGATTATAGAAAATAAGTATTTTAAATTTTTGGTCGGTTCCGATATTTCCAGTTCCATGGATGCTGCTTCGTTTTCTAGTTTTTTCTTTTTATTTCCTAAATGATAAAGTTCACTTTTTTTTTAAATAGGCTCTTTTTTTTTCGAGATCAATTTCTTTTTCTTTCTCTTTTCGGCAATTTTGGTTGTCAAAGGCACCTTGATACGTTTTGTAAGCATTTCTAACACACCCATTTTGTCGAAAATATTAACATTTATTGCACCACCTATCTTTGGCAGATAATGGACTTCTCCAACAGATTTTCAACTAAAATATTTTTATTTATGGAAAACCCCGACTCAACGGTGGCGTTTCCATGAGAAAAAATGAAAATTAACTTAATAACATGCCACAGTTTTTAAAGTAGTCATTTTGAAATTGTAGAAGAATATATCCAATCGAGTAGTTTGGTATGTTTTGCAAATCTATTAGATGCTGGCTATACCGTTGACCACTCTTTTCTGCGGATATTATTTCTTTTTCGTACAAATAGCTTATTTTGGGCTCTTATATGTGAAACTCCTTGATCAAACATAATATTTGGTTTTAAGCATGTTACGTATTTAATACACTTATACAGGGTTATTCACGCAACCCGTTCATTAAAAGTTTTTGATGATGCCATTTAGATAAAAATTTCAAATTTTGGGATTAAGGTAAGGTCAAGGGGTACTTCTGTTTTGAAATATTTTCAACTTCCTGTCACTTCCGGTTTAACCGGAAGTTGGTATCAACTTGCTTATTTTAAATGGAACACCCTGTATTTTATGATATTTTTTGATTCTACGGAGAATTTTAATGCTATTTTGTGTAGCATGTCTTATACCTAGGTTCAAGCGTTCTTAAGATATTTGACCTTGAACCGAAAATGAGCCTTCGGGGTACCAAATTTTAAAATCTCGTATTTTTGTAAGTTTTGAAGATATAATCTTCATATTTTGCAGACGATCAGTAAATAATCTTGGGTTTCTATTTTTTTTATCGAATTTGTCTATTTTTATACAGGGTGTCCTAAATTCAGCGGCAAACATTCACATTTTCAAAGCCGCTAAAGTCCGTTTTTTTTAATGGGGCACCCTGTAACTTTATGCACTATCAAATGTAGAATTTCATTTTCTATCGAACTGTATTAAGGTTCCCTATACCTATTCGTAACCATTTTCGAAATAATTGAGTTTTATAAAAATATTGTATGTATTTGCTTAAATGTTTACGTGTTCCAATGGTGAGCTATGGAAAAACAATTGAGATACAATATGACAGGTGATTAGTATGCGTTATTTATCGAAAGCTGTCAGTGATAAACTAAATCTTCTAAATCGAAATGGAAGAATACTCAAACGCTGATATTCTCAATCTATTTTATATTCATGGAGAATGTTATAAAATTTTGGAGAGAACGTGTCGTGTGTTTAACGAACGCCACCCTGATTTGCCGCCAATGAACAAGTCAAAATTCAAGAGGATTGAAACGAACTTTTTGCGTTTTGGCAAGGTTAAAGTTACAAAAAATGTTCCGAAACCAGTGACAAATGCCGAGGATAACGTATTAAACACATTAGCTTATTTCCACGCAAACCCGCAAAGTTCAATACCGTCTGCAGAAAACGATTTGGGAATTTCTTCTTCATCTGTCCAAAGAATCTTGAGCGAACATCATATGCACCCTTATTCCTTCCAAAACGTGCAAGCCTTGAGACCTGGTGATGACGTCCGACGAGTAGAATTTTGCGAATTCATGTTTTTGAAAATTCAAGAGGACCCTCAATTCCTTTCAAAAATATTTTGGACCGGTGAAGCGAAATTTTCTAGAGAAGGAATAACAAATAGAAGAAACGAACATTTCTGTTCAAGCTTCAATGTTTTCGGTATAGTATTAAATGATCAGGTGTGGTACTGTATTTATGAAGACAATTTAAACAGTTTCTGAATTTATAGAAGAAATGCCTATTGGTGAGCTGCAAAATTATTGGTATCAATTAGATGGGACACCAGCACATAATTCCGCTGCAGTTTATCTCCAATTATCTCGAATTTTTGAAGATCGCTGGATTGGTCCCGATGGCCCTTGGAGATGGCCCCCGGAGTTTATCTCCAATTATCTCGAATTTTTGAAGATCGCTGGATTGGTCCCGATGGCCCTTGGAGATGGCCCCCGCATCGCCTAATTTAACACCCCTAGACTTTTATTTATAGGGATTTATCAAAGGTAAAGTCTATGCTTCCCCAGTAGATAACCAACAAGATTTACTGGACAGCATACTAACAGCTTTTGCCGAATTAGAAAACGGACAAATTCAACGGGCCACAGCAACTGTACAAAGAAGAATTGAAGTGTGTCTTCAAATGAACGGACAGCATATAGAACATTTGTTATAATTTAATTTTATTATTTTATTTATTTATTGTTGATTGTTAGATTGCTATAATTTTTAAGTTCACTAAAACAAGTTTAGAACAGTCTCGAACTTAGTAGATATGGTTCAAAATAATGTAAACAATTTATTACATTTTTTATAACTTTAACTTTTCCAAAACGAAAAAATTTCGTTTCAATCCTCTTCAATTTTCTCTTGTTCATTGGCGATAAATGAGGATGTTTTTCATTAAAAACATGGCACGTTGTCTCCAATATTTTGTAACATTCTCCGCGAATATAAAATAAATTGAGAATATCAGCTTTTGAGTGTTATTTTATTTTAATTTAAAAGTTTCAAATCAGCTGTCATGTTGAATAGAAAAGCACAACAATTGTTTTTCCATGGCT
This sequence comes from Kuschelorhynchus macadamiae, assembly GCA_030620095.1. Classification (NCBI taxonomy): domain Eukaryota; kingdom Metazoa; phylum Arthropoda; class Insecta; order Coleoptera; family Curculionidae; genus Kuschelorhynchus; species Kuschelorhynchus macadamiae. Next base: position 113,565 of record JAUTXW010004740.1, read on the forward strand.
TACTACGGGAAGATGTAAGCATTTAGCAAATACATATGATAGTTTAATAAAAACCCGATTATTTCGAAAATAGTTACGAATAGGTATAGGGAACCTTAATACAGTTCGATAGAAAATTAAATTCTATCCCTATTCTATGTCCCATTTAAATAAACGGACTTTAGCGGCTTTGAAAATGTGAATGTTTGCCGCTGAATTTAGGACACCCTGTATAAAAATAGAGAAATTCAATAAAAAAATAGAAACCTAAGATTATTTACCAATCGTCTGCAAAATATGAATTGAAAATATCTTCAAAACTTACAAAAATATGAGATTTTAAAATTTGGTACCCCGAAGGCTCATTTTTGGTTCAAGGTCAAGTATCTTAAGAACCCTTGAACCTAGGTATAGGACATGCTACATAAAATAGCGTTAAAATTCTCTGTAGAATCCAAAAATATCATAAAATACAGGGTGTTCCATTTAAAATAAGCAAGTTGATACCAACTTTCGGTTAAACCGGAAGTGACAGGAAGTTGAAAATATTTCAAAAAATAAGTACCCCTTGACCTTACCTTAATCCCAAAATTTGAAATTTTTATCTAAATTGCATCATCAAAAACTTTTAATGAACGGGTTGCGTGAATAACCCTGTATTTAAGACAACAACGTTCTATTAACTTCTTTATTTGATTTATCAAAAATGTCTCATTCCGACAAAAAATGAGTTTGTCTTTCTCAGGAACATTAGGTTTTTTAATGTTTTTTTAGTGGCAAAACCTGAGTCTTATTAGTCGGTAAAAGAATATCTATTATCAAAATTTAATTTTAAAATTTGTTGGAGACCTTTATCCATAACTTGTGTTTTTAAGATAGTTTTGATTAATTCGTTTATTATTTGTAATAGATCATCATAGAAACGAGGAATAAAGGTTTATCACTCTGATTTTTTTAAAAATTGGTTCTAAAACGGCAATGTGTGAAAGAAATGTGACTCTTCTTGGTCTTAAAATCATATCTTTTAAAGCCTTTTTTGCCTTAGTAACTGAAACATTTGATAGAAGCTTAGTGGCTTTATCTTCCATCCAAATTTTAAGGGGAGATAAAACGTCCAAAGCCCTTTCAAGTAACTAATTCAAGTTTAAAATAATATTTATGACTCCAAAATGAAATAAACTTCCTTTTATATAAATAAAAATATGTCTCTATTGTGGTCATCCACCCTTCCTGGGTGTTCGGTCTAGTGAAGGGAGAATCGCATTATTTCTAGAATCGAATATCCTGCCTTCGAATACTTTTTAGAATCAAGTGATTATTCGAATACAATTCGAGTTATTTAGGTTTCGAGGTCGCGACATCTCAAATGTTGCAATTAGCGATTCTACTTCTCGAGATTTCGAGTGACTTCGAAGTCTCGTTTTTAAATTTAAATTGTGTGATTCTGGATTGTTAGATTTTGAACCGTTGATTCTTGATACATTTAAGGATTTTACAAAGAATCATTTACGATTAAAAAATAAAATATTGGTTAAAAGTTTAAAGGTTAAAAGGGTGGTAGATTGCTCAGAAGGAGTTAATTTAGAATTAGCGATATCGTATGTCGATTTTGGGGGGCAGTGATTACAAATGTCACATTATATTAACTGTTAATGTATGGTTATAATGACCTATTTAAAAACAAATGTAAAAAACATATATATTTAATTATAATTGATTTATGACCACTCATAAAATTAGTCAAGGGTGTAGTATGTTTTTATTTTATGATCCATCTTCATCGTAAAAATAGAGAATATACTATGTTTTTTTTTGCCTAATATGGCTAAATATTTACAAATTTCTTTAAATACTTTCTTACATAATTTTAGCAGTTTTGAATATTTCTCGTATTCGAATTTTTCGTTGAGAATCGAATTCATTCGAATGAAAACCAAAATCGAATACTTCGATTAAGTAAATGTGTTCTCTGTAAGTTTGTATGTTATGGCTAATGCTTGATGAATGACCTTCGCTGCTGAGTTGTGTCTCGCGGTGTATTTAGTTCCGCCCATTATTCTACATCAACTCGTTATGTGATCTATCGTTTCTCTCTGCTGGTGACATCTCCTGTACCTGTCATCTTCAATGATCGTGTCCTTGATGATGTCCTTTCGGTAGTTTCTGGTTGCTATAACTTTGTCCTGGATGGCAAGCAGGAAGCCTTCTATTTCGGGGAACAGCTGCCCTTCTTGTAACCATGTATATGAAAGCTTTTTATGTATGTGGTCTTGCTTGTGTGTCTTCTGTAAAGTGTTTTTTCAGACCAGGTGTTCATCTTTTCTAGTCGTGATTGGATGTGACTGTGTACATCTGCTGCGTGGCTCGTTTAAGACAGGTCGAGTGGTGTATATTTCTTGTCTGCCTTCACTATTGCCTTGTGGAGGTTAGTTTGTTTGTGGTGGAAGAATTTTATTAGAATTCGTAAATTTGTTTGTTAGTTAGCGATTGTATATCTATAATTCCCCTCCCTCCTTTTCTCTGGATGGTAACTTCCTGTGTTTAGTGAATTCAGAGCGTATGAGAATGTGAATGTTTTCTATGTCTATGTGTGACCATTTAATGACACCAAACCAATACATAAGAGTAGGTATGGCGAAGGTGTTAATAGCTTTCTTTAGATTTCTGGAGTGCAGTTTTGTTTTTAGTAGTTTTGTGAGTTTCGTTTTAAATTCCGTGTTGAGCTCTGATTTGATATGAGTGTGGCTAATTTTGGTGCTGGAAGCCTAGGTATCTGTATGTTTTTTCTTTGAGCATGTTATCTATGGTTTCATTGTTGATTGTTTCCGTCGTAGGGGGTGGTCTTTCCACTGTCCCTTGTTGATATGAAGTAGCTTGCATTTCCTTACACCAAATTCCATGTTGATGTCCAGGTTAACGTTTCTGTGATTTTAAGGAGTCCCTTTAGCTGTGTCTTTGTGCTTGAGTATAATTTTATGTCATACATGTACAGGGTGTCCGGATTTAGTTGCAAAAGCAGGGTATCTCGTTAATTTTTAAAGATAGAACCTTGCGGTTTTCACGAACCTGAGCTAATTTTTTGTGAAACTCCTGAAGCCGTAAACAAAATTTTCATAGCCTTCTTCGTTTATGAGATACAGGGCGAAATAGAAAATTTTGCATTTTGGGTTATCCTTTAACTTAACGCAAAGGGAAAAATTGCTGCTTATGCAGTTTTTTACGCTGGCTTGTTACATAATAATTTATTACTGTTTTGTTCTTGTGTTACATAAATCTAGGTAGGTGGTACTTTTTTGGTGCGAAATTATCAATACATATTTTGATAAATAGATTTAATTACATATTTATTTTCATTTATTGTTAGGATGTAGATATTGTTAACGACTTTAAATAAAAGGCAGCATTGTTTTGCATGGCCTACTGCAAAATTTGGGATGATAATTATAAAAATTAGGATTTTTGTTGTTGTTTATTAAAATAGACCCATACTATTATATATTTTTGAGAAGCTTTTAAAAGGACAAATCAATTTCTGGACAAATATACAGGGTGTCCCATTTAAAAAAACACAACTTTGGGTCATATCTAAAAAATAAGAACTCAAATGATGACTGACGCCACTGGATCCAGCGTAAAAAACGGCATAAGCAGCAATTTTTCCCTTTGCGTTAAGTTAAAGGATAACCGAGATACGAGGGGGTCCCAAAATGCAAATTTCTATTTCGCCCTGTATCTCATAAACGAAGAAGGCTATGAAAATTTTGTTTACGGCTTCATGAGTTTCACAAAAAATTAGCTCAGGTTCGTGAAAACCGCAAGGTTCTATCTTTAAAAATAAGCGAAATAGCCCTGCTTTTGCAACCAAATCCGGACACTCTGTACTGTAAGCTAGGCTTAATGTCTTCAACATATTTGTCAGTTGAACAAAAATTTTTTCGGTCTATCCTATTGTTAAAATAACGTAAAAATCTTATTCAATTGACTTGAAAATTTTGAATTAAATGTGATAGAGAGGTAAACTGGTAGGAATTCAACATGACGTAACAAAATGGCAGTGTCTGTCAATGTAGAACTGCTTATTGAATTTGTTTTAAATCATGCCTAAGAATCAGGTGTGGCATAGGTAGAAATTGGTAAAATATTGGTAGGAATACAATACGATGGAACAAAATAGGACACAATAAAAATGTTTTAAAAGATAGGATATACGTGTTATTAAATTACTATGTACAGAACTAAATTGGTTCACGCTTCTCTATTCCCAATAAAAGACTTTTTAAAAACCGTTAGTTTAAGTAAAAAGCTGTACTATGACTATGGAGGTGTGAATGTATATACAACTCACATGTCGAGTTAAAAAAGAAAATATCCAATTGTTACTTATCATTTTTATTTAAAAATAACCCATACAACGTTGATTCTAACAAGAATATAAATTATTTTAAATATATTTAAAGGGCAGCGATCTCTGTGGTTCAGAAGGGGGCAAAACATCCCCAAATATTACCCACTCAGGTTGAAAATTTCCCTATAATTTAAGGCTTTACAATTCTAATCGTCAGTTAACTTCAACCAAAAGACAAATTAATGGGTGTGAAGCGTAACTGATGGCTAAAATGAGCCAACGCTTCTTCAACATTTTAAAATTAACAAATAAAAACTAAGTATAATACTTTTACTTGCATCGACATTTCTAATATTTATAATAAAATAAAAAATTAAGAAAAATTATATAATAATAAAAAAAAAGGCAATAATACAATAATTATTAGATTTATGTTTAGAAAACATTAGGAATAAAAATATTATGTTTTTTTCTTAAGATTAGTGTTTGTTGATGCTTCGAACAACACAAGTAATGAGAGCAACAAATGCTTGCCAAAAAAGTGCTACGAGGCAAAAGATTCTTCTGTGAAATAACGTTATAAATAAAGTAAAGTGATTTTCTTATGGAAGCTTGCTTAAGAATCAATTATTTTTTTTGTATTTCACAGACTCTCCTGGATATTGCACAAGAAAGTAGCAATTTTGTGGCATAGAAAGGATAAAATACTAGGATGAATTGACAGCAGAGCGAAAAATGCAGTTTTTTTTTCTTGGCACTGGTCAAAAAATATACGAATCCCCTTAACGGAAGAATATGGTTAAAACACAGAGCCAATACAATATATTTTCATAAATAGGGTGACTATGAACTATATCGAGCACAACACAACCGTTAATGACAGAGCTTTAAGAAAAAAACATTTGTAGGTAAATCGCCCAAAAGAAATTGTTGTAAATTATTGTCAAATTCGAAAGTTGGACGTTAGGGGGCGTAACAGCAAAACAAGTGTAAACGTTAAATTTCCAAAATTGAGGTATGTTGAAAATATAAGAATTGTTTCAAATGTTGATTTTTCCACTATGGTACCCTATATCACAGTTTATTTGGCAGTTATTAAGGGCATTGAATAGTGAAATAAAAAATCCAAGTAAACATTTAAATTAAGAAAGTTGATGATGGTTTCTCGAATCCCGAAACGTAGGATTGGAGAATTAACCTTGCCGTTTTGTAGAGAAGAAAAAGTGACAACGTCAAAGTTGAAATTATTTTCATCTCTCATTTCAATTAATCCTATAATTTTAGGAAAACTGGAAAAAACAAAGCTCCAATAGAAATTTTAGTAATCTTGTATAACCGTATAAAACAAAACTTAGAAAGAAGCAAAACAAAAAATACTAAAAGTCTCATAGTCATATAAGCGTCGCATTAAAATAGCTGAAGCTAATACGAGGCAGGACAGGACTCGGTTTGGGCAAAAAAATTAAACCGAGTTCTACCTTTCTTCAGTGAAACAACAAAAAAAACTAACGATAAACTAACAAATACATTCAAAATTACTGGAAACTACGTTCGCAAATGGACTGGACTGCCGCCTTCACTTATGCTGTAGAGATACTTTAGATGGCATTCCCAATACCTTCCCCCCCCAATTGTTTCTTGCTGTAGGTCGAGTCACATATCCTAAATATTTTTACCTTACGTGGTTTTCAGTAATTTTAAATATATTTGTTGTTAGTTGATATCGTCGTTTTTTTTTGTTGTTTCACTAAAGCAAAGTTGAACTGGGTTTAAGTCCAAACCGAGCCCTGCCCTGCCTGGCTTTAGCTATTTTTTGTTTTGTTCCTTTGTAAAGTCTTGTTCTTTAAAATTATACAAGATTATTACTTTCCGAGCAATAGCATGGCTTTCTCCCTCATAAACCCACATTAACAAATCAGTGATCATTTTCTCCCAATACATCCATAAGGCTCTTAACAATAAAATCCGACTCGATGTTAAATTCACAGATTTTGAAAAAGCTTAAAGTTAAACATAGTGTCATTCTTAAAGCTCTTACAGATATGAATGTTACACCTTTTTTTATTAGGTTCATGATGTCATGTTCATGAGAAGACAGAATATTGTGAAAATTGGTGGTTCCAGGTCAAAGATTTATTCTGGTACATACATTCTGACATACCACAAGGCTCAAACCTGGGACCTTTATTTTTTATTATATATACCAAAACCCTTTTCTTTGCTGATGACTTTAAGCTATTTTCTGATATTGATAGGGATGGTAGCTACTGTAACAACATACACAAAGGCCTCAATACGGTAGTCAGTTGCTGTGAAAAGAATAGTTTTTCCCTTAATATTCGGAAGTGTGCATGTATGTGTTTGTCCCTGCATAAAAATATTCATAAACACACCTACACTAATAACGGTCTGCATCTTAATTCAACTTCTAATCAGAAGGACTTGGATGTTACATATGACTCTCCATTAATGTTTACCGAACATATTACTGTAAAGGGTAGTGAAGCTCATAAAAAACTGGGCTTTATCATTAGAACTACAGGGGACTTTCAACAGGATGTGTCTGCTGTAAGTTGTTAAAAACTAACCTGTAATGTTTTGCAAGCAGGTCTATCAGATCATGATGCGGTTTCATGTAATTTTAATTTTAGGCTCAAGGTATCTAGTACAAGTAAATATAAGGGAAGACTGTATACAAGGAAAAATTACCGAAGGTTCTCGCTTGCTTGTGATGATGTAAACTGGCGCTCTCTTCTAAATTCTGAGAATCCCTTGCAATCATTCCATACATCATTATGTCAAATATTTAATAAATCATTTCCGATTAAAAATATTAAAAAAAGTCAAAAAAGCCTTGGATT